>CM040239.1:155706909-155745679 GCA_022545495.1 Chrysanthemum lavandulifolium | reverse complement strand
AGTTGCTTGTCATAAACACTAATTTAGCATCATCATCAACATTATGGCTTTGCATCTTCTAGTAGTACTTCGATAGTTGCATTTATGTATACTTACTTAAGTTGCTTCTTTTTTGGAATGGATGCAGCAATTGAGAACGTATTTGTCGTTTTGGATTGTAATGGTCTGATACTTCATACTATATATATACTTTGAATATCGATCTATTGAAAGTATAATGGCTACATTAGTGCATTCTTTAAAAGATAAGATTTCAGATCCAGTGATATGATATGAGGCATGGTTCTAGCCATTGTTGCTGATGTCACTGGAGAATCTGAACAGATGATCGATTTCTGATAGGTGTAATGAACATAGGTTAAGATGTGTCATTTATCCGGACACATTTTGTTAAACTTTTCAAAAACATCTTGTGCATTGTAAAACACACCTTATCCAAACACATTTTATGGCCTGTATATAAGCTGATTACTAGGAGATCCTGGATAAACATATACGGAGTAGTATTTACTATCTAGAAAAGCTTAGCCAAACACCGGATAGTCAAATTCAATAACAAGAAGAAGACGATAATTCTGAAGATGAATTACATGTGCTACAAGCCTACTAACATCTTTTTTAAAATCTTTGTTTCTGTATGAAATGAATTTAAGACCAAATCCTATGCCGGTTTAGGTTATCAATTACTTATGCTACAAAGAAGTGTAACCTTAGTGATGCTGTAGTTAAATCTGCGTTTGTTTATGTAGAATAGAGTTAATTAAGTACCCCTTCTTTTATGCTAATTTGAGAGGTTTAAACATATGTGAAATCAATTAGTATACAACTTCAAACAAACACAATGTATATCCAAACACTATTATCACTGCCACTTCTGTAGTAGTTTCTTAGTTTTGACTAACTTATAATACTAGTTGGATCAATGACAATGTGAGCGATAAATATAGTTATATAATAAATATAGTAAATGAACTACCCCACTCTCCTCAATGATTAACTTAGAATGAATTCGTTTCCCAACAATCTCTCAAATGTGTATGTGTTTGTTTGCGTTTTCAGTGTCTTTCCGCAGTGACGTCATTATTCCGCATATAAAAAGACTTTTACAATCTCTTTCCCGTCAAACACTTTCCCAAAAGTAAATGATTTTGATAAATAAAGTTTGTATTGATTGAAATAAAGGTTAAAGTTATAAAATTTGAATCAAAATAAAATAAACATACTAAAATGTAAAACTAAAACTCATAAAAATATATCAAAATGGATGTTGAATTAAAGGACACAAAATTTTAAAAAATATGGTGAAATTAGATCATAAAAATTAAGCGAATTAAAAGATATTTAAATTTAAAAATAAAGGTGATTAATTAGTTAAGAAGTGGCGTATGTCACGTTATTGGAGCTCCTTATTTTAGTTTGTTAGAGCTCACTAACTTTTAATACTCCATTATTTTTAGTTAGAGAAATGGCACGTGTCATTTCGATGATTGGACTCTTTATCTTAATTTTTTATGGGCTACAACTTAAATCTTTTATAGTAGTATAGATATAGATATAGTCATAGATAATTAGATATAGATATATAGTCTGCCTCTAAGATACACGTCTCTAGAAGTTTTTATTTTGTTGTTTTCATATCAGGCAATACCATCTCTAGTAGACCTACTTTCTTGACGTACAATCGTCTTTCATAATTCGGGCTGTTAATAGGCATAGACCAATATCGAGTTTTCCATGATTGCATGATCACATGCCTTAATCGCTGCTAGTTCTCAAAAAGAAAAAGAAAATCGGTCAAATGTCCAAAACTATACTACGCATCTTGTTTTGGTCATAAAATTCTCAACCGCTTGGAGTTAAATGTCGTCAACAATGCCTTTTCTTCATTTTCAATTATCACAAAGCCCACCAAAATCACCACTTTGGCCACCCAGCGCCACTCAATCTGTTGCAATTTTTTCGACAAAATTAGTGCTTGCTATATGTGTTTTATGTTCTATATCATTAAGTTTACACTAAGAGCATTCCAACAATAACACCATAACATCAATAACACCCTCTGGTCGGTATGGCATCGAACTTTAACATTTCAGCCAACGTCCCAAAAACACCCACAACAATAACATCTCAATAACATCAATAACATTCCCAACAATTTACAAAACAACCTCATTTAGGGCATAAATGAAAAAAAAAAAAAAAAAAAAACCAAATAACGCCTGTTATTCCTTTAGCATCCGGACTAACCTTGATAACGCGCGCCCTCCAAGGGTTTAACGCCAAAAGCGTTATTTAGCCACTATAACTAGCGTTATAACGTTACCGTTGTCAATGCTCTAATGAAAGATTGTAATATGTGTGTGCATTAGTTGTTTTTTAATTGGTAAACACAAGTGTGGAAATGGTTTCGAAAGTGTTAGTTATTGATCCAGCCTGTGAACAGTGGCGGAGCCAGGAATTGCGATCACGGGGGGCATCCAGCAATAAGAAGTTTTTCCTGTAGCGTTAAACAAGTCGGGTCGGGTACTCGAGTTTGAATAAAGGCAACAAAAATGTTCTTTTTCGATGTAATTATTATAGGAAAAAAGATTTGTAGGCCTAAGTAATAGACCTAAAAAGAGAGCTACAAATGTGATTGGTGTATTTCAAAAATGATTAGTAAATATGAGGATAGAGAAAGTGATGTATTTCAAAAATTGAATATGTAAATGAGATAGGTCTATTTTTAGGTATAATTAGTAGGTCTATTTATCATAAATTAACGAAAAACTAAACATACCGAATATCATACAAATTATATTAAAGTTCTTGCCATTTAATGCGACTATTTTATCAAAACCATATTTTGAAAACTAGGCTATGTGATAGATTGATATGTCGCTAAAAGTTCTGACTAGAAAAAGCGTGATGGAAGAACTCATATATTTGTCATGTTAAGCCTCTTATACTATGATGTTCTACCCGTTTTAAATTTTGTGAGTGATAAGCCACAAAGCACTAAATGATAAATTAGTAAATTTCTACATATACAAATGCAACTTATACAAAACTTAAAATGCTAAACTAACGGAGGTCATGTGCATACAACCAATAATGAGGAGGACACCACAAAATTACATTATACTATATTAGCGGGGTACCAGCGTTCTTGTGGTTGGTACCATGAAATCAAACTTTCGGTGAATCGTATATTTTTTGTTTATTATATATTTTGACAATAAATATCGAGGATCGAATTTTGTTTAGCTTTGTGCCGTTCGGGCTCGAGCTCGTTACGTTCGTTCCTCGTTCGAGCTCGACCCCATTTGGCCCGTGCTCATTCGGGCTCGACCCCGGTTGGACTGTACCCGTTCGGGCTCGGGCCCATTTGGCTCGTTGCCCGTTCGGACTTGAATATTTGTATAACGTGCTTTTTATTTGTATTAGTGACATTTAGTGCATGAATTATGTTTAAGTTGGTTGTACAATATGTTTGATAATTTGTATTTTTTTTGTAAGGGATATTTTAATGACTTCATTAGTTGTATTTATTGACCAATTAATTAATTGACTACATTAAATATCTTGACTACATTAATAGTGCTTTGTATTTTGTACATTAAGCTTTAAGACTTGTAAGTCTTAAAATTAAGATTGATGAGAAAGATCATTAATAGTGCATTGTGTATTGTACAATAGGCTTTATATTTTGTAAGTCTTAATTTTAAAACCATAAAGAGAGAGATTCATTCATCTATTATAAGTAGTATAGATACTAAAAATCATTAGGCGATGAACAGTTAAAAAACAGTGCGCAACAGTGCGCTAGAGTGCAAAACAGTGCGCTATAGAGATTTTTTTGATCCATTACATACATAGTCCTTAAAAAAAATGGCAATCGTTTTATTTCGAGTTTAGATTAAACACAACATTTTGTGACAATCGCCGGATACCTGCTCGTTTATCCTATTTATGACATGAAATATGCTACCTAAACTAGATATGATGCTACATAAACTAATAGGTACTACGAAGTACTTATGTTTGAATTAAAACTACTCTGTATTTCACTAATTACACTTGTAAAGTAGCGCATAGTATATTAAAGGAAAGAGAGATAAAAATATATTTATAATAAATTTACTTTGTAAGTAAGCAAGGGAAAATATATATTATATTATGACTACACAACCAAGTCTCATCTCTTCACGCTTCTCTTTCTCTCTACACAACTTGACCTTTTCACTTCCAGCAAATTCCTATATTGGAAATACTAATTTATGTTTTTCTTAATCATGTTCATGTACAATTTGCGATAAAATCTAACAAAAATTAATCCAAAAAACTCGTGCGTGCACGAGGATCTAAAATTAGTTTATAAAATGTCAATTTCTTACCCAACCAATTCAATTTTAACTTTTATTGTCAAATAAGAGAGCTCCATTTTTGCAATCGAAATCAATCTTATTTACCAATGAAAAGATTAGTTGCCACAAAATTATTTTAGGTTATCATATAAAGATCTGGTTAACAATTAAGAGTATGTTAGGGTTAGTCGGTTAGATATTAAACCCAGCCCATATAGTTGCCGACTACTTTTGTCAAATTTCCAAAGCGGTGAAAACCCTAGAAGAAGAGTACGAGCTGAGTTTGTTTGACGGTTTGATCATGGCATCTGAGCATTCTTCGCCTGCATATCAACCTACATTGCCCACGTATTCAGCTGGGTGGCCAGCGTATTTATTTATACCTCATGAGAGTTCTCCGTATGGGTTGCCAGGGTATTTACCTATCTCGTTTTTACCTCCTGAGCGTTCTCCGTATACGCATCCTTGGCCCCAATATTCACCTGCTACTTCACCCACATACACACCTAGTTGGACACCTGAGGCAATGTCTACTTTGCCCACATACACACCTAGTTGGACACCTGAGGCAATGTCTACTTTGCCCACATACACACCTAGTTGGACTAGTTGGACACCTGAGGCAATGCCTGGGTCCACACCGGTACCTGATCATTTATTTGAGATACCTGATGGTGTTCCTTGGTTGCCACATGAGTTGAGCGGAGTGGCGTTTTCTGAGGAAGTAGATCATGCCGAAGAGGATTTATTGATGCCGGTTGAGAGATTGTTTACTACAAATTCCATTGCGGATAGTATAACTTCGAGAGAGGCAATTTCTGGGTCCACACCTGCACCTGATCGTTTATTGGAGATACCTGATGGTGTTCTTAGGTTGCCACATGAGTTGCGGGGTGGCGTTTTCTGAGGAAGTAGATCATGCCGAAGAGGATTTATTGATGCCGGTTGAGAGATTGGTTACTACAAATTCGATTGCGGATAGTATAACTTTGAGAGAGGCAATTTCTGGGTCCACACCTGCATCTGATCGTTTATTGGAGATACCTGATGGTTTTCCTTGGTTGCCACATGAGCTACGGGGAGTGGCGTTTTCTGAGGAAGTAGATCACTCAGAAGAGGAGTCGTTGATACCGGTTGAGAGATTGGTTACTACAAATTCGATTGCGGATGGTATAACTTTGCAAGGGGTGGAAGTGATTGACAATGGCAATAATGCGGTTAATACTAATGGCGTAAACAATGAGTTGAATGAGAGTAGAATTGTTGGTTGTTCTTGCCCCATTTGCTATGAAGCTTGTACAACCGAGGGAAATCATCGAATATGGTATGACGATAACACATGAATTCTATATAGTATTGATATTATGATATATAAACATTTTTGACTGCTTATATTTCTGTTTCATGTGACTTCTGCAGTAATCTTCCTTGTGGGCATGTATATGGATTGTCTTGTATAAACAAATGGCTTCAACATAGTCAAAGTTCTAAGAAGGTTTGTCCACTATCGATCAGCTATAACTTTTTTACCAGATGAACAAAAGTTTGATTTTGTATAATATCCTCATTATAAACTTTTCTTTCAATTGTTACCAGTGCCCCCAGTGCAAGAGATCATGCACATTAGAGGATGTTAGAATGCTTTATGTGACTTGCCAGCACACCGATGATCATGAAACATTACTCAAGGTAATCAATCTATTCGAAAGCGTATCTATGTAAAAGTGAAGGTTTACACCCCAAAATACCCCCCTAGATTGTAAATCGGTGTAAAGACATCTTTAGAACTTTTGTGTATTAAATTTGTTTTGGTACAAAAAAATTAAGAGGTATCTAATACAATTTAACAGAATGTATCGTCTTGCATGGAGGAGCTTCAGGTTTCAGCACTTAAAGTGCGAGATCATGATGCTCTAAAACGAAAACTCAAGAGATTAAAGAAGCGTGTTGATCGATGCATTGGAGGAGCGTGTTCATGTAATAGAGGGTCAGCACTGGAACTGCGAGATGATGCTTAGAAAGAAGATCCAATGAATTGGAACAACCTATTCATGCATTCGAGGAACGAACTAATGAGCGGAACAACACACTGATGATATGCTGCCTTAGCTACTAGTCACAAACACAAATCTAGCACCAACGATTTGCATTTATGGATACACGCGTCACTTTGAAAATGATCGCATCAGTTTGAAATGTTTTGGTCCAGTTGAAACGTTTTAGATTGTAATGGTTTGATACTATATTTTGAATATCTATTAATGGCTATTAGTGCCTCTTTGAAAGTTGAGAATTCAGATCCAATGATCTATGCATGGTTCTAGCCGTTGTTGCAGATATCACCGGAGAATTTGCAAACATGATAAAGTTCTGATGGATGTGGTGAACATGTATAGGTTTAGAGGTGTTAGTTATCTATAAAGGATAGTCAAAAGATTACTGGTTTTTTACTTAAGAGGTGTTTGGTTGAACTTTTCAGTTTACGCTGATTTTACCACTGCTACGTTAGGAACTCCCTATAAATGGCCTAACCTAGGGACAACATTTTCAAATCTTGGCTCAATTTTTTTTCTTACACTGCCCCTTTCCTGATTTCGGTTTACGCTGATTTTACCACGGCCAGTTAGCTACGTTAGGAACTCCCTATAGATGGCCTAACCGGGGGACAACATTTTCAAATCTCGGATCAATTTTTTTTCTCAATTTCTGTGATTTCGAGTTTATGCAAATATTGTTATGACAAGTTCTTGGCAGTCCTTGAAGCTTGTATTCGGGTTCTTCAAAAGTTTGCTAAACAGGCAACACTTAAAGAAGCATTCGATTGAATCTCAGTGATCACTTGAATGGTAGCGTAAGCCAGGTTAAAGTGATCTCAGTTTAACGTGAGTCATTAGGTGGCTAAATTATCCCCATTTGCATCTCGAAATTGATACAATGAACTAGGCTAACATATTTGATTTTATTATTTTTATTTTTAATAAAGAGGACATTTTATTAATATATGCCTATATGGCACCGCACAGTGGGTACTATGTAATTAGTTTTGGCGAACAAGTACTTTTTATTATGTAATTAATTTCGGCGAACAAGTATTTTTTTTATTATGTATTTTTCGTGATAACAACAGACAACTTTACGGCAGGTAGTATGAATTTACGGAGTGTACCATGAAATAAACAACTTTACGTAATTTCAGCGAGCAAATACAATTTACTATGTATTTTTTATTAATTTCGCGGGTACCATGAAATTTACAAGTACGTGAATCAATAAATGATTTAAGTGTGTTTTTTTTTGGTGAAAAAAATATGAAATTTACAGAGAAAGGAAGTGCGAAAGAGAATAATTAAAGGTATAAATAAGAAAATTATACTTGCAATTAAAGAAGAAGAATATATCTAATTTGTCAAATTAGTTAGGATATTGAAGGGCAAATTAATTAGTCATTTACATGTGTTGAAAATTTCAACATTTTAACAATGGCTTACATGTGTTATATGTAGTTAACATAATTTACAATTTTGCTAACAACAATCTTTAAAGATGTGGTTAAGCGATGTTTTTATAATTTAATTTAATGTAATCGATCATTATTACAACCAATAACAATTAAGTGTTGGTTATATATCCATCTTTTTGAGACTCTTTCTGCAAGTTTAGTGATTTTCATCCCATTAATAGAGGCATTTTATTTTGCATATTCAAAAATCCTTGCATATTAAGGAATAAATTCTTATTTTCTATCTAGTTTGATCTAATGGTGGGATTAACCTAAGGGCCCGTTTGGTTTATAGATGGGTTTATTATTAGGATTTGGATTTAGATTTAGATTTAAATTTGAGGTAGGAGAGAGAAAAATATAATTGTTTAAAATATTATTTTTTGTAATTAATTATAAGAGTAAAGACAAAATATAAATTAGACTAAAATCTGCGGTTGGTCACTAAACTTGTCTCAAAGCGTCGTGATGGAATGAAACTCGGCCTTTTCATCGCCACAGGTCCAAACCTTGGCCTAAATGCCAAATTAGTCCTTTGACAAGTCAGTCGATTTTGTTTTGTAGTCGGTATTTTAGTCCATACACATTTATCTTTTATAACACATTTATATTTTACCCAGCATCTTTCATCCTCGCCATCATCTCCCCAAATCATTCATCTCCCCAAATCATCATCTCCAAAACTCAATCGCCAAACATTCCCGGAATATCATGAACACAATGATAACATATTTCACATTTTTTCTTGAGCAAAGAACATATCACATTAATTTTGACTAGATTAAGAGTAAAATTTGAGGGTCAGCTAAATCCACTCATTTATTACAACTCAGATTCTTATATGTGTAGGTGGCAGTCCAATTTGCCTTCAGTATCCTTGATAAACTTTATACAATTCAGGAAGTTAGATTGCGCAGTAGATTTGTCATTACAGCAATTCCTAGAAAAAGCTTGCTGAGAGCATCTGATGGAGAAGAAAGTGACACAGAAAAGAAGACAACACGTAAACAAGCTCCAACTAGAAGAAAGAAAAAAGTAGAATCAGAGGTTCCAGTAGAGACACCGATACTAGAGAGTAGTATTAGTAACACAGATGAAGACACATTATTGCCTCCTGAGCCAACTGAGCCAGTGAAACCTCAACGTAGAGGCCGGAAAAAAGGTCAGTCATAGCTAGTGAAGTTTGGAACATCGTTTTTTGTTTTTTCATCGCAAAGAAACCATTTTTTTTCCTGTAAAACGCAAAGAATGAAAAACGCCATATGTTGCAAAAATTAATCTAAATTGGAAATGTGCCAAGTTTTCACAATTAAAAACTGCACATTAACAACATGCACTTCAAACAATTTATATTTTGGAGAACATAGTTTAAAATTACCGTGCAAGGGCCAATTGAAAAGTTTATATATAGTAATCAATTAAGGGGCCTTTTGAAAGTACACTCCCTAGGACTGAAAGAACATTCCACCTACTTGCTATAGTGAGAATTTTTGGTTGGTCTTGACCAATGATCCTCGTTTTTCAGAAACTGCAGTTGCCTCTACTTCAAGTACCTTAGAAGAAGAACCCGAAAAGAAGGTGACAAGGCGGAGGCGTACCAAGAAAAAGATTGATGATACGATAGATGAAACCAGTGAAACCGAGCTCAGTGAGCCTGAGGAAGATACCGATAATGAAAAAGAGCTAGAAATTGATGCTAGTGATGGAGACGATATTAGTTTTACATACGCATGGCCTTCTTTGATTTGTTGTTTTGGACCTGTTCAACATGCGTTTGTGCCATCAGGAAGGCCAGCCAATAGACTTATAGACCATTTTTAAGCAAAAATTGATGTAAAAAAAAGTGAAGAAAAAATCAAAGATACGAGTAGTCTTGTCTTTGAATCATCTTAAGTTAACTACTATTCATAGATTGGGTGATGTTTAAAGAAAGATATAAATAGAGCATAATGCATCCAGTCTTTGTTATTCTTTGAAAAAGATTGGTCTAATAATTTTACTAGAAAGATCGTGTCTTCCTTTTTGTGGTTGGATTGGGGAGATGATGATTTGGGGAGATGATGATGTTGGGCAGATGATGATTTGGAGAGATGAATGATTTGGGGAGATGATGGCGAGAATGAAAGATGAAGGGTAAAATATAAATGTGTTATAAAAGTATAAATGTGTATGGGTAAAATATCGCCATTCAAAACAAAATCGGGGCTTTGACTTTCGAAAGGACTAATTTAACATTTAAAGGTCAAGGTTTGGACGCATGGCGATGAAAAGACCGAGTTTTGTCCCATCATGATGCTTTGGTACAAGTTTAGGGACCAACGGTGTATTTTAGTCTATAAATTATTAAAAAACATAATAAGAGCATCTCCAACAATAACTTGTGCTAAAGTTTAACACCGTCCACGTCAGCGTCACATCAGCTTTAACATTTCACCTTAACATCCCCAAAAAACACCTACATCAATAACATCCAAAGTTAAACTTTAACATTTCATATTTTCAATTTCAACCACTAAACTAAAACAAACACTTCATTTATTAAAAAACATGTCACATTTAACATTAAAACACAAAGTACATTAAACGGTAAACACGAATTACATTAACATACTAAAACTACAAGCATCTTGATGAAAATAAAACTACAAAGCTTAAAAATGAATCATCGAGACCCAACCCTCGAACTTGAAGGGAATTAAATTCGCCATTAAAGGCCGAGTCTCCATTATGTCAAGTAGTTGTCTTGAAGATATTGAGCTTCCCTTGCTTCTTGCTCACGACGAGCGACTTCCTCGCGTGCCTGCTCTTCCATAATCTCCCTAACGTTTTCAATACCTTGTTCTAGTTTACGAAGGGAAGCCTCACTTAACCCGTGGGGGTTGTTTTGAAGAT
This sequence comes from Chrysanthemum lavandulifolium, assembly GCA_022545495.1. Lineage (NCBI taxonomy): Eukaryota > Viridiplantae > Streptophyta > Magnoliopsida > Asterales > Asteraceae > Chrysanthemum > Chrysanthemum lavandulifolium. Next base: position 155,734,942 of record CM040239.1, on the reverse strand, counting down.
CCACCTGTGGATTGTTCATAGGTGGAGTTGGAACAATTGGATTGTTCACAGGTGGAGAGTTTAAAAATACATTTTCCGGTTGGAAAACCTGAAAGACAGATTCAGGTGTTGTTCAGTAAACTTCAAATCTGGTAGAGTTGGAAAGGCGGTTTCCGACAAGCGATTTAGAGTTGGAAAGGCGGTTTTCGGCAACTTTTACGGACTTGAAATTCTTGAGAAAAATCTTTCTGAGACATTTTTGTGTGTGAGTTGTGTGTTACGAACAACTCGGTAGAGTTATATATATAAACGAGTTGATTTTGAGTTTGAATAAATCCGCTCATATTTGATTTTAAATTTCAAATTTGAATTTGAATTTATCACTTGAATTAACCAATATAATTTAAATTTGAATTTGAATAGGTTGAGGGTGTAAGTGAAAATTTATTTGAAATGGTTTAGGGGGTGAAATGATTTTTTTTTTTTTTTTTTTTACATTTAACGCGCGTTATGGGCTTAACATTGCCCCAATAACGGCGTTTTAACGCCGACCTCCCATCGGGTTAACGCCATATAACGCCACACATTTTCATTTTAACGCCGGTTGGGCGTTATTAATGTAACTGCTCTAAGAGAAAGAAAGAGAGAATGAGTGTAAATAAGACCCACATGTTTTTACTAAAAGACAAAAACAAATTAAGATTTATTGTGTATACCTGGCTTCCCACTCAGGAATTCTACATGCGTAATATTTATCTTTGATCCCCAATCAAGGGGCCCACCGATGTATACCAAACATTCATTTTTTTACCATGAGTTCAAATCTCTTGCAAAACCCCTCAACCAAGCGGACCCTAAGATTTAATATGTCTAAACCTAAGTCCATGTTTTTTTCTTGTCTTTTTCGTTTCTTTATATCTTTCTTATTTATTTTCTCATTTTTTTGTCTTTTTTTTTTAACCCCTTTTTTTAATTTCACGTTTTTTTACTTTTTTTTTATCATTTTTTTTTTGCATTTTCGTCAGTTTTCTTACGTTTTCGTCCGTTTTTTCCGCTTTTATACATTTCTTTGTTTTCATACGTTTTCGTCCATTTTCTTACGTTTTCATACGTTTTAAATACATTTTATTCGTTTTCGTCCGTTTTCATACGTTTTCGTCGGTCTTATTACGTTTTAAATACATTTTCTTACGTTTCGTTTGTTTCTTACGTTTTGTCCGTTTCATACGTTTCGTCCGTTTACATACGCTTAGTCCGTTTCTTACGTTTTCATACGTTTTCGTCCGTTTTCTTACATTTTCATCCGTTTTCTTACGTTTTTGTCTGTTTTCTTACGTTTTCGTCTGTTTTCTTACATTTCTTATGTTTTCTTACGTTTTTGTCCGCTTTCATACGTTTTCGTCCGTTTTTGTTCGTTTTCCTACGTTTTCATCCGTTTTCTTTCGTTTTCGTCCATTTTTCATACGTTTTAATCCATTTTCAAACATGTTTTTACGCTTTCATACGTTTTCGTCCGTTTTCATCGTATTCATTCATTTTCTTACATTTTAAATGCATTTCTTACGTTTTCATCGTTTCGACTATCACAGTGATTATGCGTGATATTGAGAATATCACTTGATTTTACGAATATCACTTTGTGATATTCGAAATTACTTTGTGATAATCGAATATCACAAACTTTGTGATATTACGAATAACACTTTGTGATATTCGAATATCACTTTGTGATATTCTGAATATCACTTGTGATTTTCTAAATATCACTTTGTGATATTCTGAATATCACTTTGTGATATTATTAATATCACTTGTGATTTTGGATATCACTTTGTGGTATTACGAATATCACTTGTGATTTTCATTTACAAAACATTAGTTGAAAATCGCGTAATATTCAGAAAATCACTTGTGATATTCGAATAAAATATCACAAGTGATTTTACGAATATCACGAATATCACTTGTGATATTGAAATACCATTTGTGATACTCAGAATATCACTTGTGATATACTGAATATCACAGAGTATCACTTGTGATATTCTGAAACATATGAAAACGGCTGAACATATTTAAAAACGGACAAAAACGTATGAAAACGGACAAAAACGGACGAATATGTATGAACTCTAAACCAAAATTTGACCATTTTATCTTTATACGTGGTAAATATAAACCTACATATTTTTATAAGTTTCAAAATAAGCAAATTAAGCTTGTGAAACATAAACCGAAATCACATAAGCTCATAAGCAAATAAAATAAGGTTAAACAAATACCCCCAAACTATGTAGTTGCTATTCAAATTATATATTTGTGATATTTTGAATATCACTTATAATTTTCTGAATATCACTTCGTGATATTCTGAATATCACTTCGTGATATTATGAATATCACTTTGTGATATTCTGAATATCAATTGTGATTTCATGTTACTAATCACTTGTGATATTTAGAATATCACAAGTTATATTCGAATATCACGAGAATATCACTTGTGATCATCGAATATCACGAGAATATCACTTGTGATATTTAGAAGCGTGTAACGTCGAAAAAGGCCAAAAATATTTAAAATGGGCGGCGTGTGAAAATGGATGAAAACGTAAAAAATGGGCGAATATGTATGAAAGCGAGGCAACGTATAAAGCGTTAAAGCAAGTATGAAAGCGGACGGCGTGTGAAAGCGAAAACGTATGAATAATGAGCGAATACGTGAAAGCGGCGGCGTATAAAAGCGGACAAAAGCGTGAAAGGGACGAATATGTATGGCCCGGCGTGTGAAATCGTAAAACAAGTATGAAAGCGGACGGCGTGTGAAAAGGCGAGCGGACGACGTATGAATAATGAGCGGCGTAAGAAAGCGGACGGCGAAGAAAAAACACGAATTAAAAAAAAAAAAAAAAAAAAGTTTCTTTATTTAAAAACGTGAATTAAAAGAAAAGACAAAAAAATGTGAATAAAAAAAGACGGAAAGACAAAAAAAAACATATCTTGGGTTTATCTAATAAATCTTAGGTTAATCCCCACCATTAGATTAAACTAGATGGATGGTGGGGATTTGTACCTTGGTAAGCACCAAAATAAAAGTAAACAAATAAAAATTCTTTCCCATTAATAATTAATTCATTAATAGCAATGTAATGACAATTAGTTGCTTAAGCATAACTTTAGCTGTTTTTGTTAGAAAAAACCTTTTATATATGTTATAGGGATCCTATCATATACCACTTAAAAATACAATATATATAGTGTCATATATCTGTACATTTAAGAGGACATAAAATTGGAGGCTAAAAACATAGTTGATGTTTAATGTTATAAATTTTAAACGGAATCAATCTAACTTTATAAAATATCTCCTTGCTAAAAAGATACTATCTAAAATAACTGATTTTCTAAGTATTAGTACTAAAAAAAAGTTAAACTATATAAACAGATAATATTTTGACCAAAGTTAGATGATTTTTTTTTCCTTCTCATAATCTAGAAGAAAAATTAATAGACTAATAGCTTTGAGTAAAACAACAAATGAATAGGAGGAGAAGAAGGTAATTTTTTTAAAAGGGATAATAACTCTAAAAATACTCTTCTGGGCATTGAACAATTTTTTTTGCTTATATGGGTATCGAACTTTCAATTTCGGACTTTTTGAAGTAATTTATGACATTTTTGCCCTTCAAATTATTAAAAATCCATGGGCAAAAATATCACAAAAGTACCTCAAAAAGTCCGAAATTGAAAGTTTAGTATCTCAAAAAGTTCGAAATTGAAAGTTCAGTTGCCGTATAAGCAAAAAAAATTTGTTCGATACCGATAAGAGTATTTTTGGACAAGTGTGAAGATTTTTAAAATTACCCCTTTTTAAAATTAATGTGTAAGAAAAAAAGTTTAGTGTCAAAAATTCAGTTTGTTTTGTATAACCTGATTTTAACTATATTTTAATAAATTTTTAAGAACATAGAAGTAAAGTAATGGAGCATGAAAGTAATGCGTTGCGGAAAGAAGATCGAAAAGAAATGATGTTCAATGATGTTCAAGAAAAGGTATAAACAATGATGTTTAATACTTTTACTTCATGTACATCAATGCTTTTTATCATCTATTGTTCAGTAGGTGTATTAGGTTGTTTTGTTCATCAGTTACTGTCGGTTATTCTTCACTAGCAGGGTACCCGCGCAATGCGGCGGCGGGTATCCTGTGACTAAATTTTGTGACGAGCAAATGTTTTTAATTTATATGTTTTTTCTAACTAACAATAACTTTACGTATTTTAATTTCGGTGAGCTACGTATTTTAAATTATTACAAATTTTTTACAATAAATGTACAAAATTCATGTCGGAATAACTTTAATTTTTTATCCAGGAACATTGTTTTTCATTCTTAAATGCATGATAATTTACTTTCCAGTAATCAATGGTTTTTTACTTATTCATAATGACTAAGGTTAAGCTAGATAAACATACTTGTATATGTAATTTAATATTTTTCACAAATAATTAAAATATAATCTTAATCTAATTCGTATGTGATCTTTTGAGTTATTTACATATTTATCACAGATCTAAAACAAGCTTTGAATTATAGAACATTGGCATCCCAATCCTTAACCTATAAGCCCATTAGCTCATAAAATCGGACAATCCAAAAACAACCCAATAACAATTTACTCATGCCCTAAAATAATATTAGGTTGTATAAACTAGTGCAACCGTAGATAATCCGACTTCAACCCTAATTTAACTCTCATATCACGCAGTCACCATCTCCTCCCACTTTACTCTACATCAAGCCGCATCTAACTCAGCCATAAAATAAAGTTCTTGTCTTTCTTATGATGATAACCGAATATAAACACCACAACAAGATTTCTTCCATTTGCTTACCTACGAACACCAATCATACCCTTTAGTTTGTTTTTTGCTACTGAGACAAAGCTTCTGCGTCTTCAAGATCTTTTTAAGGGTGTCTCAGTTAGGTATCTTTGGTCTTGTTTTTGCTACAGACCGAAGCTTCACCACATCTTCAAGATCTTTTTAAGGGTGTCTCGGTTAGGTATCTTTTTCAAGTATTGTTTTGACACGAGGAGAAGTCAATAGGATAGCTGAAGTTGTGGTTTTTTGATGTTTGATTATTATAGTTGTTTTATTTTTCATTTTTGTTTACACTTTGACTAAGGAAGACTGAACAAAGGGTCTGAGGTTATTGATTAAGGTTATGGTAGCTTTATGGTTACTTGTAATAATGGTTCGGTCAAAGTTGGTCAAACCTTGATTCGTTGGTCATCAAGCTACAGGGCCACAAACATATAAAGAATCTCTGCGGAAAGTAACCATGAGATTTGAGGAGTGAAAGTGAGGGTATATTGAGGGGCTATTTTTGTTGTAGATGAACAAGGATTTTCCTCACAGAAATAAAAAATGTTTGTGTGAATTTATATGATGGATGTGGTTACATAGTGTTAATTATCATTATTAATAGTAATTATTTTTAGCGGTTATAAGTTTTTAATAATTATTTGAGGATGTTACAATGATAGAGTAAATGTGCTGTTAAATGGGTTGTTACAATGGTATTGATGATTATTAAAAGACAATATTTCTATAATAAGCAAGTAAAAAAGTCTGAATTTTTAAGACTTCTAATTATAGAATAGTCCTAAATGCATTATAAGGTATTAAGATTATGTTTTTTGTTCAACAAAAGTATGTTTATCAGTTATCGTTCATCAGTTTTTATTCATTATTGGGTTATCTTGTTCATCAGTTAGTGTCGGTTATTTCAGCATGTTTTTGTTCATCAATTAGTGTTGTTCACCAAAAAGTATGTTCATCAGTTATCGTTCATAAGTTTTTATTCATTATTAGGCTGTTTTGTTAATCAGTTAGTGTCGGTTGGTTTTCAACATGTTTTTGTTCATCAGTTGGTTTTAGTTTTGCTTATCAGTTAGTGTCGGTTGCTTTTCAACATGCTTTTGTTCAGCAGTTAGTATCGGTTTTGTTCATCAGTTAGTGCGGTTGTTTTTCAACATATTTTGTGTTCATCAATTAGTGTTGGTTTCTTTTCAACATGTTTTTTGTTCAACAAAAAGTATGTTCATTAGTTATCGTTCATTATTAGGTTGTTTTGTTCATTAGCTAGTGTTGGTTGTTTTTCAACATGTTTTTGTTCAACATTTATTATTTTTCTTCACAATTGGTGTCAGTTATTATTATCATGTTTTTTATCATCAAATATTGTTCATCACTTTTGTTCAATATTAGTTTTTTTTGTTCATCGGTTAGTTTTAGTATTGTTTTTGTTCATCAGTTTTTTATTATAAAAAAATGTTAAGTTCGGTAATAGTTTATTATTAATTCATCGCGTTCTATAGGTGTAAACGAAGCTAATCATTTGATGATAAGATATTCACCAAGCAACGGTGATTTTGTTGAGGATGCTTTTAAACCAACAAGAAAGAGAAGAAGTGGAAAAAGAAATTAATAAATATCAAGGCTTAGATCTGAAGACAAAGAGAGCGCTCCAACAAAACTTAGATCGGGCGATTGCAGAACGTTCCAGCGAATACTTCGATCTCAAAATTGTTCCTTGTTCCTAGTTGTTCCTAGTCCCTAGTACTTTTGTTCGTAAACAATGTTTGGAATATGTGGTTGGTTTGGTTAAGTAGTATGGAATATTTGGTTACTTTTGTTAAGTAGCATTAGATTTCTAAAACATTATGATGTAATTGATGAATATTTTGATTTAAATATCATTGTTGTCACTCGTATATCGTATTGCCGTGAACTGATGCATTATAGAACATAAATCTACATCCTTTTCTAAAAATAAAAAAAAAAACTTGTAAGTAAACTGATGAACATCTCTCAAATAAATTGATGAACACAAATTATTTGTGTTCAATATATCAATTAAGCTAAAATTTGTTCAACCATTAGCTCATCTAATAGAGTTGGTCATCAATAAAATTGATGAACAAGTTATAAAAAGAAAACTTCATCATTAACTGATATACTAAACTAAATAAACTGATGAAAAGATAAAAAATTGATCATTAAAGAAGGAAAAACATATGAATTACCATGCTTCCTTAAAAGGAGTGTTGTTTCTTTTAAGTAAAACCTGAGTAAAAATTGACCTAAACTATAGCTTTTATGTTTTATAGTTTTTCTAATTCAAATTTAATATTGGTTAAATCTATAGTTAAAAACGCAATAAAAAAATACGTATATTTGTTTTTTAAAAAACCTAACTTTTTGAATCGTACATTAATAAAATGATTAATGATGCATTGTAATACAATAATTAGTGTATTTAACACAATTTTAATACTAAAAACCTAAGCAAGACATTTAATCAAACATCTTGTGTGCAATAAATATGAGTAAAACATTATCTTTAACATGCGATATCCCACTCATATGACATCTGATTGGAGTTATTTAAAAACCCATGCAGAGAGTGAACGCAAATCTATAACTTTCATATTTTAAGTTTTTCACGATTTGGCATTTATGAAGGTAAAAAACAAGGTCGAAAATGCTAAAAAAATTAAAAAATTAACACCCATTTGATATATAAAAAAAAGTTTTGGAATTTTTAAAAAATCTATACCAAATTAAAGAGTATTAAATTTTATAAATTATGGTGAAATCGATTTTTTCTAAAAGTTTATCGTCTGTGAGTTATGTACGTTTGAAGTTTGAGGGTGAAAAAGAAAAAACAAGTCAAACTACTATTATACCCATTTGACAGGAAAAAAAAAGGTTTAGATCTCATCCAACGGTGACTTTTTAAAGTTTGAAAATCGATATGGCTTTCTAACTTTCTAAATTATCTCCTTGCCAAAAGATGTTGTCTTTAAGAGCACTTGGTATGGTGCTTGTTAAGGGGAGGTTAACCATTAACGCCGCTGCGTTAAAGGGTGTTAACCACACCGACGGTGGCGTTATTGTTGGGTTAACGAGCCATGGTTGGTTTGGGTTTAAAAAAAAAAAATCATTGTACCCCCCCCCCTTTTTTAAATGGCTAGAATGTTTAAAAAAATCAAAACCGTTTTTTTACCACGCTAGCTTGTAGAAGAACGTTTGTGTAACGACTATTTCATTCAAGGTTGTAAGTATTCAAACCGGAATTTTCGAAGAAGATTTCGTATGGTAGGAAACTATTTACGCAAATAGTCTAAGGTATTGAATCTTATACTTACGAAAATATTCGGATCATTTAACTTCTTTAGCCAATCACCCGATTATGCGGGTCGAATGAGTTTAATGTTCTTATGAAGTGTATATACGCCATCGCCATTGGCGTCGACACCTCACCGATCGTTTGATGAATATTTGCAAATGGGTGAGTATACTTCAGCGTGATTGTCTTAATAATTTTAACAAATGCGTTATTGATTTGTTTATATCGGAGTATTTAAGAGAACCAACATGGGCCGACATTCAAAATATTTATCAACGAAATGAAGAGTGTCATGGTTTACCGGGAATGCTTGGTAGCATTGATTGTATGCAATGGGAATGGAGAAATTGTCCGGTGGCTTGGCAAGGGCAATTTGGTAGGGGTGATAAAAATACCCAACAATTATGCTTGTTATTGTTCTCAAGATTCTGGATTTGGCATGCATTTTTGGGATGGCGGGGCGAATAACGATATTAATGTTTTGACAACTCTCCGTTATTCGATGACATTCTTGCTGACATTGCCCCAAGAGCCCCTTATATGATTAAAGGAACTAGGTATGAACAGAGGTATTACTTGGTTGACGGAATTTACCCACAATGGGCAACTTTCGTCAAATCCTTCTCGTCAACAACTGACGAAAAACATACTTATTTTAAAAGGAAACAAGAAAGTGCCCGAAAGGATGTTGAGCGTGCTTTTGGTGTGCTTCAGGGCGTTGGGGTATACTACAACAACGAAACACATCAAATGGAAATTGTCAAGATACGTAGAATCATGTATTCTTGTATTATTTTGCATAACATGATTTTAAAAGATCAAAATTTGCATTAAGTGACTATAACGAAATGTGGGTGGATCCGTCAACACGTATGAGGCAACAAAGGTGGGTCAAAGATGTGATACTCACCGTCATGAGGCAAAAGAAATCTGCGACCAGAAAGCGCTTACTCGACTCCAACTAGACCTTATGGAGCATGTTTGGCGAGAACCATCTTGAGCGACAACAACAACAAAGAGACCGACGATGATGAATAAGTATTTGCTATGTTTCGTTTTTTTTTTTTTTTTTTTTTTTTTTTTTTGTAATTTTTTAGTTATTTTATACTACGTATTTCGCATTGTAATATGTTTAAGAATTAATGATATTTTTTTAATAAATGAAGTATTTGTTTTAGTTTAGGGGTTGAATTTGAAAATATTTGAGTAAGGTTTAACTTGGGTAAATTATGATAAGGGGTGTTTTTTTGTTAAGTTAAAGTGAAATGTTAAAGCTGATGTGGCGCTGACGTGACGAATGTTAAGGTTTAACCTTAGGGCACCATACCTAAGGCTCTAATAACTGATTTTCTAAATATTAGTACTAATAAAGTTAAACTATATAAACAGATATATTTTGACCAAAGTTAGAAATGATCTCATATATTCCTAATTTCATGCCAATATTTTTTTTGTTCCATATGGTGAAAACCTAAATTTCCTGTATATAACAACAGCCGTTTATGATTACATTGTTGTCATTTCACTCTTTTTGCAAAAAAATTGGTATTGCAGTATGTCGTGGTCGCCTGAACCCAAACTTGAACCTGAATCTGAATCTGATTCTGAACCTGAACCTGAACCTGAACTAGAGCGGGATTCGCCAATGTGGTGGACACGTGACCCTGAGAGGTCGATGAATGAGCGCTATGAAGCGTGGCAGGAACATGAAGCAGGGAGGAAATGTGACACAAGGATGACACCTGCAAGGTTGCCACGTGAACGATCTCCAGCAAGGTTTCCACGTGAGCGTTCTCCAACGAGGAAGCCATGTGTTCATTCTCATGCTAGGATAACAAGTGACCTTCTTGATGATGATACTGAAAGTGATGATGAAGATTTTGAGGAAGTAGGGCATGCTTTTAGAACATGTGATGATAATGATGATGAAGATTATACGGAACCTGAGGAAGATTTGTCTAATGACGATCTTATTGATGATTATAGCCTGGCGACGCCTCTTTCAAGTCCAATTGCGGATGGTTTACCTTTGCAAGAAGCAGAAGAGACGAGCCCTGTGGCAGATCCGTATGTTGGTGGTGATCAAAGTAGTTATGGTGGAGGAGGAAATAATGATGATAGCGATGAAGTAGCAAATGTTCGACGGGAGAGGTTGTCAGGTAGTAGAGTTTCAAGTCCGGTTGCTGAGATCAACCCTCAGCTCGATCCAAGTGATGCTATTAGTGGTGGCGACGACAGTTACGGTGGAGGAAATAATGATTATAGTAATGTAGAAGCAAATGTTAGTGGTAGCAGGGCTGCAAGTCCGATTCCAGAGATCAGCCCTCAGGTTGATCCAGCCGGTGCTGTTGTTGGTGGTGGTGGTGACGACGACATTTATGGAGGAGGAAATGATGATATAAATAAGATTGATGTTTGCCCCATCTGCTATGAACCTTGGACTTGTGATGGGCGACATCGAACTTGGTATGATATGAACTTTGTGAACACACTGCTATTAATAATTTATATTGTCTCAAAACAAATGTGGACTTCCATCACAGTTTTCTAACTTTATAATAGTTCTATTTTGCACACATTAAAGCTGTATTATGTGTACACAGTACACTTAACAGTAAAATTAACCTTAGCTTATGTTAACTTAAGAGCTGCCTTAATATTGTACATATCTTAAGCCATGTGTTTTTTACTTATGAATAATCTTTTTAAGACATAAACATAGATGATCATGTCAAGGGTCTTATGGTCAAAATCCAAGCTTATAAGTGAAATTAAAGCTTTGACAAAAGCATTATTGGTCATGCGTTTTAATAATAAATTGAATTAGTTTTCAGTTTGTCAAGCTAATGTGAGTCAATTTTGGTTATCAATACTAATTATGAATTTTGAATCAAGGTAGCCCATGCCTTCTAGTTTTTCAATCCCAAAAGTCTGCATGTTCCACATTGCGGGCATGAAATAATCTAAGATTTTAAGGTTTTCCCTTAAATAGGATTCCAAAAATGTTTAGTTATACATATTTAAAGTTACCACCAAGAATATATGAAGTATTTATAGCTTGAAGAAGCATATTTAAATGGTTTGGTTAACATGGGTCTGTTTCAGTAACCCGTCAGATTATTAGTTTTGTTCGGTTTTCTTTTGGGTTTGTTAATTTTATTTTTGGTGACTGTTTAATATTTTTATCACTGATATCTTTTTATCTGAGGATTGTAGTTGTCTTCCTTGTGGTCATATATATGGATTGTCTTGTATTAAGAATTGGCTTGAACTTGCTCAAGGTTCTGGGAAGGTTTGTCATCTTTCAGCTATAAGATTTGCCAACAGAATATGATTTTATATAAATAAACTCATATGACTTTTCTATTAATTGTTATCAGTGCCCTCAGTGCAAGAGAGCATGCACACTGAATGATGTTAGAGTGCTCTATGCAACTCGCCTCTGCGCTGCTGATGAAGTAAATGAGGTAATCTCTTTAAACCGTTTCTATTATCAAGTGAAGATATTATGGTGTTGCGAAATGTCTTTCAATATAGCATATGTGTAAATGCTTAAACACCAATAATTTTTGTTTTTTTGAAAATTTAAATATCATACCAGAGACAATATGATATGGTGTACAAATAACAATTAAGGTGTTATTAGCTACAATATTACATCTGAGGTGTGTATCGATGCAAACAAGAAACATCCACTTCGTACTCGATTCACATCCAAAAATTGTTTGAGGGTCATACTCTCAAAAGCCTTTATATAACTCTATACACATCAGTTTACCGTTTATATATAAGAAGTGTAGAGATAATATTTAAGAGTTCTGTGTATAATCTCCCCTGTGAAATCAAAGCATTGTTCAAATAATTATGCAGGCACCCACAACACACTTTCCATTCACAGAAGAGGGATTTAGTGCATTTCAGCATTATGTTTTCTCTCGCAATGAGGCATTGGAACAGCGCGTTGATGCATTGGAGCAACGAGTTAATGCATTTGATCATCGGCCTGATTCACTGGAACAGCGGGTTCATGCACTGGAAGAGCAGGTTGATGAAATGCTGCCTTAACTACTTATCACGAGCACTAGTCTTGCAGACTAGCACTATCATTGACATTATTGACTTTGACTTAGCATTTTCATGGTAGTAATTACTTACTTTGGCATTTTATCATTTTTTTGGAATGAATGCTTCTCAAATGTAGATGTTTTGTTTTTTTTATCTTGGGAATATTTTGTGTTTTAGTAATTTGGTAGTACCATCCTCTACTTGTTATCATAAAAATATCCATTAGATCAAGAACGAACACTTCAAAAAATGGTGAATGGTATAGGTGTGTCTATTGTTGATAAATTGGATTAAAGATATATGTTTTAAGAATAATGTCAGCGTCTTAGGTGTTCAGGAGGCGAAGATGACACGCCTCGAGTTATTTCGTCTTAAATCTATGTGGGCAATTTTCATTTGATTATGCGTGTAGCTTGGCTCGGGGTAGATCCGGGGGTTTGGTATCTATTTGGGACCCAAGCGTTTTTGTAAAATCTAACATCTGGTGTAACGAAGATTATTTTATGGTAAATGTTTATGGTCCTCAGGAGAGCTCGGCTAAATCCAATTTGTGGTCGAAGCTTCTGGATTTAAAAGTCAGCATAGTGGGATTTACATATTCTTTGGTGATTGGAATGAAGTTCGGGAAGAATCGGATCGTTATGGGTCTTTATTTACAACGGGGGACGCTAACGTTTTCAATACTTTTATTCGTGATGCAGGTTTAGTTGATTTACCTTTAGGTGGCAGGCGGTTCACTTGGATGAATAAGGCGGGTACGAAGATGAGCAAGTTGGATCGGTTCATGGTCTCAGAGAATGTTTTGGACTCATTTCCTAATTTGAAAGTTATGGCGCTAGAAAAGCTTTGGTCGGACCATATCCTTATTCTCCTTTCTGTCAAGAAGGTAGATTATGGTCCAATACCATTCAAGTTTTTCCATTCTTGGCTACATAATCAAGCGCTTGATAGAATTATTAAGAATATGTTGGAGGAGTATTCACAAGCACATTTTGTTGAACAACTGCATTTATTTGATAAATTATGAGGTTTGAAACACAAAATAAAGGTGTGGCATACAAACTTTAAACGGGTAGAGTTTTCTCGGAAGCAAGAGGTTTGTAGTCTGTTACATAATTTGGAGGCGAAGATTGATTCAGGACAGGCTTTAGAAGGAGAAAAAGAGGATCAAATTAAATTGTTGCAGGAGTGTGACGAAATTGAAAAAAGGGAGGCAATGGATTTGGTTCAAAAAGCTCGTATCAAATGGGACGTCGAGGGGGATGAAAAACTAAATTCTATCACGGTATGATTAAACAACAACGAAGGTATCAAATGGTTCAAGGGCTTATGATTGATGGGAATTGGGTTGAAGATCCTAGTCAAGTTAAAATGTCTTTCCTTAATTTCTACAAAGAGAATTTCCAATGTCAAGACAATAATGTAAGTATGCCTAATTTGAACTTTACTTCGAAGATTACTAATGATGACTATTGTAGTTTAGAGCCTCCCGTATCGATGTATGAAATTAAAGAAGCGGTATGGGATTGTGGTAGCAATAAGGCACCGGCCTAGACTGTTTTTCATTTCTTTTTATAAAAACGTATTGGGATCTCATCAAGAATGATGTCGCGGTTTTTGTGACTGAGTTTTTTTTATAAGTTCACGATGCCAAAGAGAGCGAATTCTGCATTCATCACTTTGATACAAAAAGTTTCTAATCCATTGTACATTAAAGACTTTCAGCCTATTTCTTTGATCGGCGTTCAGTACAAAATTATAGCCAAGATTCTTGCAAACAGGCTGTCAAAAATTATTGATAAAATTGTTAGCAATGAACAATCGGCTTTTATATCGGGACGCCAAATTCTCGATGGACCTCTTATGTTGAGTGGAGTTATTGATTGGTACAAAAAGCGGAACAAGAAACTTATGATATTCAAAGTTGATTTTGAGAAAGCTTATGATTCGGTAAGTTGGAAATATTTAGACTTCGTGTTACAAGCTCTTGGGTTCGGTCTTAAATGGAGAAAATGGATACATGTTTGTTTACATTCGGCTAGAATGTCTATTCTAGTAAATGGAAGTCCTACTTAAGAGTTTTCATTGAAACGTGGGTTACGACAAGGAGATCCATTATCGTCGTTCCTTTTAATTATTGTTATGGAAGGCTTGCATATCGCGTTACAAGAGGCGGGTCAATCGAAGTTAATTCATGGTGTTAAGGCAGGTGCACCTTCTTTTACTTTGTCCCATTTCTTTTATGCTGATGATGTAGTCATAGTTTCAGATTGGAGTGCTCGGGATTTAGAGAACATTATTCACGTGCTTCAAGTTTTTATCTTGCTTCGGGTCTAAAAATTAATGTCCAAAAATCAAACATTTTTGGAGTTGGCGTACCAATGGAAGACGTGAATGTTATGGCTCGAGTTACAGGTTGTGCAGCAGGTGACCTTCCTTTTATTTATCCTGGGCTGCCCGTTGGTTCAAAGATGAATCGCATTTCTCATTGGCAACGATTTGTTGATCGGTTTCGGACTAAATTATCGTCATGGAAAGCATCGCTTTTGTCTATTGGTAGTCGTTTAATGTTAATTAAATCAATTTTAGGAAGTATCGGTATTTACTACGTGTCTATTTTCAAAGTACCAATATGGATTGTTAATAAGCTAGAAAGCCTTAGAGCCAAGTTTTTTTGGGGTGGTAATGCTAATAGAAGAAAGCTTGCTTGGGTGAAATGGGATACTGTTATGGCCTCGTTGGATAAAGGTAGGGGTGTTCAAAAAATCCGAGAAACCGACGAATCGAGCCGATCCGATCAATCCGAAACCGCAAAAAACCGATAACCGAAGAAACCGAAACCGAAAAAACCCGCTTATCACGGTTCGGTTTCGGTTTTTACTTTTAGTTATCTGTGGTTACCCGAACCGAACCGTGTATAATATACATGAAGGTTTTAACAAACCATTCATAAAGATGTACAAGTATTACCTATATTATTGCACTACTTTTATCATATAACGCATTTTTACTTATTTAATATGATCATTTACTAACGTTCATGGATTACATATGATTAATATGATCGTAATCTATAAACGTCAAATAATTAGTATTAGTTCTTTTGTTACATATGGTAATTTGAATGTTTTTATTGCAAGGGAACAACATTACTATTACTCTAATCTCTTCTCTTCAATGTTATTTAATCTTATTAAAATGACATATTACGTTCTAATTTATGTTATTGTTTGCCCGATTCGATTCGATTAATTTTTTAAAAATGGTTAACCGTGACCCGAACCGCGAGTAACCGCTCATTTCGGGTACCCGCATGTCCAGTTACCCGCCTAGTACGGTTCGGTTTTGGATAGTAAAATGAACTACCCGCCCCGCGATGGATAGTTAAAATCTCTAACCGAACCGAGCTGAACCGCCCCGTGAACACCCCTAGATAAAGGAGGGTTAGGAGTGGGTAGCTTAAAAGCTTTTAACCTTGCTCTTCTTACAAAGTGGCGTTGGAGGTTGGTCAACAACCCAGGTCATTTGTGGGTTAGATTAATCAAAGCGATCCATGGTAATAATGTCGGTTTAGATGAGGTGGGGTGTAAAACACATGGAATTTGGGCCAAGATTGTTGGGACTGTTAATTATTTGCACTCTATCGGAATTATACCAAAGGAAACTCTTAGTTTTAAAGTGGGTTGTAGATCAACGATACGATTTTGGAAAGATAATTGGCTAGGTAATGGCCCGCTTCAGGTTCGTTTCAACAGATTATTAAGAATAGATCATAATGAAGAATGCGTTATTCGAGATAGACTTTAAAATGGAGTATGGTCATGGGACTGGTGCAGACAGTCGCTTGGAGCCCGTTATACAGAATTGTTAGCATTGTTATTGGAAGAAATCGGCTTGGTATATCTCGGTTCAGGTCCGGATACATGCATTTGGAGTTTAGATATAAGTAGGTGATAACGCTACACTCGTCGTTCGGGGTCAAAGGAACTTCCTTTTCTTCGAGCAAGTTTTATAACACCCTAGGCAATGAACCTAATCGTTGTAGTGTAGTATTAGGGTAAGCCACGGGTATTGATATCGTTCTCTGGGAATATGAATGCTAGTGAGAAGTTACTACGCTAAGGTTGGGGTTGAGGAAGATTATTTTTATCTTTTATATTTTTAGAAAAGGAATGGTACGAATCTCGGGGTTTGGATTTAGGGGTTGGTATTTCTACCGATTACTCTACTTGTCTAATTATCTAATTAACTAAGGTGAGGGTAGTCTATGTCTAATTATTGTGTGCTCGTATGATGATTTAAAGATGTGTTTACTTAGGTTTTATTACTCCTTAATTATCTCGTATTGATGGTTGAATTGTCACGTCCTTATTCTTAATCGCGTTGTGTGTCTAAAGTCGTAGGGTATGCGTTTATCCCTAACTCTTTGAAACTACCAAAGGGTCTCGTCTACAAAATCTCTAGGAATTATAAACTCTAACTCTAAGGTACTCTTTGGATGGTTTAGCCTACAACTACTCTATGTGTTATAATCTAAGGTTCACAAAGATTAATCAAGCATTAACTACACAACGAATGACCTATCGCATTACTAGATCATTAACAATTAAGATAAGAAACAACCAATCAATATTCAATAATTAAGTTTCATATTCCCTAAGCAAACACACAAGTAAATTAGCCGGACATGGAGAACATGCAGGCATACACACAAATAATTGAAGACATAATTGAATTAATGAAGTAAAACACTTATCTTGATGTAAGATAGGGTTTGGAACCCTAAAATACTATACAAGACAGCCTTGGTTCAGTTTAGGTTTTTACTCCAAAAGACTACACCCTGAAAACTAAAAAAATCGGATTCTATATAAAAGATTACAATCGCGACGGCGTCACCTTATGATTTGTGACGCCGTCGGATCGCCGTCATTAGGGTTTCGTCTTGGCCACGTTAGTCTTGCAACGGCGTCACCTTATGCTTGTGACGCCGTCCCTTCAATCTCGACGCCGTCTGGATCAAATCTAGGCCGTCCGAGTTGCGACGACCTACTCTTTTAAAGCTCGACACCGTCACTTGTAAATAAGCAATTTGCTCTTGAGCCGTCACAAAGTGATGCGACGGCGTCGCAGTAACACCGACGCCGTCCCCTTGTGTTTCAAAGACTGAGTGTCTCGATTCTTGACTTTGGCCATTTTCTTCGATATCCGCGCTTTTCGTCCAAATAAGTGCCATTCCAGAATTTACCTTCAAGATACCTAAAAGTGAAAAGGCACGATATTAAGTAATAACGGATACAAAAGTGATCAAATAAGGGCTTAAACGACCCTAAAAAGGTACATTTAAAACCTTATCAAATATCCCTACACTTGGTATTTGCTTGTCCTCAAGCAAATGTGCTTTTAGCCAATTAATTTATAAGTTAGGGTCATGAAGCATTGGTTTAGAACAATCCACAACACATATAAGCCCATGAAAGTCATAACAAGCACGGAATTACATACTAGCACCTCACATGGGGTGTTTGGATACTCACATCTCTCGGTGTATATGAAATATAACAAGTTGGAAATGGAAGATAAACACTCATTAACCGGTCCTAGTACATAGATTACCATAGGCTTGAGACTAGATCAAACCTCCATCGCTTTGGCGTAAGCACCTAGGAAAGACTATCAAAGAGGCCTTTAAAGGGTTTGTAATGTTAGGCTTACGGTAGGAAACAATGGGTTTGGTGGGATAGACTATTTAGTGGTGGCAAGTCAAAAATCTCTATGTTACAAGCATACGAAGAATGGCGTTGCTAAGCCAAGACTCGACACTCTAAACTCTAGATAACTGAAACAAACAAACATGAATTTAAAGGATAGGTGTAGGATGGTAGCCCATATGTTTTTTTTTTTTAACACTCTATTTTTTCTTTTCTCTTTACCATTTTTTCGATTTTTTTTTTCATACACTTTTACTCAACCATCCTCTATGATAACATCAAAATGATAGGGATTTATAGGCACATCCCTACACTTGAGTTTTTATTACTCTAACACTAATTTGATCCGAATTGAAAAGATCAAAACACTTGGAGTACATTATTACGCAAATAAAGGGAATTTGAACTAACGTTCCCTTCCGTCATTTCATAAACTTTAACTTTTCCCATGAGTCCCAATCGTCCCAAAGCGTATACAAAGGATATGACTCGACTTAGCAACTTATGCAAGCAACTAGATAATTGAACTAAGGGTTTAGTGTGATAACAATAATGCACTAAAAGTGAGTGCATACAAGGTAGGCTAAGGCGATTTGGGTGTACATTTGGGGTGGGTGTAAACAATGCTCTTCATTGATATTTCGAAAACCAAGCATCACGAGAACCGCGAAAAGGATAGGCTCGAGGGTTTAACTAGGGTATCGTACTAAAGATGAGTACAACGCAAAGGTGTGGGGAATTATTCAACCGATGTGGAAGAAGTAATTATATTACGGGTATCAAACAAGGGTTATCCTAATGCCTCTTATCATTTAGTTATTCCTAACTACACAAGTGTAGTCTTACTAGCGATCTCGGAATGCATCACAAAACAAGTTCTAGAATCTATTATACTACGGTTCACACACTAAGCATTAAAGATGAATGCTTTAATTCCTACTAATCTAAGGGTGATCCTCGCATTTTGGGTGGAATTTAAGTGGTAAAGGGTTTTGTGCTAGTCATATAACTTCCTATCCATGAGACGCTTTTGTTAAGACTAATGGCCCACCCTATATGTCATGAAAAAGTTTAAATTTGGTGCCAAAATTACCCTAACCGACATTTTCTCATGGTTTATTACACAAATGCAATTGGACAAAGCAAATAATCAAGGATAAGCATAGTTTCAAAGTTCCGCTTTATTTTCCTCCTACACTTAAACCTGAACATTGTCCCCAATGTTCCACGAAAGTATCAAAGTTATGATAATGGAAGGTAATAAAGATGAAAGAAACTAGTACTCCCACGATTAGCTCGGTAGGATCCGTGTAAAGTGGTGGTTACATCTTTCTTCAAGAAGAACGTTTGCGTGAAAAGCTCCTTCTCATCTTATGTATCTTCTTCGATAAATTAAACTGCACACTTAAAGAAAACAAACAACCCAACGCATCAAACCGAACAAAGAAAAATCACAACAAGATGTAATTCCGGACTAAAATAAGATATAATGCTTGTGGAATGGATGTTTGCACATATTCTAGAAAATTAAGACCTAAAAATTCCAAAATTTATAAGTAGCACGAAAACGAGAAAAGTAGTAAGCGGTTTACTCCTCCTCGACTGTCAGTTGCGACCGACGCCGTCAGTTATCATGATGTAAACCGGTCTACGATTTTACGAAAAATTCGGAAAATTTTTATCTTTAAAATCTGGAAAATTTCCGCAATAACATCCATTATGACTCGATACAAGCATTTGACTCGAACAAACACACATGTATATCTTTTAAATAGTTGTAATTCTCATGTTCACGTTTCTTTTGAAAACGTGTGTAATCCTCCCTACACTTATCCCTTATGTAAAATACCTTTATATGTTATTAAGACGAGGTTAAAGACAAAATAAAGCATTTTACAAATTCAAACATGAGAATAAACAATCAATAAAAGATATACGACACACAAATAAAAATGAAAAACAAATACACATGGGTTGCCTCCCAAGAAGCGCTTGTTTTGTTCGAGTCACGAGCGACTCTACCTTATTTAACGGATAAAGGGAGGTTTTCCCTACACTTAAGCTTAAATGCGGTGATAGTAGCGATACACACCCTTAGGGTGGAAATTTGCTACGTGAGGAGAGGGTGATGGGTGATTTATATGCTCAAAGGAGTGTGCTTCATTCATTATAACCTTACCTAAGTCTATTGGTGTAGTGGGTGAATCAAATTTCTCTCCTAAAAATGGATCATCTTCTATCAACTTCAAAAGATTCTTAGTTAAGGATCCATCTTGACCTAATAAACTCGGTTTAAACCCATAGTATTTCTTGTTATCAACCATGAATGGGTGATATAAGTGTGTAAGGCCATGGGTTACTCCTATATTAGCTTCCACTCTACATGGCCTAGAGTCTACCACCTTTATCAAGCAACTACTCGGACTATTTATTTTGATGGGTGGATTGGGGCCTAATTCAATTCCAAGATTCACATCAAAAGACGGAAAATTGGGTAAGGTTTTTGGTTGAGGCTCCGTTTTATCAAAATTAGGAACTTCCCTAGGACTAAGAGAGAGGTCATAACAACAAGCATCTAAACCTACATTCTCTAGTGGCGTTTGGTCCAAAGGTTCTATATCAATCGGGGTTCCTATAGTCTCTTCTACTTCTCCTGGGTAAAGTTATAGGCGATGTGTGTTCCTCAAGTGATGGTAGGGCTTGTGGGCTTGGAGTTTCCACCTCATTCTCCATTATATCTAGATCTCTTGAAAGTTCATCATGTGTTTTAGTATGATCTAACCCAAATACACTCCTAAGTATCTCAAATCCTTCTTTAGCCATTTCAAATTCTTGGTCCGATTCATAAGAATCATTCTCAAAACTTTGATCACTATGTTCTATTTGCCTAAAGGATTCCTCACGCGTGTCATATGTTTTGAAATCTATCCCACGCATGCAACTAGGCAATTCAACTATAACCATCTCATAATCTTGTTCGGTTTTAGGTTCCATGTTCTTAAAAACTAGGTCTTTTTGATCATGATGCCTAAGGTTGGATAAATCCTCCTTATCCATTTCCTCAAGTTGTGACAACTGATGGTTTATGCTAAGGAGGCTTTTCTCAAAATTTTTCCAGAGGGTTTCACTAAAAGGAGTTGATCCTAACAATGATCGTTGAATAGAGGCCACACAAGCACAAAATTTATCAAATCCATCCAACCTTACACCGTCTCCTTTTGGATATCTCTAAGTTCACTCACAAATTCATTAGAACAATAAAAGCAATCCAATCATGAAATTCAATTGTTCCTCATTTGTTAATGATTCAAATGCACCACTTGCCATAGCGACAAATGAAAAGGGTTTCACGAACACAAACACAAAGAAGGGAGATAGACTACAAGGAGGCTAATAAAAGAAAAATCTCACTTGATAGGAATCTTGTGAGTAGACCTAAACGAGATATAAATCAATCCTAAACAATAACTATTCCCCAGTGGCGCGCCAAAACTTGATAACGCTACACGCTGCTCGAGGTCAAAGGAACTTCCTTTTCTTGAGCAAGTTTTATAACACCCTAGCAAAGACCCTAATCGTTGTAGTGTAGTATTAGGGTAAGCCACGGTATTGATATCGTTCTCTGGGGAATAGGAATGCTAGTGAGAAGTTACTACGCTAAGGTTGGGGTTGAGGAAGATTATTTTTTATCTTTTTATATTTTTTAGAAAAGGAAAGGTACGAATCTCGGGGTTTAGATTTAGGGGTTGGTATTTCTACCGATTACTCTACTTGTCTAATTATCTAATTAACTAAGGTGAGGGTAGTCTATGTCTAATTATTGTGTGCTCGTATGATGATTTAAAGATGTGTTTACTTAGGTTTTATTACTCCTTAATTATATCGTATTGATGGTTGAATTGTCACGTCCTTATTCTTAATCGCGTTGTGTGTCTAAAGTCGTAGGGTATGCGCTATCCCTAACTCTTTGAAACTACCAAAGGGTCTCGTCTACAAAATCTCTAGGAATTATAAACTCTAACTCTAAGGTACTCTTTGGATGGTTTAGCCTACAACTACTCTAGGTGTTATAGTCTAAGGTTCACAAAGATTAATCAAGCATTAACTACACAACGAATGACCTATCGCATTACTAGATCATTAACAATTAAGATAAGAAACAACCAATCAATATTCAATAATTAAGTTTCATATTCCTAGCAAACACACAAGTAAATTAGCTGGACATGGAGAACATGCAAGCATACACACAAATAATTGAAGACATAATTGAATTAATGAAGTAAAACACTTATCTTGATGTAAGATAGGGTTTGGAACCCTAAAATCTTGTACAAGACAGCCTTGGTTCGGTTTAGGTTTTACCCAAAAGACTACACCGAAAACTAAAAAATCGGATTCTATATAAAGATTACAATCGCGACGGCCACATTATGATTTGTGACGCCGGGGGTCGCCGCCATTAGGGTTTCGTCTTGGCCACGTTAGTCTTGCGACGGCGCCACCTTATGCTTGTGACGTCGTCCCTTCAATCTCGACGCGTCTGGATCAAATCTAGGCCGTCCGAGTTGCGACGACCTACTCTTTTAAAGCCCGACACCGTCACTTGTAAATAAGCAATTTGGCTCTTGAGTAGTCATAAAAGTGATGCGACGGCGTCGCGTAACACCGACGCCGCCCCTTGTGTTTCAAAGACTTGAGTGTCTCGATTCTTGACTTTGGCCATTTTCTTCAGATATCCGCGCCTTTTCGTCCAAATAAGTGCCATTCCGAAGAATTTGCCTTCAAGATACCTAAAAGTGAAAAGGAACGATATTAAGTAATAACGGATACAAAAGTGATCAAATAAGGGCTTAAACGACCCTCAAAAGGTACATTTAAAACCTTATCGAGGGTTGTTCTCGAGGTGTCACAAGGAGGTATATTGATGCTCAATTGCTTCCTCGCTGCCTACATCTACAAGATGGTATACTTCTTTACCGAGAAAGGTAAACGCTTTTATGTGGCGCCTTCTTTGGATAGATTACCCATAGGGTGAATCACGACTGTGGTTTGAAATTAACTCCATATTATGCCCGTATGTGATGGCTCTATGGAATCCAATGATCATCTCTTTTATTCGTAACGTGGTCGAAATATATGGACCAAAATTTGTGCTTGGTGTGACGTTGCGATGCCAAGATTTGGTTCGAATTTTGAGTGGATCACTTGGCTTGATAATTGGCATACTTCAAAGTCTCGTAAGGATTGCATGTATGGTATTATTTCGGCTACCTTGTGGATGATTTGGCGCTATCGTAACTGCGTGACTTTTCGTTCTCAAGTTATGAGGCAAAGTGGCGTTTTTGATAATATTCGTTTGTATTCTTTTTCATGGTGTAAATTTAGAGGCGGTAACCATAGTAGTTGGAATGCCTGGATTAATTTTCCTTTGTAATTGTTTCTAGCATCTTGCTAGTTTTTTAATTTAACTTGCCGTTCAAAAAAAAATTGTTTACTCATTATACATGATGTAGTATCCACAGGTAGTTATGCGACTGAAATTTTGGTAGCACAAATTGCACGTTTACTTCGTGAAATCATTTCAAGACTACTACATCTGCTGAGGAAACTAGGTATAAATTCACCTTATATCAAGTTCTATATGTAAAATGGTAATTGTTAATTTGTTATGATCAATAATAATTTTTAGTGGGATAAAGTGTAATTAGTTTATGTACATGGATTTAATTGTATTTAGCTAAATAAAGTTATTACACTACAACAATAACTTTTCGAGACGGGACATTTTTGGCGACAACTCATTTCGTTACTAAAAGTCACAAAACGACACAAATGAAAATCAAAGTTTGAACGAAGAAATTTGGTATATAATTGACTTTGGGGTCCACATTTTAGCGACGACGCATGTCGTCACTAAAATTATACACGAATTAAATAGCAATTATTTTGAGACTAAATAATTAATTTTTATTAAAATGAATTAATTTAACCCGCCAAAACAAATTTAGCCCAAAAAAACCTTTAGCGACGGTACAGTCATTGCTTAAACTACATATTATTTATAAAATAATTATTTTCAAATTAAATAATTTATTTTATTAAAATGAATTAAAATAATAAAATTTTAATTGGATATAACTTTAGCGTTGACTCCCACAAATCATTAAATATTTAAATAAAAAGTATAATTATTTTCACACCATATATCTATGTCAAAAAAGTTTTCATATCAGAAAAGTTAGAACATACACATCCTTACGTTAATAGACGTTAGAAATTATATATCTTTGAGGATGAACGATCCAAATTTTTTCCCGGAATCTTCTAATGCGATCTAACATGAGGAATATTTGCACCATTATGTCTTACAATTATTATTATATTTAATTTTATCATATTTATTATTATTTTCTTTAAAATTTTATTTTTTAAAATATATTTGTTTACTATTATTATTATTATCGTTGTGGTTGTTGCTGTTTTAACCTGTTGTTCTTGTGATTGTTGTTGTTGTTGATGTTGTTTTGTTGTTTGTTGCTTGTCTTATAAAATTCAACCTAAAACACATTATCTTTATAATAGTAAACTCGCACGATCTTAAGAGCTAGATTGTGATTTTAGGGTTTGAAAAAATTAAGATATGTAGGTGTTTGAGTTGGATTTTGTAAAGAAACCAATGTTGATAATAACAATAAAATATAAAATACAAAATAAACATAAATAAATATAAAAAATTTAAAAATATAAAATAAAAAATAAATAAATAAATAGTTATAATAATTATATACGTTGGACATTATACATCCTTGAGGACTAACAGTACAAATATTTTTTTCATGTTAGATTCACGTTAGAAAATAACGTGAACATATTTGCATCGTTCGTACTCAGAGATGTATAATGTCCAAACGCTCTGTTCTCGAGTTATTTTTAAAGAGAAAAGAAAAGATTTGGAATAGTAATAAAAGTAGAGTTTTTTTTTTAAGAGATGAGAGGAAAGTAAAGAATAGTGAATTACACCAAAATTACTCTTCTAATATTCTTATCAAATTGGAATGAAATGCACTAAAGATGATTTTAAAGCCTTTTTAATTACATCTTTTTATTATCTTTTCAACTCGGCAAGACAATATTTAAAATCAAATTTTTGCACTCTTATTTTTTTCTCTATTTTATTTCTTTTCTTTCCATTTTATAATCAATCTTTTATATAATAAAACAAAACCCCTAGTGGGAATTTTTCATTTAAAAAAAAATCAAACCGTACTTTATTTGGTAATATTTTTTTAGTTAGATTTTTTTTAGATGTAGAAGGAAAAAAAAAAGAGATCATGAATATTTCCTTATTTGGAAAAATATATATAAATTCGTTTTGGAAAAAAAGTGAGTACAACGTTTTAGAAAAAAATGAGTACAAAATTATATGTGTCAAAAGTAACAAAATAGAGAACTTTAAAAAAGCGGAGTAAATTTACAATAATGTAAGGGTCAAACCTGAACTTTTAAGACATGAAGGCTGAAGCAAAGATGTGTTCTTCTCCCAAAAAAAAAAAAAAAAAAAAAAAAAAAAAAAAAATTCACATAATATACCTAAAAACACTATGACGATTAAAATCCATAAATTAACATGGATCAATCTGTCTAATCAAAGGTATTTTTTCATGTATCTATTCAACTTCTTATTAAATTATGATTGATTTAAAGTTTCTTTTTTGGGGTAATTAAGTTGTGGTTTGTGGATCATGATGCAACTACTGACATCAACTCACCATACTTATTAGGAACATCAAACATCGGAGTTACATACCACGGTGGCGGTGCTGATTCAAGAACCAGTACTTGTTGAAAGGTTTATGGATAATTATTAATATACGTATGACCGGATTCGAACTCGAGACTTCAGGATTGCACACATTACGTATGAGAATCAATGTAAATAATAATTAATATATTAAATGTAATATTTAATTATTGATCACGAAATAAATACTTAACGATAGTTAATATTTAACGAGTTTTGATTATCGGTCGTTAAATGTCAACGGGATATGAAGAAAAGTTAACAAGCCGAGAGAAGGTTTTAGGAACCCTCTTTTGGGCTTGTTTTTGGCCGAACCTATTGAATCCCACATCGGAAATCATAGTAATCTTGACATCTACCATAAGGCTATAAATACATCCTCATGCATTCATCCTTTTGTACACTAGATTTCAATAGAAGGCCAAACTTCTTCTTTCTTCCCTCTTGTTCTTGGTCGACGAGTGAATCCTCATTGTAAGGGATTTACGAGTGACCTTGAGCATAACAAAGGTGTTTGATTAATCTATTGTGATCAAGAACCTAGCTTTTCTCATTGATTCACTACTAATACGTGTGTACAAGAACGAAGAGCAAACGCACTTGTGTTTGCATATCTTGGTGGGTCGACAAGGGTTTTGGTCGACATTCATAAACCCTAATTTATTAGGGTTTAGGGTTCTTGATTCTTGATCTTAATTTGGGGTTTTCCATAAACCCTAATTGCATTGATTCGCAAAAGGTGCGATATACTTTTAATTCGGTTAATTAATTTACAAGTATTATTCCTATTACTCACCGCATGCTTTGATGATGTTTACATGTTTTCTATAATTGTTATGATTAGTAAACCCAACAATGGCATCACGAGCCGTTAATATGTTGTAATTAATTACCGAAACACATAAAAATTGAATCTTTGTGATTATTACATGCTTTTATTGGTTTCTAAGGTTTTGAAAATTGAAACCTTAATTATTTTATTTATGGGTCGATTACCCTTTGATTTTTTAATTAGGTTTTATTTTTTTTGTAAAACTTGTAGAAACCCTAGGATTGCATGTATATTTTATGTGATTATCATGAATAATTGTTATGTGCCATGATTATATGCGTATCTTGGGATTATAATTGTTATGAGGAATTCATGGTAGAACATGCATGTTTTGCCATGGATTATTGTTTATTGTTTGTTTTGATTAATTGTTAAGTAAAATTAACATGTTAATTAGTTTGATAAATATTAAATTGGGGAAGACCTCAATATATCTAATAAAAATTCGTTATGTGCTATTTGGTATACTATTGACTTTGACTTACGCAATCGACTTGTCGATGCATGTGGCTCACTTACCTTGTAGGTGAAAGCCCTAGTTGATGTATGCATTATTTTACGCCTAGAATTGTTTATTAGGTTTTATCGAACAAATTATGCATGTGGCTATTTGTTGTTACATATGTTAATTGTTAAGTTATATGTATAATTATTTGAGTTCTTTTTAATTTTTTATTAAAGTGCCTTATTGTTTATATTGTATGACACGTTAGTAAGCAAAAAAGGTTTTTGAGAATAGAAAATTAAATGGACTAAATAATGGCGAAATTTGATTTGTTTTCTAAGTATTAAATCTTGAACTTTTAATCGACTGATGCGATTGTACTAAATGGTTAGAACGGCTCACCCACTAGAACAAACTCAAAGGGGTTCAAAGAAGTGCGCACACACACCGAAAGGATGTCTAAGGTTATGCTTCTACGCTACTCGGTCCTCTGCCTCCCCAATGCTCGATTGGAGCTACCTAGTATAACTATTCTATGTACGAAGCATCTTAGTGCAAAGTTGTAAGTTTCTCAACACATCGATTAAAACTTTGTAGAAATTAATCTTAGCAATTTAAAACTATAAGTAAGGTTTTGAAAAATTTTATGTTATGAAGATGTATGCATGCCTCTTCATACATAAGTTTTGATTACACGTCAAAAATTGTACCCTTTAAATTTAAGTTTATGCCATCTAATGATATGAAACACTTGAAGTTGTAATTTAGTTATGTGAGACCTTGAACTAGATTACAATAACAAGGTGAATCTTTATGTTGTGTGAGACCTCAGCTTAAATAATTTGCAGTTTCTAAATTAGACAACTTAATTAAGTTAGTTAGTGAGACCTATAACTTAAGGCATAAGATGGGATAAAACATGCTTACATTTTGCATAATTGTTTGGCAAAATTGTAAATCCCATATTTTCTAGGAATTGAAAACTTGTTTGTCAATTATTGT
>CM040239.1:154973823-155022432 GCA_022545495.1 Chrysanthemum lavandulifolium | reverse complement strand
TCTAGTAAGTGTTTGACTACATCCTCTAATTCGTATGTTTTGAGCTTAAAGGAAACTTGAGAATTACATTGGAATGTATCAAGTTTAGGGAGGATTGTTGGGTTTTGGTTCCTTGGATTAAGAATTATTCTAAGTAATGGAACTACAGACGAGTTGATATAACACGGACGTAAGAATGTAACCACGGATGAAGACAAACCGCGGCTAGTAGTATTGTGTAACTACGGATAGACTATTGTAACCACTGCTAGTCTTGTATAGTCGGTTTAGTATTATGTATTAGATAAATATAGAAAAGATATTTATCTTGTAGGTTACATATTGTTTAATGTAAAGGACTCCTTAGCCTATAAAAGGAGGTCCTAGGTTAGATTAGATATACGTATGTTTTATATCTAAGGTCGATACACTTCAAGGTTGTAAACCCTAATACTGGTTAGAGTATTCATATTAATAATAATATTGAGGTGTTGAATGTTTATTGTTCTTCTTCTTAAGATTAAGTATTAAATTCCGCGTAATACTTAATAAGTTCTTTGTTTAAGTCAGTTTCTATATTAGATCGTTTGCTCAACTGGGATCAACATTTCTTTTAATAAATATGTTTAAAAGATTGCATGAAATCTAATTAGTTATTCATTTTATTTTTGTTTTGACAACTATATGCAATACTTGTCAATTATTAATAAAAAATAACAAGAAACACACAAATTAGAATTAATTTGTTAATTAGAATTAATTGTTAATTAGAAATAATTGTTAATCAAAATTAATTAATTTTTAATTAGAATTATATTGATAATTAGAATTGCATATTGTTTATTAAATACATAAAAAGCGTAATTAATTGTTAATTAAGTTTGCCATGCTTTTATGTGTTTTTCCGGCCATAAGACCCACTCAATTGCTTTTTGTGATGTATGGGGCGATCTAAGTTTCGTACCTAGTGACGGTCTTATGGTTCTCCTTTTGCGGAAGACTCGCGAGAGAACTCGGAACAATATGTGTTTATATATTGATGTTTATGCTTATATGTTTGTGATTTCATTATGTGCATTATTGTTACTTGCTTTGACACCTAATTGTATGCAATATGGAATAATACATATCGTAACCATAACATCAATATTGGTCTTTATTTACACGCCTAAATATCATGATCATTGTGACCTGCTATTTGTTTCGTGGAAAATCATTTTTGTTAAATAAAGTGACCTAAACTATTGAAACAAGTTTTTCATGAATTTAAAAACTAGACGCTATGGACACTTGTGATGTACGGCTCACCCACTAGAATAAACTATAAAGGGGTTTAAAGAGTGCAAAGTCACACCGAAGGATGTCTAGGTTATTGCTTTAGCGTTGACCGGTCCTCTGCCTCCCCGTGAGTTCGATTGAGCTACCGTGAACCATGATGATCACTACAATGTCATTATCAAAAGTTTTTAAAATAAGTGTTACAAAGTTGTTTTGCATGCTTCTCTATACACGACTTTCACCACATTTATGTGCATACCTATTTGTTAATTTTAAGTCTATGCCATCCAACTATGAATACGTGCATTTGGATTGACTTCTCTGGTCAGAACTCAGGGCCTTTCCAACCCATGGTGATTATTTCGCTTAGGTCAGACCTTTGGTTATTTTTACACGTTCATACTTGGTCAACTTATTTCGAGTTGGCTTGGTCAGACCTTGAACCCGAGGCATAAGATGAGAACTAAACATGCTCATGACATTACTACTTGTCTACTAATGTCTTGATCAGTCTCATAAATCTAAGAGTTGCATTATGATATTAACGCTCGTCTCTTACCTCTTGTCCCACTTAGTTACGCACTGGTCAGACCTCTGGTAATTAAGTGGGAGTGCAAGATGGATCTTAGTCTTATTAGTAATTAATTGGGTAGTTAATTCTTTTTAGAATATAATTATCGAAAATAGTCAATACTATAATTGAACTTTCTATGTTCTGAATAATTGTGTTGATTGCAACATAATTCATAAACAAAGTTGTTTTTTCTTTAAAGACAAACTTAGTCTCTTTTCATGGTAAGAAGAGTGAGACTTATTCCTATCTTTTATCCTTAGTTTAAAAACTAAGATAGGATTGCAAAATTGTTAAACTCACTTATGATCTTTCATTACCCTTTTGTGGTCTTGAAATAATTGAAAGATATAATATTTTGTGTAACTGGAAACATTGTGTTTAGAGCTACCAAAATAAATGACATCATGCACGTGTCACGATGTATGAGTTTAAACTGCAAAGAGTAAAGAAATTACTAGAATATTCACTAGGTAATTTTCTTGGACTCTTATTATTCGTAAAGTGCTAAATACCCTTGGGGCTTTGTAGACGATAAAGGAGGAATTGCATGCTAAAGATTCAAGTTAAATAATAGCATGAGTGGCTAGTCCCACATCTACAATAATTAGGACTTTCATATACTCTGTTCAATACCTAAGTACATTGCTACTCGTAGGCATTCAAAGAGAATGGGAAAGTGCATAAAATTGTTGTATGGTTTTTACTGGAAATGTAACACTTACAAAGTTGACAAATCCATTGGGAGCGATATGCGTTTTATTCTTGAAATAACATTCATGTAATGTTGTCAATTTCGTGGAACTACGGGACTTATTTCCTTGTTAGTCACCCATATCATTTCAAACTTGATTTGAAATAATTCATTACTTTCCGAATATGAACGACCATTGTGTGGAAAACTAGAAGGGGGGGGGGGTTGAATAGTTTTGCCGATTTTAACTTAGTTTCAAAAACTTTAGATTCGATGTTATGTGAAATCTTATGGATGGATAGAAAGTATAGATCTATAAGTAATGCAAGTAAAGAAAGCAAGTAAAGTAAAGGATAGAAATGACACAACCGATTTATAGTGGTTCGGCTACAAGGACACTTTCCTTGCCCTACTCTACTACCGAGTCACCTACTCGAGAGTTCAAGCACTATGTCAACAAACTCCTTCTACTTGGCGGAGAAGCCTTCACAACGTCGCTTACACTTTTTCGGGGACAAAGCTAAATACCGAGTCCTTAACACGGAGGACCAAACCAACACTACTATAACACAACAAATATGTGAAATATGAAATATAAGATCTTTGCTACAGAAATCTTGTGGAGGAACAAATCAATCAAGGACCCCTTGCTTGGATGACTTGTAGAAGCTCGTGATCTCGCCTTAGAAGGACCTATATGAGAATCACAACAAAGAAAGAAGAACTACTATCTAGATCAAGAGATATGAGATTAGAATAATGAAAGAATATATGAGAGTTTGTAATAATAGGGTGAGTTACAATGAGGAAATGGCTCTCATTTATAGGCAAAACTTGCCATGTTGTAACGGATCCCACGGATCCCTTGCATGAGGATCCGTTCGATAAAGGCGAGGGATCCGTGG
Organism: Chrysanthemum lavandulifolium; assembly: GCA_022545495.1. Classification (NCBI taxonomy): domain Eukaryota; kingdom Viridiplantae; phylum Streptophyta; class Magnoliopsida; order Asterales; family Asteraceae; genus Chrysanthemum; species Chrysanthemum lavandulifolium. The sequence continues at coordinate 155,019,005 of CM040239.1, read as the reverse complement.
GGACGCCCTCATTATCCATGGGTTATGGGTCATGGGTCCTAGACTTTGGACCATGGGTATCCAAATAGATACAATGTATCTAGAAGATGCAATGCATCTAGTCAATAGGTTATGGGTTAGCTCCATGGGTTATGGATATGCTCCATGGGTATGGGTCATGGGTTATGGTTTTTATCCATCCTAATGAACTATTACAATAAGTGAATCATTACAACAATTAATGTTAAATTATTATATATATAAATGCTTTACAAAAATAACATGTATCCTTATAATTTTACTTATGATAACTTTATATTTGTTATCAACAAAACACAAAGAGATCGCTAAATATGAATAAACGTTTTTACGATTTATTTGTATTAACACATTGCTTAAAGAAAATTGCATTTTATTTTAGAAGATAACACGTTGCCTTCCTGTTGTCGTTCTCTGAAGCGTTATCTATAGAATAATAATCCACAATTCCTTATTAAAGGTTATGGTTCTAAAACTACTTATAATATATATGACATTATCATATTGTTTATACAATCAATCATGTGTTGTTTGTTTTCATAATATGAAGTTGTACCTTACACAAGTGGGAGAAATCTCAAAATGTGTACAAGGAACAACAATATTATTGATATCTATTGACCGCAAGGTAAAGTAAACTAATAATTCTACTATGACTTAAACACACTAGATGTTTATTACCCTAATACATGTAAATAAGAATTATACTAGGACTTAAACACGCGAGATGTTTGTTTCCTACTACATTCTAATAATGATTCTACTAGGACTTGAACACGCTAGATGTTTGTTGCCCACTACATTCAAATGTCATGATATAGTGTAAAGATACTTCAATATTTGACTAGATGTTTTAGTCAACATAATTATGGTTATATGATAATGTTCATAATTTCAAGTATAAAATTAACTTGAAATTACTATAGAACTCAATAGTTTCGCGCTCATGATTACTTTTGTTAGTATAATTATGCTTACATGTTAAGACATAATTATAAAGTCCTTGAATTAATCAATGACCGTAACATAAAGTACATATAGTAAAATGGTTATGTCTTCTAGTCAACACATAAACATAAGGCCTTTAAATTATTCAAAGACTTATAATGTATTATTGACATGTTCTGTTTTCTTGTTAACACATGAACATATAATTCTTGAAAAATTCTGTCTTCTTGTGAACACGTGAACATAAGGTTCTTGTATTGTTCAATGAATATACATTATCGCATGCACTTGATTCGTAAATACTTTATATGCAATTTGGCTCGACCCATTTGACAAGTATTTGGTCCAAAGAGAATTAAGTTATCCATAGAATTCTGATATAGTTTCACAATTCTAATACGCATAGAATACCATTTCATTATGGTATGTCTAATGTGTTGGATCAAACCTTATTCATATTGTTTGGTTCATGATAGCTTTAATTGCTCTACCTCCAAAACATATCAAGGTTAGATAATTGCGTGTCATGGATACACTCAATATAGTTCAAACCTAGAAGGTATTCAAGACAATCTATAAATGAAAACCCCAATTCATTAGGGATTTTAGGTTTTCCACTCAAACCAATTGAATCCTAAATCCTTTTGGATTTTTGATTATCTACACTTCCTAGCTTGAAGATTGTAGTTTTGGTGTTCTTCCTAGCTTGACTGAAACACAAAATTGTTGCTAGAAATTATGGTTAAAGAGTGACACAAAATTAGAGTTTTCTATAAACCCTAATTTGAGTTGTTGGAAGGAATTCTATTATGTCTTGATTTAAGTTCTGAATTTGTTAAAATCTCATGAAGCATTTTATTAACAAATCTAGATATAAGAACTTAAAATGTATTTTGTGATTCCCAATAAAGAACAATTTATTGTTGCTTAAATAATTAGTATTTAGAGAATTGTCTTTACTTACAAAAGTAAGTGGGAGCATATACAAATCTCAAAGTTTTTGAGAACAAAATACTTAACCTTCTAAAATCCACTTATTAATGTCATACTAAGGTTAAACATAAAAATGTCGGCCGAAGTATAAGGATTACTCTCATTCATAAATTCGCAAGGATGCCTCATCACTTGAAGGGATATTTTTAATATCAATGTTGAGGGATATAAGTTAGGAGATTATTGTAAATCAGCTAACTACTAAAATACATTATCATATCTTGAATCTGATAAATATTTTTAAACTATGAATGATAAGATGAAGTCCTTAAAAAGCAAATCAAGTTTTGAGCTTGATTGTTATTTCGCCTAACAGTTAACTTATGAGGTTGGAATGAGTTTCTTTTGAAGAAAGACTCACAAGGACAAAATTTTATACATATTAATGCATGACATTTATAAGAAGTTTTTAATCATACTTAAGCAATTGACTGTGATTAAATTTTCTTAAATATACACGCATTAATGATATAAAGATAATTAATTGTCATACATGTTTCCTTGTATGAGGAATATGGCAATTAGATTTTATAACTCTTTCTTTATGATTACCTTTTGCGAGGACGGTGTGTAATCAAAAGGGTTATGAATTTATATTATCTTTATGTAGTATACAAAATTTGAGCAATCCATGTTTTGGATTGAATCATGCATCTAAGAGCTGAGATCTTGAATTTAATTACAATATGATTCTGATTAAATTAAGACAACTCTTGAGTATATCTGACATTAAGTGGGAGCAATGTGTTTTTTCCTCAAAATTTATATGATGAAGATATCATCCCTATTAAGCTAGATATTGACCCTTAAGCTTGGAATGAAACTTCACTTGGAATTTAGGGAATAAAACAAACAACCTTGGAATAAACAAATGTGGAAAATTAAGTCTGACACAAATGCAATATATCATTTGAGCAAGTCTTAAAATGATATATTTCACTTGGAATAATTTATTACATGGATGGAAACCTTATGTTGTTTTAACTAAGATTTATCATGTATATATTATATTGTGTATGAGACAAGTTATTGCTTTTGTACAAGAACAAGATGAGCGTACAACAACAATATCTAATTGAGAGTGTTTAGATTATTGTTAATATAAATGTTTATAAATTATAAAACATAGTGTTGTATAAGTACAAATGATGCTAGAGGATTATTTATACTAGTTGTAGTAGGATTTCATCATTTATGATAAATATGCTAACTAGTTATGCTCAACATAGAACATTGTTGCATTACACATTAAGGAATGAGAATACGTTACACTTTTAGAAACTGTAAAGATGACTGTCAGTATGTCGTTGATTTTTAATACCTCATGCAAGGTAGGACAACATCTCCACACTATAACTCTTGCAATAGTATGAGCATATGGGATAAGACACTCATCTTATATTTCAAATCCTTCACTATATGTGAAATTTGAAACAAGTATTCGGAAAATTTACTCAGATAACTATTTAGTTTTTCTTGTAAAAGAAAGGTTGAGAATGTTGGAAACATTAGGCTTCAACTTACTAATTGAGTTTCATGCATATCTGTTTTATTATTTGGATAATTGGGATTGAAAGACAATTTTTACTTTATGATGAATAAAGATACTTGGTATTTGTTATTCTAATTGTTATCCTATATTTGCAAGTTTAATCCTTGAATAATTTTATTGTTCTAAATATGTCCATTGTCGGTTAACAATATGGGAATATTGTTATGTAAGGCAAATGTGAGTGTTGGTTATATTCTAACGAGAATGTGGATTGTTCCCGCCAAACTCATATGTATTCACAAGGGATGCATATTGGATACCCTAACTTTCAAACATTTACTTTTGGATTCTTGTCATAAGTAAAATATTGAAAACGGTTTGTTAAAATCGTCCTTAGACTTGAGATACAAGAAAGTTCTGTTATGTGTGGATATTACTTTTTGTAAGTATACGCAAAACACTATCTAAATAAGGTAGTTATAAAGGCTATATTTCGGAGTGATGTGAAGCAGCATCCACAACACTTGTAGTTAATAAAGTATTTGTTACTCCACTTGATATGTGCAGAAAGATACCATGGGCCCTCTCCAGATTTAATCAGATAATTGTTTGGCCAAACTCAAAGGGTAATGCAAGATGATACTTGATTACATTTGGTATATCTAATTAAATTCTATAACGAGAATCTAAATGGTTAAACTATATGGAATGAGTTCGGATCTATATCCATGGTTTAACGGTATCTATAACAAAGGATGATTAAAAGCAAGACATTAATAACCATGCTCTTGAGAAACTTTTATGAAAATATTCTCTCGGACACTTTTAGTTAAAAAGCAGTGAGGCGTTGCTAGGCTTTTCCGTCGTTAGTTTTGTGTGCCATTCGACACCCAACTCCCAAGTGGGAGCGTTGGTTTGTAGGAGTTTAAAACACGACAAAACACTAAAAGTGTATGAGCCTATGAGCACACACGATAAACACGAGTGCGTGTCGAACGTATTTAATACTTGAATTATGTACCCGATGTGCATGCATGTGCTTGCTTGACCCGTTTTGTTCTCGACCCATGGGCTTGTCCAATGTATTGAATGGGTTGGTTTGGATATTCTTTGGGCCTAGCTTGTCCAATATCCGATCGGGGCAACAAAGGGGAGGGTGCTTGGGATTGTGACTTGTCGACCAAGACAAAGACACATGTAGAGGTCGGTTTGTTTAAGCTATATAAACAAACACACCCCACCTCACATGTACGCATCATCTACTATCCCTAAATACCAAAACCGATCAAAGGCTTCTGCTTTTCATAATTCCGCTTGACTTCTTTATTAGTCGATTAGGGTTTTGTAGTTTGTTTGTTCAAACCCTTACTTGCTACGATCCAAGAGTTTTAAGGTTGTGATCGATTGGTATTCTTGTTTCCAAATATTCCTGGTCGAATTGTTTTGGCCTGTTCGTGAGCTTCTCGGACAAAAAGGAAGGAATATTTCAGATAATTCTATCCGATATCGGGGTAACAAAGGAGGTGTTATCGGACAGCTTCTAATCTCGGGCATAAAAGGGAAAGACGTGATCTTGGGGTTTTCTTGTTCGTGTAATATTCAAGTGGTGTCAAAGGTTGATTGGGTTTATACGTTCTCGACTAGCTTCTCATCGAACGTACTCGTTTTACGTGTTATGTGTGATACTCGTAGAGGTATCTACTTTAGATACTTTGGGTTTCTTTGGTTTCTTTTATTCGTTCACTTGCGTATAATATTCGCCAAATGTTAGTTTTATTATTTACCTTTTATTCAATATTGTTTATTAAATACATATTAACTTAAATGCAATTACTAGATCCTAATTCTGACGTGTACTCGTATGCGTTACTTGGCTAACGTAGTTCTAAAATCCCAACACATATGACGTTAGTGATAGTACGAATGCCTCGTTTAGCCTTCCCATTTTGCAGAGATGTACACGGACACGAAAAACGAAACTTGATGCCATGATTTTGGAAAAGTATATGAAAAGATGCATTGTCAAATTCGTGTCCATTGTCACATTGAAACATCGCTTTAAATTGGTTTTGAACATAAGCACCAAATCATGTAAAAACGAAATAAACATCAAACTTTTCCGTAAAAGAAAAACCCATAAGAAATGAGAGTAATGATCCAAACAAACACATAATATTTAAATACACTTAAACTTAAAATAGGAGAGGTACAAATATTAGAATGAACAAGTTCAAACAACCTACTAGTTTTGGCGGTTGAAGAAGAAAAAGAGAAACAACATTGTTTACCAAGGTGACAAGCATATATAACAAGTTGGTAACGACTTATTCGAACATGAAATGAACTTCCTAGATACCCATTAGGGTTTTGGCTATGCCTCTCATTAATATATATAGAGTTTACAAGGGACAACGTTACACATAAAACCCTTGCGTTAACATCAATCATATACAGATATAAAAGTAATTAAACAATACTACTAAAGTTATACAATTTAACAAATCATTTCTAAGTTTTGTCACTGATACACGAGTGGCGTAAAAGATTTTTTTCATATAAACTTTTGTTTCTTCCGCGAAAAAAACACAAGTGTGCACCAGTTACAACTTACAAGAGTTTGAACCTGTAAACTTTTGAAAGATTAATTACAACTGTTCCATTCAGAAAATATAGAGCTTGTTTTCACTTGATGTAGTTAACATGTTGAATTATTAACCAACTACTTAATATACATCGAGTTCACGATATTAAAGAACCTGTGACCTAATTAAGATCAAAAAAAGTAAAGTAAATGGATTTATTCAAATTCAAAATCAAAATCAAATCTTTCAACTCACCGTCTACTCACACGGGTTATGGGTCCGAACAATTCAACACCGCAGGAAAATCTATTTACATGAAGTTTATTCAACTTCACGGAAGACGCATTCCAACCGAAAAATGTAGACGTTAACACTCCACGGTTGACCTCCAAAACAATCCGTTTGGGTTTAGTGAGGATTATCTTCGTGAACCATGACGAGGAAAATCAGGTAAGAAAAGGAGGGCGATTAACTTGTCATGGAAGGAAAGTATTATGTTCGAGTTCGAGTGAGGAGGTTATATCTCGATGATTCAAAGATATCAATTTCGTAAAGTTTGATCCTAACTTTAATGTTTAATGTAATTCGTGTTTTAAATGTTATGTTTTAGTTTTAGTTTAGAGGGGTGAGTTTGAAAATATTTTAGTTAAAGTGAGTTAAAGTCGTTAAAATTAAGTTATAATAAAGGGAGGCAGGCTTGCAGTGATGTTAACCACTGATCCTTAACTAACTACTTAATATAAATCGAGTTTCTGTGACCTAATTAAGATCAATGTTGCAAATTTGATTTAGCAAGCACGATATTCATTATGCAACGGATCATAATTCCCTCTCACCTCTTTATATTATACAAACGGTTTCGGTTAAAGCTAAATCAAGTCTCTTTCCCACACTCTCGTACTAAATCAAAGAGTTATCCCACTCAGTTCCTTAGATGATCGGTTTAAAATGATAAATTCTCGTCAGCATACTTGTATGATCAGCTTAAAGTGACCATTATGACTATCTACAGTGCCACGTAAAACCGGATAATGTGAACGATCTAGATTGATGGACATATCAAAATTCAACATGGTTAGTTGGAACAATCAACATGCACGAATGGAGACCAAAATACATGCAACAAAAAAGATTTAAGAACTGAATCGTCAACACTGGGAATACAATCAGTACCATTGAAACATATCAAAAATTCACATAATTCACTTATGTACCTTGCAATGCATTTATCTCTCTATTACCTTTTTACCCTCTGATCTTGATATCAAAATCATTTTGTTAGAAAGGTATAAGAGCACACCTCGTGGAAGATCATTTTAATTTGCTGCTCCATATTGAGGAATACTTTTCGGATAAACTCAAGAAACCTTCGGAGTAAAATGTGGGGTCCACTGCTGATATGGATACTGAGTCGAATTGGAATGATTTATATTTGTGTTCGATCTTCTTTGTTATATTGTACTCTTGTAATATGTCGATGATACCCAAGTATAATACAACGTCGTATACCTCATGAAACATTTTTTCTTTTTTGCCTGGAAGAAGCTCGGCTCTTGCTGGCATGTTCACTCCTAGTTGTATTTGTAACCTGCCAAAACAAAATGTCATAATACTAAGAAACACTCGATTCACAAAATGAGGGATCAATAACATGATATATTTGACCTCCAAAGAGTCAATAAATCTAGTAGCAAGTTATGTGCCCTAGTTGACCCCCAAATAGTCAATAACATGATATATTTGCCGGTTTGGCAACCAGTGACTTTGGGAAGTTTATGCTTACACATTTAATGTTACATTTTTCAATTTGGTGAGATGAGAGTCGTGCATCATTAGTCCTGCAGTAAGTGAACATGGTCCAAGCCTAACAACAGCCCAGTTTTAAAAAGGCTGCTCAAAGAGTGTTAACATAACTTGGTCCTTCTATTGGAAAAAGGGGCTGATTATGCAATTTTGTAATGGTGGCAAGCAAGGCAGAGTCGGACCGGTTGAATAACCAGTCAATACAAGCTTAAGGCATGGGCGGAGATAGGGAGGGGTCTCGGGGGTCACGTGCCCCCCTAGCAAAAAAAATTGTAGTGTAATTTTTCTAAAATATCTGGACTTTTTTGTAATTTGCCCCACTTAATAACCATTTTGTATTTTAGTTTCTAAAAATTATCAAAATGTGCCCCCTCAAACAAAAATTTCTGGCTCCGCCCTTGGCTTAAACCATAATGGGTCATTTTTTGGATGATGGAAATGGGTCGGGTCGGGTCATCCAGCAAACATTTGTTTTGTCCGTAACTATATAATTACAAAATGATTTAACATATTTCACAATTTATTTAGAAAGGTCATGATGAACATAAACATGGGACGGTTTTCAACCTTTCCACCCATTTGATCCATTTTCTATCTGGTAACATCCTTTCGTTAACCCATTTGACCCATAAAGTCAAGCTAAACCCAACTAACCCATTTATAGGTAAATGGGTCAAGTTTGCAACCTCTAGTGATTTATGATACCTTGCTGTGCCGGGAGAAGGAGATCCACTTCAGCATCACCAGTAGCTGATGATCTCAAACGGCTTCCACGTATATGTGGGCCAACAACTACACTACTATCTCCAGATCCATGTGGCACCAAAACAAGCCCTTGTGGTGATATCTCATCCTCCATAGATTCTGTTATTAAACCACCACACCATAATAAAATTACCTATGAACATGATTATTTATGTTTTACAGTGCAGACATGTGAAATGCTAAATCGAATGATAACACACCTTCTTCTGCAACGATTCCCAGTCCATCTCTCGTTAGACTTTGGTTATTAGACATCAAAGATTTTAGGTGCTGTGGGGCTCGATAATGAACACCAAGTAAAAGACTATAATCCATAATATTCTGAGCTTCTAGAAAGTTGCTATCAATCTCAATCTGCCTGTATGCACAAAGATAAAAATGGTCATCTATATCTATACTACTTTATAATGGATTTAGGACTTTCTATAATAGGAAGTCTTAAAAAAATAAACCTACACACTTACTATAAAAACACATAATTAAAAGTTGATTAATTGTCTTAAATTGTTTGAACTTGTAACATCAACCCATTTCAAAAACATGTAACAACCCACTTTATAATGGGTATTTATGTCTAGCTTTAGACTTTAAGTTGCAAACGTATTTATGATTTTAAAGTCAAAGTACTAACTTTCTTTTTAATAAGTACATTAATGTTCAAAAAAGGTCTACCAAAAGTCCAATAATATTATGCATTGATACGGAAACACTTGATAGAAAAATATGTTCGATGTTTTGGCATAAGTGAGCTGGGGTTGAATTGGACACGACTTGACCCGACCCGACCCGACTCGTTAACTATTTGAGTTGTTGAATTTTTGCTAAAGATGGGAACCACTTTGGATTTACGGCTGAAATACTATGCCATCGTAAAAAAGTACTTTGAAAAAGATTATCGCCGAAAAATATATAATCACACGGGTACCCGCCGCTGCAACGCGCGGGTACCGGCTAGTTTGGTCTAAAGTGGAAACAGTATATATAGTTTTGGTTGAATAAAGGTAAAACCAGTAAACCCCAACACTTTTTTTTTCTTTTTTCTGTATGTACAACACAGAAAGGTTTACGACAAAAAAACAACGTTAAGGGATTTAATCCCTCATATAATAAAAGTTGGTTAGTTAATTCTAGCATAAGAAAATTTAACGGGAAAAACCTTAGTGAAGAAAAGGTTTAGGGGTTAAACCGCCAAAAGGGGTGGTTTTACGATTATTATAAACAATAGAAATACTTACTTTAGAAGAGCGCCACGCCAAGAAGGTTCTAGATAAAAACAATAGTTTAGATCAAGATCTTTAAGTATCGTGTTCTCGTCTATTTCAACCTTATCTGCTGAACGCCCAAGTGATGAACCTTTTAAATCAAATCTTCTATGAATCCTTAATTCTGTGCAGAACATATTTCCCATCACCACAAACCGGAACTGTAATATTCATAACTATATATTAGCAAGGTCGTGACAAAAATTTAATAAGCCATATAGGTAATGTTACCTTTTGACCACTTGACGGTTTGATCCTGTGCAGCCCAAAAACTTAGTTATCAGTGTGTTCTCGTATGTCCGCACATGCGGTGATAGTCTGGAAGCATCCATAAAAGGACCTACAGCATTTTCAGTCATTTAAATAAAACATCTAAAACTTTATATGCTTATATAAGTAAATGATACGATACCTGAACTTCAGATTTTCTTAATGTCTTAATCATAAAACGATCATCTTGAGACAAGAAAAAGACGCTACCACTTTTCCCAGGAGAAGAAAGCTCTCTAAGAGCATCGTTGCCACAAATGGACATCATGTAGTCAGCAGCATCGATCTTGAACATTTCTCTCAAGTTCCTAGTGTAATAAAAAAGTAATAAGAAATTCAATTCAGATTCTAAAATGATAACAAACGCAGATATATGTATTTAGGAATCGGTAAATGACATGTTCACATAAATGCAATTTTCTCTAACTTGTTTAGTAATAATATAATACTATATGTAACATACTTCTTTTTATTCATTCAATGTAACAAACTTATCTTTCTTGCCATTTGATGCCACACGATATTCTTAATTATCTACAAAATTCAAAAAGTAGAAAGCCAGAAACTATGAAGTTAGGGGTGTTTGGGTTAGCTTATTAGATTTTTCACGCTAAATAAGCCCTTTTATAAAAGCCTAGATGGAGTTGACTTTTATACAAGGGCTTAACTTTACAAGCTAAAAAACATTAACACCGTTCAATCAGCTAATCCCTTCTTAATCTCCCAGATAACAAAAACGCTTAGAACACACACAAACAGCATTAAAACACTAGGAACACACACTGAAACACCACGAACACACGCAAAAACACATGAAAACACCAAGAACACGCACAAAGCTCATGAAAACATAAAGAACCACAAAAACACCAAAAAGACACACAAACACACACAAATATAATACACAAAGCGGACAACCAACCTGAAAACCATTGGACAGTAATCCTTCCACTTGAAATCTTCAGACTGATGAGTAGGTGTCAGTTGAGACCCTTCTTTAGGGAACTGCATCCAAAAGCTAGCTCGAGGACCAAAATCTGAAGTCCGTACTTCCCTCTTTTGAACTGGTGTTATTTTCCCCACAGTATACCTAATCATATATTTCAGTTTTTCTAAACAGTCAAACATTAATCGAACTAAAATAAGATAATGATAGATTTAATTAACGTTTACCTGATCCCAAGCTGTAGACTGAGCATTAAATCATAGCTCCGGTGACCTTTGATAATCGCTTCCCCTGGTCTCTTAACCTCTTTCACAAGTTTCATCTGTCTTTTCATTTCTCTTTTAGAACCATCTGAAAAACTATTATCAACCACAAGCTCACTAATCAAAATCCCTTGCATATATTCTCTTTCAAGTATTGGAGTTTCAGTTTTATCCTCCCGACCCGATTCAGACAAAAAAGATGCCAGATCACTTCCCATAACTTTCTCAATAGCAACTTCTAAACTCCATCTTCTTTCTAATGAAACATTACTACTTCGACGAGGCTCTTCAACATTATGAGACGATCGGCCAATTTTAAAGTTTCCCATATCAATAGAAGAAGCATGTTGAATACGTGACACTTGGTTTACTTTTTGTAAGTCAGATAATAAACCACGTTTTCTTAAAGCTTTAAGGTGTAGTTCCTGTCTAGCAGGCAATCGACATCCGTTTGGATAAAATGCTCCTTTACCGTCTTTTAAGCCCCTGGTCCATGTTCCAACATAACGACCGCCATCACTCCATGTATAAGCTCCAAAACCATGCATAACGCCGTTAGACCAACTTCCCTCATACGAATCACCATTAGTCCAATTTAAGATCCCTTTTCCCGACATTTTCCCACCTTTCATATTACCTAAATATTCATTTCCGTTAGCCCATGTATACTTACCAGGCCCATCCGGTGAACCCTGAATCCAAGAGCCTTCAAAAACATCCTCATTTGGGAAAGTTTGATAGCCTAACCCATGTTTACGGCTCAACCGCCAACGACCTTTATATACTAATTTATCGGATCGAATGTAGGTCCCAGTACCCTGCATATACCCATGTGAAAACTCACCTTCATAATTTGCCCCAGAGGGGAAACGAAGTTTTCCATGTCCATGCCAGATTCCTCGTCTCCATTCTCCGTCATATACACAACCGGTTGACCAAACATACTTTCCTGAACCCTCGGGTACGTTCCCGAGAAGTGATCCGGAGTAAAATTCACCATTTTGGAGTATAAGTTCACCAACCCTGAAGGCAACACTTTCGGCGGAGGAACGAGCAGTGTCTCCATTTGTTGTGAGATTGTCATCGTTTGTGTGAAAGGCTGTGAAGTCGAGAGATCTTGTTCTATTTGAAAAGGATAGCGATGGTTCTAGGGTGTCGGGTATGGCCACGGGGCCAGACATGCATAATGTCTAGAGGATTTCAGTATTGTTAACGATGGTATGTGCTTTCGACCTGATTGGCAAGAAAGGGTTTTAGCACATACTTTCAGTTATGCTGATGCAACACCAGATGGTTACTCCTTTGACCTGTTCAGGACATAGATAGCACGAGACAACGATCAAAAACTTATTTTAATTACTAAAAAATTAGTTAAATGATGAAAATGACGTAAAACAGCAAAAAGAAAATACACACGAATATTAAAAACAATCTGATGAAATCATACTAAACGATCATGAGCGGTGAGCCGGCAATTTGTAAACATGTAAGAAAAAAATAACTATGAGGCAGAGCAGAAAGGGATTGTGCGAATAATGATTAATGACGATAAAACTTCCATCTACCAAATAATTAAAACCTTTGATACCATTTCTAAAGAAAAATTTCCCCACCTGATAAGCACATTCACGAAAAAACAACTTTCTTAGTAGTATGCCTGTAAAGAAAAGATATCTTGAATTCAATCACTTGTCTTTACATTAATCCTTCATCTAACTCGATTAATTCTAACATTCATATGTCATACTTTTGAATGCTAAACAGGATGAAAAGTTATTCAATAATTGCTCGACAAAATAATGCCAGTTGAAGATGTGCTTCTTCAACTCGATACCTAACTCCAATTAAGTTAGGTCATACCAAAAAGAACTCCCTAGCCTACAATATATGTGTATGCATTTAATTTAAAATTCTACTCCAGGCTTCAAGTGTCCAGATCAAACTCCATTGAGGTCGCCAACAATTCCAAGTTGACCATTTTTACACTTTTGTTTAGAATATCAAACAGAAATCGAAAAACATATCTAATATTCGCATTGCATAAAAATCTTACAAGATCAGTAAACCAAGGGTAAAGGAAGCCACCAAAGGGCCTCTGGTCTAGCGGTATGAAGGTTTTACCTTCCTAGGCAAGGTCTCAAGTTCGAGTCTTGTCTAGGGCGATAAGGTTTCCTCCAGCGTGTGTAAAGGGAAGGGTGCCATTGCCTTCTGGGCTGGACTCAACCTGGTTGTGTGGGCTCGTTACGCCTTCTGGGCTAGGAGCCATGTAGCCACAATTGCCGTTCAAAAAAAAAAGGGTAAAAGGAAGCCACACACACACAGAGACAGACACATGTTTCATGTGCCTGTTTTGTTTGGGAGATACACAGAATCATGTTCCATGTCTGAAATTAGTTACAACTTACAAGAACCAAATTGCAAATACTTTTTTTCTTTTTTTAACTACGGTTTCCGACCTTTTGGCAGACTAATCCAACCACCACACGGACTCAAACGGGTAAAGCCCTCAGAAATTATGAAATTGCATATATATATATATATACTTCAACTACAAGAAATACATAACAAACATACATACATACAAACGTATGCAATATCAAATTTATTTAACTTCAACATGAAACAAACATATTCAAATCAATCTTTAAACAAAACAAGCCTAGGATTCCACGATATAAAACATTACCTTATTTAACTTTCATCTAAAGTCAACCAAGATATTTCTTTACCACAAATTAACTCCATTGAAGTTCTTACCATATAATATCAAATTTCTCAACACCATATATAATGACATATATATCATCAATGGTGAACAAAAGAATAATAATAAAAGTATAGAGAGAGAAATTGTTACCTAAGAACAGGAGAGAGAAAGAGAAAGAGAAGGAGGGAGAATTTATTATAGATTGTTTACCCAAGTTTAGAAGTGGAAGTTTGACTTATATGTATATGGGAGCCGTTTGTTCTAAAATATATATAGCTTCCAAATGTTACTTTGCTCTTGCTGTTACCTTTTTAAGCTGCTGACTACACCGTACCTCTTTCCATACTTTTAATCCGTTAAAGTTATCTACGCGTATCTACCTTACTATTTCAGGATGCCCAAAATAATTGTTTATCTATATTTCAGTCGATAAAAATAAATATTAGTAAATTAAAATATATTTGGTTGGTGAAAAGTGATTAAAACTTTATGCATTTGAAAAAATACTTATTATGAAACAGAAAAAATATGTTTTTTCTTTTTGTTTTTAACTAGTCCTGTAGGCCACTAACGAGTTAACGTGTAAGCATTTTTTTTCTTCAATTAATTACCATTTGTTAATATGTGTTTGAAACTTAACTACAATTGACTCATATGAAGAATGGTTGTTGTGGTTCAATAATATCAGGTTCTCTAAGGATGTTAAGGTGATCTTTGGTGTTAATTATGTGATGTGGTGGTTAGTTTGGAGGTTCAGGAATCTTTTCCTTTTTGTGAGTCTCAACCTCGTAGAGATATCCTTTGATGATTTAGTTCATTTGTCTTTAATTTGGTGTCGTAGTCGATGTAAAACTAAATTAATTTGGGTTACTTGGATGAAAAATCCTAGTACCATTAGTTTGTAATTTTTAAAACCTTTGCTAGTCTTACCTTAATAAAAAAAAAAAAAAAAAAAAAAAAATGGGTGAAAGGTAATTTCACATACAATTTGAGCCATAGTTTATACGGTCTTTCAAAAGATATTTAGGTAAATTTATTTTAAAAACTTATCAAAAAAGTTTAATACCTTCAAACAACTAAACATACGCGTCTATAAACTTTAGTCAAAAGTTTGATGCTGTTCGCGTATCACTAAGGAAAACTTGATAAAACGCACAACTTTTATAAATAAAGTTTTGTACTTTTTTATATACGATAGACAATAGTAAAAAGAATAATTACAGATAAAACAATATAAATAATCTATACTACATATAATAGAAAAACAGTCAAAATTGATAACTTGAAAAGTTGAATTGTTGAAATTGGTCAAATGAGAGAGAAATGCATTGTGTAATTAATACTCTTATTAAAACACCCCATTACTTAAAAGTACAATAATTTATTCACATTGTACAACCAATTAAAAGCACATCTACCAAATAAAAAACAACCAATTAAAACACCCCTACTAAAAAGTACGATAAAATTTTCATAACGTACAATTTAAAAAAGCTACAACATAATCCAAAATATAAAATAATTAAACACACTAATTATTATACACATTATACAAATTAATAAAACACACAAAACTTCATACAATTTAACAAGTTGATGTTACATATAGTTTTGAAAACCGGACCTGACCAACGTGTTCAACTAGGAACCGGGCCAGCCATGCCCGTCGGCTAACCAAATAAAGCCATCCAAAACCAACAAGAGGCCCGTTAAAACCGACTATTGGTGAATCGTGTCTCATCGAGATCTATTTCTGATTAATCGTCATCATAAGACCGCCAAAACGCTACGAAAGTCTCGCTATATACTACAAGTGGAATTGATGAAGCTAAAGTGAAAATGTTGAAGACATATTTCAAAAGGAACTATTATCTACATCGAAACCGGGTTGATCCGGACGCTCAAACCCGTGGGTTGACCCGATTTAATTTGACTTGTTTCGACCCAACCTCGTCGGGTTGACTCGGTTAAATCGACTTGTTTTTGATCGAACAGTTCAACCCATTGAACCACCCGAGTCGAACCAGGGTTTAAAATTGACAAAATTATATGAGAAATGACTAAGTAATTGTAGAACCGTGACAAATTTGAAAAATGATAGACCAAGAAATTCTAGTTTTTGTTGTTTATTTTCTTTTGACACATATACATTGTCATTTTATAATGTTATTTTGAAAAATGTTGGTCTTGCACCACTTAAGGACTAAGATATATGAATCGCCTTTTAAAAGTTAATATATATCAGATACCCTTTGTCCGGTATATCAATAATGTTATGTAAGTTTATTAGAATCACAAAAATTAAATAGTATTGTTATCTTTAGCGATTATTATTTGTACCCCAAACAAATAACTTTGAACAATGCTTAAATATCTATGCAAATTGATAGTTCAAGATAATTTTATTATGGTGATATTAAATTTGTAAGGTTACAAGTTTAAAAGCCATACCAAATAATAAACGCTACACATGTAAAAAAAATAGTTGTCACTGCCTAAATTACTGACAAAACGAGAAAAGACGGTCACACACATTGGCTATACCTCTAAACTACAATATAATATTGCCAACTACATAATATCGTTGCTTTTTGTAATGCTTTAATATATTATTACTAAAATCTTAATAACTTAAAAGTTAAAACAATCCTATTACAAATATACTCTCACACTTAGATCGACCCGATAATTTTATTGAAATCGATATTTCGCTCTATGCAACCACACATCGAATTATAGTTATTCGAAAATGATACTCGACGCCTACAAATACAGTTTGTTGAAAGAAACTTATGGGTCGTCGGAATTTTCTGAAAACTAGAGCATCATTCTTGCTGTAGGTGCGGTCTCGTCTAAGAAAGTTAAATAGACAAATCAGTGTCTATTTTACGAGTCCAAATAATAAAAGTATGAGTTTATCTAAAAGGTGCATCAATGGCAATAGTTAATGTGCATTTATTAAACCTAAATTTTCTTTTTAAATTAAATATTTTATTTAATACACGTCAATTAAACTTATAAATTAACTTAACTAAATGTGATTTATAATTAAATAAACTCAACGTTTTTTAAATGCTATCTTTTACCATTACATCCATGGCACCCATTAGACAATCTCATACAATTATAAAAGATAAGTATTCTCTCAAGTTAACCTTTTATGTTAGTCATTTTGAATCAATTAGAAACAAGAAAACGATAATATGAGACCATCACTAACTAAAACAAGAAACTCATTGTTTTACTCTTTTTTATAATATCATTAACACGAAAAAGTTGAACATGAGAGCATATCAATCCTATAATACACTAGTAATGTGGCACTACTTATGGAACACAATGTTGACATGCTTATTTTAAACTCATTTAAAAAAAAATTATATTTTCAGGTGTTATTCGGTATAATAAGAAAATGAACAGTATTTTTAGACCATGCATAAATGTTTTATACTTTTCAGTCTTGGTAATCTTTCTTTACGGGGCAATTATATATGAGGTTAACATAACTGCTGTGAATACCAGACAATTTACCTGCGGCAAAGGAGTAAATATCTTTTACACTTACATTTAATGCCCTTCAAGTATTATCACTTTACATTAATGACCCTTTCATTTATGCTCTGCAGCGTATATCATTCCCTAGTGTTTACAGCAAGGATGATTTCTCCATTATATATATATATATCCACTAAAACATGCATATTTACTCAAAACATGCTTAAAAGTCATTGTGCATTATGTATTAAAAACTTGTATTTACAACAAGTTGTTGGATCAAGGCTTTCTTGTCGGCTTGTTCGTATTCAATACTGGATTTCTTTGTGAATATTTTTTCTATTTTAGCTTGTAATAGTGATGTTCGTAAGGTTCAACGGCCTTCTCGATGGTATCCTCCTAACGATGGGTCGTTAAAGTTTAACGTGGACGGTTCAGCAATAGGTAAACCGGGTTTGGCGGGTATTGGTAGGTTGTTACGCAATAGTAAGGGTGTTGTCATTGCTTTGTTCTCTATATCAATTGGTGTTATGGACTCTAATGTTGCAGAAATTTTGGCCATAAAAGAAGCATGCAAGATATTACATAAGAAGGACGAGTTCAAATCGGTAAAAATTGTTATCGAAAGTATTTATTCGAATGTCATTTCGTGGGTTCTTGATCCAAGTGAAAGACCATGTAAGTTATTGCATCACTTCCAGGAGAGAGATGATTTTTTATTAAGTTGTTCTGGTCGTTCGATTGTTCATATATATCGAGAATGCAATTTTGATGTTGATAAATTGGCTAAGGATGGGGTTATCATACTTCTCTTCTAATTATATGGAAGGAGTTTTGAGTCATTTCTAGGTTTGGTGGTTCGTTTTCGTTTGCTAAGTTCGTCATTGGAATACTTGTTAAGAGGTTTTTATAAGGCTTCTAGTCCTCGTGCATGGTTTTTTATTGTGTTGGTTGTAATGGCTTTTTGGCTTTTACTTTTCCTTATAATAACGCCAATCTTTCAAAAATAAAGCAAATATTTAAGTTTATTATATATATATATATATATATATATATATATATATATATATATATATATATATATATATATATATGCAATCTTTCTTGAATAACAAATGTGAAGTCATAATCAAAGGGTTACCATTGCTTTCGATTTCGTCCTAAAATACAACTTGCATTAATATAACAAATGTCGGTTTGCATTTAGCATAAAAAAACACTAGTTTATGAAATTTAATACTTTACAAAATTATTTTATCAGACAAAACCCTTTTTTTCTAACGGAGTTTTATGCTATTGAGCGGTTTGTTTTGTCTATTAACGTTTAAAAGCTTATGTAAATTTTCGCCTTATATATGATGCCTTTTGATGATTTGTAACGACCATATATGAATTATACTCGTAACTTAGTAGCCTTTAGTCTTTGGATTCGATAATATGTTTCAACATTACCTACGTTTTTCATACATGTGTGTGTCGACGGTCGATCGCGCGTGCTTGTATGTGTGGGACGTTCAAAGATTTTTTGTGCATAACCAATGAAGTCAAATTGCAGTAGGTTCAATGCAATTTAATAATGCACCCAAATTATAAGTTGTAGTTAGAAAATACCAAGTTTTAATAGTTGTCCTTTTCAAAAGAACATATAATATGTTATCGGCATAACTTTTATTGGTCTGTTCTGTATTTATTATATACAAAACTGATGTAATTTTGAATGTGACGAAGTTCGAAAATTAATAATCATAAACTATGCTACATTGCATCATTTCTTTTTACCATGAGATATAAAATAAGTTGATCCTTTACCAACTTTTTTAGACTTTGTCTGGTGCAATTGTATATGATGTGAAAATGTTATTCTTGTTGTTTAAGCGTCGTAATTGCTTTGGATGATTATGTTATCAATTATAGGTGTAGGGTCTTTTTGGTTTCTATAGTTACTTTTAAACTACATGAAAGGTACTTCAAATTTTATTATACTAATATCAAGACATGTTAATATTAACTTTTTCGAACATTTTGCTTTAGCGAACTTTCGCTGTTAATTCGTATCAGACTTTTTGGTTTTGATAAATAATTGGTGAGAGTATCTCTTCTCTATTAAAACTTAAAGGGCTTAAAAATGAGTAATGTTTAATTTTAAAATATTTGTTTAAAACTTAAAAATTAAATATTGTAGTTCTCACATTAGAATTAAAACATTGTAGTTCACACATATGCATGACAAGTTCGTAAAATACTTGCCTTAAATTTTTTGTGATAAAAGATAATTTGAGTTCCTTTGTAAAAGAATAAAATAGTCAACTACAAAAAGTTAACAAATTCCGCTTAACGAGTCAACGAGCCATGTACAAAGGTTTCCATTTTTTAGAAAATCAATTAATATATTTCAAAAAATAAGTAAGGTTGGATGAGTTAGAAAACCCTTTGCCTCTCAGCTGAGAGGTCAGAGGTTCGATCCTCACTCCACTGTGAAGATCGGCGTTGAAGCTTCTTTTTTTTAATTAATATATTTCAAAGTGGGATGAAAACCACTCTTATATTTATTTACACTTACCCTCAATAATTGTTTTCTAATTAATCAAACAGGAAGCATAGTTTGTAATTGATCAAAGAGAAATCATATACTTTTTATGAACAAGGACAAGATGGTAATCTTTACAATTCTTTTTAATGTAGTTTTAAAAATACTTCTATTGTAAAATTTAAAATATGCATGACAACTTTTGACAACTCTTTTTTAATGTAATTTTGTTTAAAGAAAATGAGAAGACATTTTTTTATTTAATGCCAACATCTTCTAGGATCTTTTTCATATAAAAAGCTGAAATCTTGTTTGGTCACAAAATTTTTAGAAGTTTTTCTAAAAGAATAAAAATCTCATTTTTCAAAATTTAACTAAAACTTTGAAAAACAAAATTACTTTTTTTCCCTACATCCCCTTGCACTTTTAAATTTTCTAAAACACATCATCTAAACGTATTTAGTAAATTTATCATTTTTTTCTAGAGTTAAAAACCCTTCCCCTTCTCTAAAGAAATCAGAAGAGAAAATTAAATATTTTTTTCAACAACTACCCTAGTAATTTGTATCTCTATCTCTACTTCTCTACTATATATATAGAAAAAAAAGTCTTTGTTTAAAACTTAAAAATTTAAAAATGAGCAATAGACAATTCAAAAATACTCTTTTAAAACTTAAATTTCATTCTTTTGTTTATTTTCGACATAAAATTCAACAATCCGACTTATAAAATAGTCGCCTAAACAATGGTATCACAAAATATGCATGACAATATCTTTTAACGTAGTTTCTAAAATAGGGGACTTTTTTTTGTATTTAATCCCAACATTAATAATTTCTAAAATTCATCTACAAACTTTACAAGGGTGTGTTTGGTATCCCGATGGGAATGGAGGAAAAATATTGATTCAAAGTGTTGATCGTGGGAACTATCAAACATAGAAATGATATATAAATTTATTAGTTGATCAAAGGGTAATATGATTGGAGACTCACATAATTTATTCTTTTTTTATTTAATTATCCCAAACATTTATAAGATTTCTATTTATAATTCATTCTTCAATCCATACCGATTATCATTCAACAATACCTAAGACACTATATTACAACATTTTTCTATTATTGTGTTTGTGCATAGTCGATAAAAATGAATGATCAAAAAATATTGATATTATCGATAAACAAGTTTCAAACCAAAATGAGATTAATTAGTACAATTGTGATATTTTATTTATTGCGTTTATTATTTTGATTATCTAAATTCATTGTTTACATATTTATCTCATTATTTCTCCTTGTCCCGCTGTCTATCCTGATTCTTATTTCAATCCCAATATCATAATTATAATTGTTTGCCGCAATAAATTCACGTTGCTATGCACGGACACTATCCTAATTTATTTTAATCCGTAACATGTTCTTTTGTAAGCATAACTTAAAAAACAAAGATTTTGCTAATTACATATTTTCGGGCTTAATATTCAATTTAACTGCTTTTTTTTTGTTAAAGAGGATTACTCTGCTAAAATAAATTTTAAATGTTTTTATAAGAACTACCATCCAATCATAATTACCCATTAGGTTTGTTTAATAAATCATATTCTTTCCCCAAATTTATCATTCACTTTTATTTTTGATTTGTCCGCTACTAGTAAAAAAGCTTTGATCGAGTTTATCATATTACTTTTATTTAGGTTATTATTACAAACCTTAAAAATAAAATAAATTAATTAGTTATGAGGAAAATTGTAATTCTACAAAAATTAGAATAGAAAGGCGTAATAATTATATTTTTATTAAAATGTATGATTTTGGCTTTGAACAAAGTATTTTAGACGGAGGAGTATTCTTAACCACGGACTAAAGGTTTTCTTTGCAAAACCTAAAATATATTATATAACTAGCTAACACAGAAAGTCATAAACTTAAATTTTCGACATAATAATTAACATTGGTTTCTATATACATACAACTATACAAGTGAAACATGTATGCGTAGTACATGTATGCATACATGCACGTGTACCTGCATGCAACATTTTTTCAATGGGTCAAACGTTTACCTAACAAGATAGAAAACCTTTGGAGAAATATGTCATAGTTTAAATCACAACTGCCGACTAAAGATCACTATAACAAATGTCCATGCGTGAAGCTAGGTTTTTAAAGAAGAGTCAATCAATGCAGAAAATAAGTGAACAAAGCTAAGGTTCTATTTAAGCATTTCGAGAAATAAAACTCATCATTATTGAGTAACTTGTTGGAAAACACTCTAAAAAGAGCACAACTTGTTTGTTCCACGAACCGACCCAATGCTTCTCGTTAAACTCAAATCAATTGAAATGTGAAAAGCTCCACAAAATATAGACCAAATCTACTTTAAAATAATATCTCAATATAAAATCAGTTTCAGAACTAAGATCAAACTCGAAACTGAATCTTTCAAGCTGGCGTGTCATAAACCATCAGTGCTAGATATCATCAAATCTTCAAGATTATCTTGATATTTTTGTTTATTGTATAGATTTGTAATTAGAATCTTGTTTTGATCACAAGTGAACGGGTTCAAATTTAGTAAATTGTTTTACAATCATTAAAGTGTGATTGTATAAAAAGTAGGCAATATCTAATTGTTTTGGATAAAATTAATAAGATTAAACAAATATTTTGTTAAAACATAAAATAATCTCAACAAATTTAAAGCCACTAGTTCAATGCTTTTTGTCATGTCACTCAAAGACAATAAGGCAACTTGTATAATGTACCCCAATACCCAATGTGTAAAAGATTGGGTTGTGATAGATTGTTGATAAAGATAGTAACACAATAAATACCACAATAAATCCCTTATTAATTTATCTATAAAATCACCTAGACTAGATAAAACAAATATTTATAAATTGTAATGTTATTCACATAATCTATGAAGACAAATCAAATCTTGAATTTCGTTTTCCTTGAAAATGGTCCTAGGAGAGTGGGAGGGTCCGGTGTGCAATATTGGGGACCATTTATTTGGACCATAAATAAATTGGTCTTTATTTCCATCTATTATGTGAGAACGAAATACGAGTGTTAGTTACTTTTAGCTGATATTATCCGTAATCAGTTCTTGATATTAGGAGGCGTTTGGTTTGTGTTTATGAATCCCTATCGGTGTTGGTATGATTGTAAACTAGAATGAAAGAAAAAATTGTCTCTAATGTTCGTGTTCGGTTATGGAGGAAAGAGACTCGGTTGACAACGCAAGTATAAACAACACTTTACCCTTTTTTTTTTCAAACTTTACCACTTTTACAACATTATAATAATACGTTTTCATTTATTACACAACTTCTTGATAATTCGTGTCACAAAAAACTGCACTCAAAAACCCGACGAGTTTCCCAAAATTCGAACTTGAAACGGATCCATATTAAGTTTAACACCACCACAAAAATGTTCGTTTTCAAGAATTGGTTTGATTATCAAACATACTATATAATCAAAACGATTTCTTTGAAGTTTTTAATTATTGTTGTAATGTTAAGTATTTTTATTAATGAATTTTAATTTTGTTTTTAAAAATATTTGAATTAAAAAAAAATAATAATAAAAAAAAAAAAAAATCTCGCGTCACCATGGCAAGTAGCCGCGGTCAAGGCGATGTGGGGATTTAACCAGGCCGCCTTGCATAGCTAATGTTTATATGATTTGATAATAATCATATTACAATTGGTGCACTAGTTTATTCGTAAATAAAGAATCAAGAAATTATACTATATAACACATTCATTGAAGTATTTTAGAAGTTGACCTGCTGTTTTGAAGCCAACTTGGGTATTTGCTTGAGGGTGTGATGTGGAGCCGACATCAGTAACACGTGTTGAACCGAGCTGATGCTTAGTGGGATTAAAATATTAGGTTATTGGGTTTCTTGCTTAAGTGGCGCTTGATTAGTGTCATGGTCATTGCATGATGTACACATGTTTTCTATTATCAGTTGTAGAGCAATTTCCAATATTAGATGATGTATGTTGTACACCTGTTTTCCATTATCCTTCTAGGATGAATTATTATTGCAATTACTGGTTATTCGCTCTCTAATCGCAACTGTCGTTTTTTCGCTATCTAAACACATATATTGGTCTAAATCTTCTCTCTAAATTTTAGTTTGGCTGAGGTAAATATTAAAGGTCGGCCAATGTTTAGGATTTCGGTTTGGAGAGTCGATATTGAGGTTTGAATGTCTTATGATTTTTATGTATTTGTGTTTGTTTAATATATTTTTAGTTTGTGTGTTGGTATTTTTTTTCATATGTGTTTGTGTTTGTTTATGCTACTTTAAGTGTTTGATGCTTTATTTGTTGCAGTTTTTTAATTTTTTAAAAGCATTATGTGTGTTATGTTCATGTAATTAGGGTTTCAGAAAGGGTGATTGAGCAACTTTATTCCAAGCATTTGATGTTTTGGGGTGTTTTCTGATGTGAATGTTTAATGCATGATTGTCGTGTTTTGTGTTTTGAGATGTTTTCTTATGTGATTGTTAAATGCAAGCGTGGAAAGTAAAGTTTTATTTTATTTTATGCAAAAAAAAGATGAAATTTGTTTTAAGGGTTTTGATGCAAGTGATGAGTAGAACGCATGTGTAAGTTCAACTTTTTTTTTATTTCGCGTTTAGGTATAATATTTTTTAAAAAGAAAAAATTGTTGTTTAAAATTTGATATGTATCATGCCATTTTGCAGAACTTATGTCTAATATATGGGTAATTGTTCTTGCTATATTACAGTTTGCTAGAAGGGTTACTTGGTTATGCTTGCTGTTTTAAAGTTGATCAACTTTATGTAATTTTGAAGACTTTTGTGTAAGCTGTGGTCAGAAGTGCAGAGATTGTTAATCACATTCGGCTATAAGGTGAGTAGGAGCTATGTATAAGTTGTGGCTGTAAGTGTTGGTCTCATAATTGTTGTAATGCGCCTAATTTTTTATAGCCTTTTGTGTTTTTACTGATTGATTTGGGTTTAATTGCAGTTTATGGCTACAACTCATGAGCAGGATCTCCCTGTTTTGTCTCAAGGTACTCAAATTTGGTTAAAGGTGGGTATCTCATGATGTTTCTTCTATTGTTGTATTTTCTTACTTTGTGCACGCTTTAATCATATAACGTGTGTACACGTTGTTACGGTTTTGTTTTGCTTTATTTTGTGATGTACATATTTTCTTGATAAGTACATACCGGTTTGAAAATACGTGCTCTTTTCATAGGGGTTCATGTCCATCCGCTTTTGAAGGCTCTCAATGTTGTATTAAAATCGAATTGCATGAAATGCGGTGTTTTGCAAACAAACTTTGGGTTTGATGCGACAAAAACCGTATGGCGGATAATGCAACCACATTTTTTAACAGGTTTGGTATATGTGGAGGGTTGCTGTATGTGGGGTTTCAATGATTGTCTTATGTTTTTCAGATCTAATTTGGAAAGTGTTTGCTTGGCTATGATGACTAAGTTACTATGTGAGTCGTAATTTTCGCGTGATATCAAAAGTGAAAACGTTATACGCAGCTAACATAAGAAAATTATTGAAATTACCTATCTAATATACGAGCTAACATTCAATTTTGTGGTTTTTATGGTTGTTTTCTTTATACTATGTATACAATTTTGTTGTTTAAGTTTTGAAGTTGGTTACAAGTTATAGTCGTTTTCGTACCTATTGTGTGATCTGAAGTGGAGTGTAAATTTTCTTTGTGGGATTATTGATAGATTGTCTTTTTTTGTATTTGGGCTATACATGAACTGATTCCCGGGCATGCTAATGTTCGAACAAGGAGAGTGGAATAAATCAATGCAAAGGTTTTGTATCATGCTTGGAGGAGGTTTTTGTTACGAAATATGCCTTGAAGTCCAATGGAACCATCGTGCAAGCTATGTTGTTTAATTTATTTGTGAGGAGAAATGTGTTGCTATTGGTTGCTGGATTGCCTGCGTCTATTCTACAAGATTCGTTGTATTAGCTAAACGAATTCCTGCGAGGTTTGCTATTTATTGTATTGGTTAAAATTTAGTATTTAGCAATGGAAATGATAAACACACAAACGTTAATAGCCCAAAACAAAAGTGCTATGTACGTATTGCTTGTTCTATTGTTTTATGTTGAATTATTGATGATAATATTTTGATGCTATCACACGAATTCATTTACTTTGTGAGTTGTGATTTTGGTGTTGGAAAACCGGATGGCATAAACTGCCTTAGTGATTTCCGCACTCAAACTGATTTGTAATTTGGTTAAAAATGGAAACCGATTTGTTGCTTTACAAGTTATTATGTCCGTATATATAGTGGGTTTGACAAGAGAGTGCACATATTTGATTATCTTTACTGTTTGATGTCTTTTAATGTACTTTCTTGATCGTCTTTAAAGTTTCAAAGCTCATTTAGAATTGATCTTAGATCTGATTTTATGCTTTTAGCTTGCTGCTGATGTTGCTTTCGTGGGGATTATGCCCGTCGTGATCGCAAATTTTCACTGCCTGGGGTGGCTTTAGTACATGTACAATTTTTGTGTTCTTATTTGTTTTGCCTGGGGTGGCTTTAGTACATGTACAATTTTTGTGTTCTTATTTGTTGAAGGTTTGTATTACATTTTAGAGTATCTCATTTGTCTTTAAAAATGTATTTTGAAATACATTTTGTAGTCTTACAAGGTCCGTGGCATTTTTTAAAGTCTTAATTTTTGGTTGCGCTAACTGTTTTTATATGTTGCATGTGAGCTGTGAAAGTAAATGTTCCTATCGTAAATGGTACATTTTTTTTGTTGTCCGGGGTAAGTTTGTCCTGATATCCTTTAAGGTGTGATATGTGGTTTAAAATGAAGGCTTTATAACAATGTTGCTTTAGATGCCTGTGCAATTTAAAGGTGACATGAAAAATTCCTAAAACATGTGTCGGGTAGCATAAAACTGAATGATATTGCGATTGATATAAATAATTCGTTGTTTGGTTGTTTTGTGTGAGGATTTAAGCTTGATAAAAAGTCTATTGTAGGTTTGCATCATCAAAGCATTTGTGTGGGCTCGGCCTGCATAAATGTCACTCCTCCTTGGACGCCAATGTCGGGGATGTCGGGTTGGTACACATACCCGGTCCATGCCATCTAGGGTGGCTCAAGTGCATGCTCTGGAGCATTTGGCTTGTACGATCTGCACTCCAGTTGAAGAAATCATGCCGGAGTTGCTGCACTTGATCCATTGTACAAGCAAAACCCTCAAATTGGTTACTTAGACCATATAAACCCACTATGAGGCTATCAATTTCTTCGTTGAAGTGGGTAGACATCCCCTCGATCCGCTCATCGATCATCTGGAACCTGTCCTCGACATTAACGTGTGCCCTTCGTCTACCCTTAGACACACGTTCCTCAACATCCTCTTGGGCACCACCAGCACCACTACCTTCCCCGACTTCTCTCCTCGGAGCATTACCAGCTAACCCAATCACTCCGTACACATCTTCGGTGCAAATCCCGAACTCAACTAGCTTATTCAACCCAATCAAGCTAGTCTCCCTTCCACGGGATACCCAAGCCAACGCCGCATCAGTCATCAAATCATAGCTCCTTGCCAACCTACCAATGAAATGAGCCCCCTGAATTGGACTCCTCCCTGTAAACCCCTTAGCACCACCGCCCATGAATCTCGCCAAATAGTGGGGGACATCGATGTGATTTCCCCCGTCCATCCCTTCCATGAGGTACAAATCGTCCATGGTCATCTTCTCCTTAGCAGAGTTCCTTGCCCTGATAGAGCAAGCAAGGAGTCGGTGCACCAAACGGCGAATGGGGTTCCTTACCATGGTGTAGGTTGGTGGGTGCTTCAAATCTTATCCATACATAACAGAAATTCGGTTGAAATAGGCGGCGGTATCATGATTTTCAGGCCTATGCCTCCAACAGGTGTTGTACAACATTTGGAAGGCTTCAGACTCCTTCTCTTTCTGAGTATACAAACCCATTCTTTCGGTAAATTGCTTCAAATTTAATCTCCTTCTCACACCCCCAACTGAAAATACAATGAATCCTCATTATCATCCTCTATCTCATTTTTGAACTCAACAGTAGCAAGAAACTCCCGAACATATTCCGGAATGACTGGCTCGGTAATCCTGAAAAGCATTATCCAGGAATTGCAAGTGAACTCCCCCTGCGAACATATGTACTTGATCTTGCAAAACTTCCTCAACTTCCTTCCAGCAGCCATATTGGCAATACTATCAAACGCCTCGAAATCCAAGGCTTCGGGTTGACTAATGTCTTTTCTTCTCAACTTCGCAATCTTCAAGACATAGTTGCCTAATTCCATTATCTTGGAATGCGTAAATCTAACCTACTCGTGGGTTGGGAATGGGGTTTTGCCGCAAAGAAAAAATATATCGTTAGATGCGCACCTATTGATGTACTAGTTACGGCGTAACCAACATTACATGTTACGTCGTAATTAGATTACTCAAACAGTTACGACGTAACTTAACACAAAGGTTACGTTGTAATTAAATTACTCACATAGTTACGGCGTAACTTAACCCACAGGTTACCGTTAAGTTACGCCGTAACCTTCCCCAGAAACTCAACATAACAGACGGTCACAATTAGCAATAGATTACGCCGGAACCATCAATTTTATCCAAGTGGTAAAAAGAATCAGTAATTTTTTAACCCATTAGTGCTGAGGGACCGCGCCTAAACCACTAGGTTTGTGTTTGACCCAAAACCCTTATAAATTAAGTCAAAACATCCCAAACGACCCATAATGATAGGACACGAATCAAAATAATATGGGGAATTCATCATAATTATGAATTAATCAAACCAATAGCAATAAAATAATCAAACAAGCAAGATCCTAAAATATTAAAATATAAACCCTAATTGAATAATCGAATTGAACAAATAAAAAGAGTAATAATAGATTTGAGTGATGGAATGAAGAATCCTTGATGAAAAATGTTTGAGAGAAAATTTTCTTGTTGTGGTAGGCGGTGAAAAGTGTTTTATGTAAAAACCTAGTTTTCATCCGAATAAGGTTTTATATGACCCGTGGAGGTTACTGGCGTAATTAGGATAATAGTTACGCCATAACTAAATTTTCAGATTAATAATTTTATTATTGCTAAATGGTTACGTCATAAACCCTAAAAGCAGACACGTCGTAACTAAATAATTATATTTTTAATTAAATTTTTATAATTTTTATAATTATTTAATGGTTACGTCGTAACTCTTAATGTGGTTACGCCGTAACTAATAGCTTCAAGAATAAATGTGTAATATTGCAACACGAGAGATTGAGATACGTACCTAGGTTTGGAAGTGCTCAAATATCTTATTTAGGTAAATATGATATACCTTAGATCTTCCATTAATCGCTCCCCAAGATCGGGCGCCAAAAAGCGATGCGCTATTTCATCCACGCTTTTAATATTTATAAAACTTAGATAACTTAGGATTAACACATACTAATGGGCAGAGAACCTGATCAGATGTAGTAAAGCCTTAGGTAAATCCGAGTATCGTTCCAAGAGAGCTGTGACCTTGAAAGAACTAAGATGATTAGAAATGATATTGATAATATATAGGTGTGATAAGATTGGTATAATTCATCGATATGCTATTATTCCATACACACAGACACCAGAAATTTAGGGTAAAGAGATAGATAAACGAAGCTTAACGAAGAATACAAATATGAATTGATTCTCGATATAAAGGTTCAATATAATGGTTAATTATCACCAGAATCCTTTGGTCAATTCGTCATGGCCTATGGTTATTAGATTCCTCACCAAGATGAACAGGTCACCCGGGATCATTCGGAAACCTAATAACAGTCATTAAGGGCCAAATCTACTAGATCTAGTCTGTGGAAACCCGGCCGTTAGGAACTTAGATTTCCCCTAACCTCTTAAATACCTCCACTTGATAGGTGATCATTTGGTCGGTTCGTACACGAATAGTGGTTGTACTATGGCCAATTCCTCCTATACTTCGCAATCTATCAGACTGAGGTCAGTTGGTCATATCTCCCAGCCCTTTAGATACTACCAAGCTTGTAATATTACCAAGACTAGCCATCTATGATAAGACTAGTAAATATCTATAAAGAATTAAAGAGAATATCAATAACTCAAATGCAAACTTCAATTAATAACATGAATTCATAGTATAAATTGTTAGGATTTAGAAAATCCGGTAGTTAAAGAGTCGGTCACCTCAAGTATATGTATTCGTTAGAAAGCTCGTAGTCGTAGTCGGTTAGTATTAGTAAGTAGTTTGTTAAGTAACACCGTGGAGGACGGACGGGTCTTTACCCACTGTATGCCTGATCCATGCCCAAAGGAGGGCGTCTAAGCTTGTAACTATAAATACCCTTTGCCTTGCAAGGCAAAGGGTTGGAGCTTTCAATATTCATTTTTCTTTGTCTCACTAAGTTCCCTAAACTCTTCCACTTTCTCTCTCTAAAACCTCATTCTATACGCCCCTTATTATGATTGTGTTTGTGTTTATGAAAACCAATATGTTACAAATGGTATCAAGAGCCATGGTTTGATCACTCATCTTTCATGTTCTTGGATTTCTAGTTGTTTTCATAAGGTTTTTGGGTTTGAATGAGTTTAGAGTAGTTTGCATCATTTGGATCATTACTTGTGTTAAAGTTTGGATTTTGATAGTACTTTTGTGTTTAGAATCATTATAAGTGTTTAGGTTTTGATTTGGAAGGCTTGAATCATCGTGGTTGGGTTGTTTTTGGATTGAAAAGTGGTGTTTTTAAAAGTTTCCTGGATGCGATTTGTCTCACGGATAGCCTTTCTTGGATGCGATTTGTCCTACTTTTTATGCGATTTGTCTCTCTTGTGACTGCTTATTGAAGCGATTTGTCAGTTTCTGTGAAGCAATTTGTCTACTATGCTATTTGTCTATTGAGACAAAACGACAAGAAAGGACAATGTAGTGGAAGTAGTGGGTGTACTTGTGTACTATGCGATTTGTCTGTTTATGCGATTTGAGTATCATGCGATTTGTTAACTAAGCGATTTGTCATTTAGCGGTTTGTCAACTTAAGCGACTTGTCGTTTAAGCGATTTGATAATCAAGGTGCGATTTGTCTGGGGTGCGATTTGTCGGTCTAGGTGCGATTTGTCTTTGGTGCGATTTGTCTAGGGTGCGATTTGTCTAGGATGCGATTTGTATGACTTTTCCCGACAAAACTTCAAAAGGCCATAACTTTTGAACCGTAACTCCGTTTTCAGCGTTCTACCCATCAAAACGACCGTGAGAACAAGGAGAATGACACGCCGAATAAACTAAACCTTTGAGGCCTAAATCCGCTCCGAACAGAAGTTATTGAGGTTTTTAAGTTTTTAGACCTAAATTTCTCCGTAAAATCGTGTATCAACCAATCCGAATCTCGACCAAAAAACATCTCAGTTAATCCTACAACCAATCATAAGTCCTAACATATAATTGTCTATCATTGTGTTGATCCATCATCATATTAACACGTTCTATTGGTCATTGCTTAACGGTTTCTTCTTGATTTTGTAAAATCCATGAAGATTTTATTTCTAGGTTTAAATCATAGATTTGTTAAATACCGTACGTCAACATTATGCATTATGATTGATTTGGTTGTATCTAAGATACTTAGTTTATCTGACGTGATCAATGAGCGAAGATACCCAACAATGTACAATAGACTATCGTGTTTGAGTCGATAATGCTAAAATGGATTCTTGGTGCTCAAATTCATGCACCATCCACAACATGTGCAAGTTAATGCAAAGAAATGCTCCATGGAAGCTTGGATGTACCAAGAGAGATACCACAACTGTGCGTTAATGCAGAGGAAAGCGCATGGAAGTTTCATTATACCTAGCTATGCATCTTCTACTCAAAATGATGATTATGAGTTGCATGAGTACTCTGCATTTATCCCGATGACTCCCTTACCACTAAGCTTAACATATATAAGGATCAAGTTGCCATCTATGAACAGTGTGCTAAATTTGGTGACCACACGTGAGCATGAAATGGATTGCCAAATGCATACATTAATAAAAAAGTAACTTAAAGGAAGAAACATTAAAACAAGAGTTAAATTCCTTACAAGAGAAACTTAATAAAGCATTAAGCAAAAGCAAGAACTTCAAGAAAATGTAAAAGTGCTTAGCGGGAGTTCAAACAAAAGGAATCAAAACTTTTAAATGATTTTTCCAACCTTAAAACTTTGAAGAACAAACTTGAAAACAAGTTGTATGTACAAGGCAACACCATTGATTGCTCACATGATCAATAAGCATAGAGTATTAAGCGATAAGCATAGTACTGGCCTTGTAGAAGAACCCAATCCTGAGTATGGTAAGAAAGCAAAAGCTGCTCAAAAAGTGATCTATGATGGTAATGAAATCCTTAAGCCTAGACAAAAGCCTACTTGTTTAGAGTGCACTAAAGAAGATAGAGAATTAGATGATGCCTCTAGAGAGAAAATGGAAAAGAAACTAAAAGATCCTTGGTGTATTGATCATAATATAACGTTCAAAACTCCCAATTACACTAAGGATAATTGGATTGTCTTAAACAAGTTTAGACCTAAAACTCAATTAACCCCTGAACAAGTGTTTTGGAAGTTAGATATGGAAAAGAAAAAATCGATGAGCTTGTTGAAAAGAATCCTCCCTTAGGAAATTGCCTCCGACTCGTGTATCCACCCGATACACCAATGCATTTAGTGCCTAGAACTCTTCCCACTCAAAGCAAGACCTTAATCACCTATATGTTGTTTACAAACTATTCGTTGATTTTGAGAAAACGTGTAAGAAGAGAATCACACCTACGGGGATAATCGAAGGGAAAGGGTTTGAGCAAACTAAAGAATGTTATTTAAGCGAGGTCATGCCTTTCTTTAAACAACTAAAAGAACAATTTGAGAGTCTTCAAAGGGCATAGATCTGAGATTAAAGAAATGAAAAGATGTTTAATGAAATGGAAAAGGAGGTAAGAATAAATGAATGTGAGCTTAAGAGCAATGAGATTGAGAGGAAGAACCTTCACATCTTTAACGATAATTTGATTTCTAGATGTATTGCTCAAGATGTGTTCTATCTTTATTCTGAATTATTCCATTACCGCTTCTCAATTTCATGAATTGTCAATTGCATTGAAAGTCTCCCGAGGATCGTGTCATTGAGCTTGAGACCAAAATTCAAAATTGCATGATAAAATCGAAAAAGACGATCATGATAACATGGTCAAGAATTTTTCTAAATTGGAAGTTGAATATCTTGGTTTACAATTAAAATATCAACATCCGAAGAAAATGTTAAAACCTCAAATGCCAAGACATCTTGGATGCTCCCGAGTTTGATGTAGTTTTGAAATCAACAAACGTGATGAACAGATCCGAGCTCATTGTAACACGATCAAAGGTTGAAAGCCCAAGTTTCCCAATTGAAGGGTGAAAAGAATGAAGTGGTGGCTCCGTATGCCTCCACCTTTAGATTCTCGAATTTCCAACTTCAAAACATAATTGATAAAGCGCAAAATGAAAATGAATGTTTTCAAGCGAAATTTCAAAAGTTAATGCTCGAACAAAGAGTTATGTGATTCACTCAAGGTTAATCATAATAATAGTGAAAAGGTAACTACTTTGCTTAATGAAATTGAGAATCGAAGCGTGTGGTAAAATGGAAAATGCCAATCACTAGTGGTGAAAATGTTGCACCAAAAGTGCTCGCTTGTTCTAAATATGTTGAATCGTGAAATATATCCCCTCATCTTCGAAACAATGAATTTGCATATCAAACATATTTTTTGTACCTCAAGGATAGTCTAGAGTGCCTCCGTGAGATTGTTGAAGATGATAAGATAGGTGATAGAGAAACCACTTGATAATGCTGTTGGGCATGCATGCTTATATGCCAAACGATCTCAGAAACTCTTAGAATGTGTGATTGCAACATGTCCTAAATCTGGTACTAGGAAAGATAGAGAAGTTATGCCTTGTTCTATGCCTAAAGTCAAGCATGTGACCTTTAATGTGCCTCTGAAAGCCTCAGAACCCAGCACTTCTAGACCAGAAAATCAAATGGCAGTAAAACAAACTAAGGCTCCCGTCATCACTTCTATAGATGTTAAGATTGACACTAAAGTTAGCGGGTCAAAACCTAGAAGCAATGCAAAGAAGGATAGGATTACGCAAACTAAAAGTGATCATGAAAAGGAAGTGAAAGAACACCATAGGGACAATAAGTTTGACTTGAACAAAAAGAATCGTTTTGGTTCTAGTATTAGCTCTAAGCTTACTGAAATTAATTTGAAGTCTTATGATGTCTGCAAAACATGTAAAGAATGTCTATTTTCTGGTAATCATGATAAATGTGGTGTGTTATTTCTGAGGTCTAAGAATCAAAACCCAGTTAAGAAAGTTTGGAAAGCGAAACAGTTAAGCAATCCACGAAACCTATAAGAAAGGTTTTACCAATATAGGATTTCGGTGGAAGCCCTGGTCGAATAGTCACGCATGGCAAACCTTGCTCCTTTAATAGATCCACCATGCCTAGAGTAGTGCTGTTAAGGTTTGGAAGCCAGCGGTAGAATAATCCCATTAGGCACGCAATGCTCTTTAACTAAGTCGATGATTCTACTTGTTTTGCTCCTAGTGATAATGCCATAACGACTAGGGTTTCTGGCGATTCAAAGATTATTTGCGCTAACCAAAAGGAACCCATTTTCACATGGGGATCAAATGTTTTCAAACTTCCACCTTTGTCTGTGTTCCAATGCAGGTCGTACAAATCATCCGTTGGTACTTGGATTAAGGTGCTCTAAATAGATGAGGGAAATGACTATGATGTCATTCACATCGATTCGAGCCTCGTACTTCATCATAATGGCGTCTGAGATAACACTTCAGCCCCGTTCCACAAAGAAAAGAAAGGTGTACGCTTGATGCGCTTTATCTTCCAAAGAAGAGAAATCTTCATGTTTACGACCATTCTCATCGACACTTCCATCAACAAGCTTCATGTTTTCCCATGCTCATTCAATCCTCAAGTGGATATACATTCATTGGTGTATATTCTTATTCACTTGCTCATTCAAAAATGGCAAACTTCATTTGCAATTTTTTTGCCTTTTTTGAGGGGGAGAAGAGTGAAGAAACTTAATGTCTGTCATCAAGGAATCTGCTTACCGTTGATAGTATTCTTATTCACTTGTATAAATCAAAAATGGCAACTTCAGATGCAATTTTTGAGGGGGAGAAGAGTGAATATACTACATGCTGATGGATGCTTAAATTATGGTCATACGACTCTCCAACGCCTTATGTTTCACTTACTAAGGATAACTAGGATTCATTGTTTGGGAACCATTGTTTCAAGATATGTTTGATAAGTACTTCCAACCTCCATCGAATGTTGATCATCCGGTTCCTAAAGCTCCTGCTCTAGTTCTGACTCAACGACTCACCTTGGTTCAAACATCAATGAAGTACAACTCAAACTACTCAAGAAGCTTAATCTCCTCGAGGCGTTTTTTCTTAAGGTGTTGACATTGATTATCATAATATTGCCAAATCTTCACGGATTATTGTATGAATAATGATCCGCATGAACTTTGGTATTCCTTTGCTTGAAAGCGTTATCGGTGAATCTTCACGGATTATTATTCCTCCCAATGTGCACTCATAATTCAACCAAATGAACATTGAATAAAATGACAACCTCATCCTCTTGAAGACATTTTTGAATCTTCCAAATGAGTCTCAAGGCATGAGGATACCTTTAGGAAGAAGGCATTGATGATTGAGGAATCATTTGTTCGGTTCATTTAGTGAGTCAATGTACATCCGATTGTATGTTTATTCACGTGTTGGGCATTTAACACAAGTTGATTACTTGAGTTAATCATTTATCACTTATTTGAGATTGAAGTTGAGTTTCACAAAGGTGTGTTCTTATTTGATAACTTGCTCGGGCTTAAGAATTTGAGTTGAAGACTTGGTTTATCTAGTTACCGGTATCGGGATAGATGGTTGAAGACACGGTTAACTATCACTATTAGGAGTTACGTTGTTTTACTCGATGTCACAAGCGGAGATGACGTTGTGGATAATCTCAATAGGTGTTAATGTCTTATACTTTGTTTGAGTATTGAGTACTTAGAGATTTGCTTAAAGCATAGATTCTCATCACCATTCTTCCATAATTAAGTGCAAGCTTAAGATAAAATGTGGAATTCGACTTGGTTTCAAGTTTGGTATATCGGGTTTTCTTCTTTAGTGGTTACTTCAAATTGTCTACACATGGGTTGATAAAGATAGTCGAGAGAGTTTCGAGCACTTGATTCTCAGATTCATTTGAGCTAATTTGTTGCTCTTCTCTATTTCAAGAATGCTTGTTATATATATATATATATATATAATGTGTTCTTGATTACGAGGTATCAAAACCACAAGGGGAAGGAGACATACATCTAAACACACAACGAGTACACGTGATGAACTTAATACTTCTTCTATTGAAGTAACCCCGGAAAGACAAATGTCATAACCGTAGAGAAACTCAGTGTTTAACTTGTAGCCTTTGGTGTGTTTTTCAAACTATTTGGGGGAAGGATGTATTATTTCAACTATTTGGGGGAAGGATATATTATTCTAACTATTTGGGGGAAGGATATATTATTTTAACTATTTGGGGGAAGGATGTATTATTCCAACCATTTGGTAGGAAGTGGTCTCTGGATACTTTTGGTATGTGTTATCTCAGCCTTCAGTAGAAAGAAATTTGAGAAGAATACTTGGAACGTGAGATGATATTGTTTATTGACATCTTCTATATGATTTATGATAAAGTGCTTACGGTTAGTGCTTCATGTACACAATGTAATGATGATTCCGATGAGATCGCAACCATCAAGGGAGAGATATGTGTACATCAAGGTCGCATAACAAGTTCACATGATCAAGCTTAATCAGTTATTCTGGAGTCGACATCTGCAGAGAAGATCAAGTGATTCAACCAGTTATCGTGATGTCGTTGCTTCTTCTCTTGTTGGGTATTTGTGTACATTATGGGATGAATGGTTATATGGAAGATAACTGGAATGCACTTAGTATAATGAAGATGTTGATATGTTGTTCCCCTGAATAGAAAATTTTTTGCTCAATCTCGAAGAGTAATGTGTGCCAGGATGCACAACAAGTTCATGTGATCGGCTCAATCGTTTATTCCGGGTATGATAACCGCAGAAATGATCCGTGTTAACTTGTTACCGTTGTTATCGTCTTCTTGGGTTCTTGAGCTTCATACAATTAGACATTTGCTTCACTTCATCTTGGGGAAATGTTCTTAATTCAAGATTGTCGGTTTGGGGAAGCTACCAAAGATTCACATTTAGAAGGCTCATGTTCGAGACGATTTTCTTAGAAGCCTCGAATGCTTTGGTGGTGAAAGTTTGAGATGTTGATTTCTTTCTTCTACAACGTGCTGAACGATATCCTTATCTCGGTACTCATTTTATCATTCTCTTAAACTAAATTATCCTCTTTGTACATATTTTATCAAAAAGCAAAATACAAATTTATAATACCAACAAAAAGAAAATAGAAAAATAGAAAATTTTCAAAATCCATAAAAATTAGAAAATCTTGAAAAAATTCCAAAAATATTGTTTCTTGTGTCATGTTTTCCTGGTTCGATAACATCTACGGACTTTGAATTGTCATTCAATAATGGCACGGGTCTTTAGATGAAGTTCGAATTGAAGTAATAATTTTTTTTTTAAATTATTTAAAAAAAAAAATTGAGATGGAGAAAAATGATGGTTTATTGTCATTTCAGGCAGTAACCCATTTTAAAAGAAATAACAGAGCCATGCTTAAATCTTATTTTTCAAACCTCATGCTCGATTCTAATTACAAATGTTTGTCACCAAAAGACAAATATTTACTTCCAAATATTTTCCTTCATAAATTCTTCCGAAAAT
Source organism: Chrysanthemum lavandulifolium (assembly GCA_022545495.1). Lineage (NCBI taxonomy): Eukaryota > Viridiplantae > Streptophyta > Magnoliopsida > Asterales > Asteraceae > Chrysanthemum > Chrysanthemum lavandulifolium. The sequence continues at coordinate 154,980,910 of CM040239.1, read as the reverse complement.
ATTTGTCATCTAATGAAAACAAAATTGCTTTGAAAATAACTCGGACCCTATTTTTAAAATCATCTGGACTTATCAATTGTCATAATCTCTATCTCAATCAACAAGCTCGATGTTCTTGATTGAGGGAGAATGATTTCAATCAAATCAAAAGGTTATTTTTCAAACAATTGCACGTAAATGAGCAAGGTCTACTTTTGGATAATCTAAAAGAACAATGTTTTACAATGTTTATACAATTGGTTCAAGACCTTGGCTAATGTTATGTTTTCAGAAGATATTTATGCATGTTTGAACAATGAAGTTTAAAGTGTCAGAATCTGATCCTTATCAGTTAAAATGTTTTTCAAAAGCAAGTCACATTTCTCCTCAAAAGCTTTTCAAAATTAATTTAAATTAATAGAGATCACAAATCTCAAAGGATTTGAAAATTGTGATCGGGGGAGAATTTGTGATTTAAATTGGATATAAAATGATAATTCGATAAGTGGTTTAGAAATCTATGAACAAGCTCTCCTCCCTACATGTGCCAAACGAATTCAAATTTTCCACGCACATGTTAAGGGAAGCATTTATCTTAAACCTTAAGGAATTGAATCGTGATTGATTTGTCTCAAAGTGCGGGTTCCTCTAATATGTGCGAAACTCTTCGAATCTCGATGCATATATTGAGGGGAGCAATCATAAGAAAACCTCATCCTTCCCAAAGTATTTTATTCAAAGTATTTAAATACTTGATTTGATCGGAAGTGATGATGATCATTTTAGAAAATGTTAATCAAATATCCCCACTTGAACTCTACTTGCCCTCAAGTAGACCTTATTAGATAGATTCCTAAAAGATATCTCCCAAAACACGGAAAATATGAGTTTACAAATCCTTATGCTAGAATAAAACAAAGCCGAACACCTCGCGAAAGGGAACGAACACTCATATCTCTCAACTATTCTAAGAGTCAATTTCGGGTGATCACTCAATTGCACGCTTATAGCATGTATTCTATCATAAGCTTGGCGGTTACACAAATCTCCACCACCGGAGTTAAGGGCTAAACAATTCTCGAAGGCAATATGGGTAGACACGACAAAGGTTAAGGGTGACTCGCCATTACTAACATGTCACGCGAAGTGGACAAAATCAATGATACATGACCAAATCCATGGCCAAGACACCAAAGATTGCTCGCTACATCACCTAGACACGCTTCATGACTAAAGGGTAGGATAAGACATGGGATGTATAATTGGTGTAAAATGAAAAACAAGGGTAATCTATATCTATAACTAAGTCATCACCACTTCACCGTCCGACCAAAGTTCAAGTTTAGAAGTCTAGAGACCGGATCATGAAATGCAAGGTAGATGTGTCATTAGAGGACGTCGTGATGGGCACACTACCTTTCTTCTTCAGTTGGTATTACTCCAACTCCAATCTTCAAATGTGACCGAGGTGGCCTCCTCGATACTAAACAATAAAGCTCATACTATAGTGCTTATAACATTGCACTTTACAAAATCATAACTGAATCAACTTTTTTTTTCCGTACATACATGATAACATAACATCCCCCCACTTGAGATGGGAATTCGGGGGGTCTTCAATGATCTTCATAATTGTTGTCGATGAAAGCGTGATTTCCAAACCTTTCCACTCGAACCACGAACTTAGGCAAATGATGACTTCCTAATTACAAATAAAGACTACGGGTAGGCTAAGGTGTAAGGTGTAATGAAACAATATATTGGGGTGACAAAATGAAAGGAATGGCTCATAAGGTGTATCTAGGGGTATCTTGCACTAAAGGGAGTGCAACAAAAGGGTTTCACATGGGGTCGAAAAGTCGAGGTGACTAATCGATAGACTCACAATGGTAGGTTGTTTGGTGATAATCCTATAATCGCCTTCTAAAATTGAAAAGTCCAAATACATCGAGCTAACTCAACATACCTCGTCTATGGTCTCGAAATGATGCAAAGGCCAAGTTCTAAAGTTTACAAGCTACCGGCATACTCATAATTTGGTAGATTTGGGGTAAAATATAGGAAACCGATAAGGCTAATCTCACCATGTAATATCAAGGGTTGTATGTGCTCGGCTAAGGTCTAATCTAGTTAGGTTCGGAAAAACATGTCAAAATATAAAAATGGTATAATTTTTCAAAATAAACTAGAAAAGTAGGCGTAAATAAAGTTCAAGATATAATTCTACTCCCGTCCCACACTTGAATTGTACAAAGTCCCTTTTGTACCAGGCATTAAATTAAAGGTGAAGAGAAAGGTAGAATTAGAGCGAGAACTTCTCGAATTTGGTCTAAAAGAAGAAGGCCTACGAGAAAGGATCGTGCCTTCGTTAAAGCGTCATGAGCAAACTTCAATCCTCGAAATCACAATACCGACAAGCATAATTCTAAAAGAAAAAATAAAATGAAAAACAAACCTAACTCACCTTCGTAGAAATCACGGTTGCATTTAGCGAATGCAACAAGCCTTTTAAACCACTTGTTGTCCCAAGTGGACGAGTGAAGTCTCGTGAGGGTTTACAGGGAACACAACCACAAAGTTCATTTAAAAACTAATACAAGGTTACTGTGTTTAAAAATAAAGAATTAAAGCAGAGGAGAGTTACGTCATAACTTGAAAAACCTGGAATGAGATGAGAAGCGAATGGTTACGGCGTAACCACTGAGATGGTATTACGCAGTAGTTGGTAATGCGTCAAGAATCCTGCTGCTAAAATGTTGATTACGGCGTAATTGATCGAGATGAGTTACGCCGTAACTCTGTTCAGATCAAGAATCGCAGCAGAATTACTTCATTGTCTCTGCAAAAATGTTAGAAAACACAAAACCCAATGAAAGTAAACAAAACAAAAGAAAGGATAATTCGGGTTGTCTCGAAGAGCATTTTCTTTATTAATGAGTCTTTAAGTTAGACTCTGAGTCATGGGCTCCTATGGGGGTTTTGAGCTTGCCCACTTCATCCATGTCTTTCATTAAGTTCGCCTAACCCATCCGACATTTGTTGCGGTCTTGCAGTATTCTTTGGTTTCAATTTTCCGTATCTTGCAAAATTTTCTTGAGCCCCAAATGGTATCGCTGAAACTCGAATTTTCGCTTATAATAGGAGGTGGCCTTTTAAATGGGATGCCAAGAAGCTTGCATCCTCGTTCTCGTGTATCTCATCATCCGGTCAATGAACTCGTCTTTTTGCAACTCGAGATAATCGAAATCATTATCGAATCGGTATCTTCAAGTTGGTTGAGAATATGTCAGTATTTATCATTGTTTACTGAGTCTTGGGTGTCATCAACGGTTCTTTATCGAACTTCGTTGTTTGGTTGATTTTACTCATACAACCTTCCCGCATTTTATTTTGGTAAGCGTGTCAATTTTTCCGTATTTGATTTTGATCCACTCGTCGAATCCAAGATCATTTGGCCAAGGCGATTCTTCTTCGAATCATTAGTCGAATTCCAAAGGAATTAGTCTTCCCACTCTCTCGATCTTGTTTCCTCCATCACATTCATATTCAAAAGGGTTGCAGGAGGCCCAAACCGTTCCGTTCTCTGGTTTTAATTTGCTCGCACCAATGATTCCTAATTCCTTTGTCATAGTCATCATCGAAGGAATATCATTGAGGGTTTAATGGTTTTCCTCAAGAAAGTGTTTCTCATATTTCGCCCAAATTCTCAAGCGAGTTGAGTTAATTATCACGTCCCGAACCTAATGGAATACCAATCACCGAATGATAGATTTCCAAAATCAACGTCATGTCTCCCGGACTCGTTTGGGCATATCCATACCGTTCTTCACATTCCTCCTCCGCTGCAATAATCACGAAAGGGATTGCACGTAGGCCAAGCGTTAGTGATCTCATCTTCAATGATGAGTAATGGTTTGCGATAATGCTTGATGGGTGGCCCTTCCACTTCGTTAATTGAGAACTTGGCTACCCTTTCTTCGTCATTCAGATTAGTCCATCAGATACGTCATCTTCTATTCTTTTCTTATCAACACCACCATCGCAGTTTTTCGAGGATCACATGAGGCCCACAAACTGTAGCATTCTACATCATCAATTACAATACTTTTACACCAATGATTCCTTCTTTTGGGGTTGTTGTTTGTGTTTTGCAAGAATTTGGGTTCTGCCTGTAATTGAGGTGTGATTACGGCGTAACTTACTTTCGCCATCGATGTCGATTCATTAGAGCACTTGTTGTCGGAGAACACACCTTACATATAGTAGAGTTGTTTTTGTTCTTCATTCCTTCTTGAACCTCGTCGCCAAGCTTTCCAATTAGAGTTTCTAAGTTCTTAAGTGATGTTTCATGGGACGTGAGGTTTTTGTATGTGTTAACTTGGAAATTCTTAAGCCATTCTTCTTGCTCCTTTTGCCTCTTGGTAGTGTCTACAAGGTACTTGTTGATAATCCTTCCGTGTTAGCTCTTCTTTCATTACGCTAATACGGTGGGGTCCTCCACGAAACCCATTACGATTATCCCCGTAGAAGGGCCTATTCTCCCCGTATTTAGCTTCCTCGATCGTATACTTCTTTTCGTTATTAGGACAGTTTTTCGTAAGGTGTCCTCCTCCACAACTTTCACATCCCACTTGAATGGCATGAACGGTTTCCCTGACTTTTAGCATATCTCGACTGAGGCTTTCAATTTTACTAGCGATTGCTGCAATTCCGTCGAAATTTCCACCTTGGTTTCTTTTACTTCCACCGTCGTGCCATTTTTGAGAATGGTCCGCCATTTTTTGAATGGCTTCAATTGCCGTAGTAGGAGTCATATTTGGGATAGGTCCTTGATAATCCAAAGATCTCGTCTCGTAGTTACATTTATTCCTTTGTAGAAAATATTGACCTTCCTGGTTATTAAGATCATTGGTAGGACACTTGTAAAGAAGATCGTTATGTCTGTCCCAAGCTTGATCTGAGTTTCGCCATCTTCTTGTTTGAAATTGTGGATCTCCAAGAGTTGATTAGAAATCTTTGATGGTGGGCAATATCTTTGGATAAAGTGTTTCTTAAGTAGTGCCCAAGTATTAAGCGCCTTGATGGCAATCTTCGATCCATCTTCTTCTTTGCTCCGTTAGAGTCATAGGAAGACCACGAGCATAACAAAGATCATGAGACACGGTAGGAATGTTGAAAAGGCTAGCGATGTATAGGACATTTTCAACGTGCTCATATCGTCGCCTCGCTGTTCACGAAAAGGGTTAGCACGAAGCTCCCTCATAAATTGGTCTTTAATCTTGAAACGAACATCCGCTCCGATTGCCGGCCTTACGAGACCCGGCCCTTGATCGACTCTAGTCAACGCCAAGTATTCCTCAAGAGTGAGGTCATCAATGTTAAACACTCCATGGTACACGAAAACTTGAAATATGATTGTGAGAAAAGTTTAAATATGAAATGAAAGACTTAATATAAATCCTAATATAGCTCGGCGGTGCCAAAAACTTGATGCGGTTTCTTGACGGTCTTAATATTTATAGTGTCTCGCTATACCTATGGTCTACCCTAATGCACTAACTAAGCAAAATGTACCCTTATCGTGTGTAGTGTAGTAAATGGTAAAGCCGAGGTCGTCCCAAGAGCTATGTGTGTGGATAATTACTAAGTCTAATTGTCACAGAGTATAAATGGTTTGATATGGTTTTAATTAATTAAACTACGAATGCAAAATATAAAAGCAATTAAATGGTAGAAAGGAAATCAATAGAGGAATAGTGGTGCTAACCTAGTCAATCCTCCTAACTAGTTATGTCTACGCTACCTACTTCCAATTACTTGTGGGGTCAAATTCGAGAGGATAGCATTTGGTCAATTCGCCTAACCTATCAACAAAGATGCCACCACAGGAGAAATCAGCACCGCCATAAGTCCTGTTGTTCCGGTCCCTGGCCGAGTCATTAAGTACCGCTACATGCTAGATTCTAAATAGTGAGTGCCCGACCGTTAGGAACTTAGACACTACACCCCTAATTCTTAAGTTCATCCAAACGATAGGTGATCGAGTTGGTCAAATCGCACAAGTAGAAAGGGTCGTGGGTTGGTCATATCTTACCCTTCCGTCTCATCCAGCTCACCTAGGGTCAGTTGGTCATATCTCCTAGGCAATCGGCCTCTACCTCCATTCAAAACTACCGAACCAGGGGTGACTACCAAAGAACTATGCATGCATACACTTAGAAATAATTGTACGGAAGTAAAGGTAAACGCAAACAAAACATTTAAGGAATCATAACTAGGCTAGCACCAAAGATGCTTAGCCGCTCATATTAATCATGCACATCAATTCAATATTCAAAGGTACGAAATACATGAATTGAAAGTAAAAGAAATAATAAACGCTAAAGCTTATCGTAATGGTGTGACTTCTCCTTAGAAACACTCCAGTATGCTTCCCTAGACCTTCTTGAGTATTTTCCCACGTTCTCGAGTATTGTGTGTGGAATGGAATGAATAGAAATGCCGGAATTGGTGGGTATTTATAGGCCAGTGCAGGTTACAGTAACAAAAGATGAGTTACGCCAGTAACCTCCGTAAATGAACTAGATCTCGCTGAGTTACAGGCGTAACCTTATAGTGGTTATGCCATAGTCTTCAATAATCTCGTTACGCATGAAGTGATGAAGTAGTTACTGGCGTAAGTATCAATGCGATGGAACCTCTTTTGACCTAATGGAGTTACGTCGTAATCTTTGGAAGGAGTTACCGTAACCTCTTGATGAGTTGGACTTGGGGTCACGTAATAGTTACGGCGTAATGTGAGAGCGATACGCGCGTAACCTCTTCAAAATAGGCATCTTGTGATAAATCCTTAGTAATGTTTCCATTTCGCGTCTCTTTAGCTCCAATGCTCGCAATTTACCCGAAAGTGTAAAACAATGGAAAACAAGCGTAAATCCATATAAATGATATAAATAACGAGCATTAACGGAAATTGACACTTAATAATCGGGACTATTTGATGTTATCACGAGGACAATCCACTAGATAGTGTAGAGTCCTTAGGTATATTGAAAAGGAGAAAATGAGAAATGGGAGGAGTGCGGTGAGATTGAGCTAGAACTGGAAT
>CM040239.1:154577675-154973723 GCA_022545495.1 Chrysanthemum lavandulifolium | reverse complement strand
TCATGCCAACTCTCCATTGAAGTCCGTTAAGCTCTTTTCTTCATTTGTCGACCCAGATATAGTTACCCTTTCTTTCGCATCCAATCATCTTCAATTGTGGGATCGGATCGGGAACATTCTTTTAAACCAATATACCGCATACGTTAGTGAACACACATCTGAGATATATGGTGGTCGACATCACCCAAACAACAATCGACTAATAAAAGTCAATGCAACATATCAATCAGATCACATAAATGTATAGGAATAATGTGTTCATCACACTCTAATCATCTAATCCTAGCAATCATATCCTAGGCACCTAGTCCTTCAACATAGGTTAACATCAATTTTAATTAAGCATATTAGGATAATTAAGAAAGCCCGTTAGATGATATAGATTTGAAAACATTATCCCCCTCAATCAATGACTCAATTTGTGAAAAGTTTAAAAGTCTTTGAAGTCATTGATTGAGTTTGCAATTAATAAAAACTCGAAACCGATTGTTGTTAAAGCAACTCATTTTACCACCATTTTGGAAAACAACAAATATTTTTCGAAGAATTTATAGACGGAAAAATATTTGAGTAAAACAATGATCCTTGACATACTTTCCTCATTTGTTTTTAGGATAAGTGCGAAATGTTTGAAAATAATTTAAGCGTGGCACTTTCCTTCTTTTAAAACGGGTTGCTATCGAAATAATAGCAAGCCATAGTTTAGCAGCAGTCACGATCAAAATAGCGCAAGCCATATTTTGAGCGGGTTCGATCTAAAATAGCGTAAGCCATATTTTGAGACACGTTTTGAAAAAATATTTACACCTCCTTTCGAACTTCATCTATGGTCCCGTGCCATTATTGAATGACATTTCTAAGACCGTAGATGTTATCGATACGGAAGACATGTCTTGAGAAAACATATTTTGGACTTTTCAAATTTTTACGATTTTTTATGGCTTTTGAAAATTTTATATTTTCTATTTTGTTTCTTTGGTTTTATATTTTTGTATTTGGTTTTTCGGATAAATATATACAAAGATAGAGTAGATGATATAGTTAAAGAAGATGATGATACGAGTGCAAGAGATAAGGATATCGAGCGACCCGTTGAAGAAGATAGAAGTCATCATCCTAAAACATTCACCACCAAAGCTTCGGGGCTCTTGAATCGAAGAAAGAAATTGAACCAAGCGAAAGTGAGACTCGCGACTTCCCCAAACAAAATCCTTTGGATGAGCGATTGAAGCTCTATTTCAAGCTTTCCTTAGCGGTGCGAGAGATGCACACCATAATCATAAATCATTGCTCCATTAAAAGAACGATAATCGAGGTTCTCCGATTCGGGTTATATCATCAACAAGAAGAACGACAACGTATCATCCCACTCATAAATAATCCTTCTCAAATTTCATAACCACGAAGTCGAAGCAATCCATTCCAAAAGGTGTCAAGACCACTTCCCCACGTAGTTGAATTGATGCGATCGGTCTCTTAGACTAGAGCTCACGAACCCGAACACACAAACCGAAGACAAAGAAACTTATACCATCAAGTAGCAGTTAAGTCCAATAGCTAAAGAATAACCCGATGTATACTTTTCTCTCTCTTGAAGAAAGTGCATGAAGCTCAAGAATCCGAAGTACCCGAATGCCCAAAGAGAGAACAACCGATAACATTGAAGAAGCGGGCGAGTCAGTCGATTATCTCTGCGGATGACAATCTCTACGGATGTCCACTCCTAATAAGTGATTATATCTCGAGAATCACATATTAAGCCCTCAGTGAGACAGTGAGCATCCCCAATGTACACAATCTCTATCATCACACACTTGTGTACCTCTTTTATCTTCAGAAACTTTCTATTACATCACTCCCTCATGTAGTTGGAATAATAACACCAAAAGCCTCGATGAGTAAAACCTTGAGATTCTCTGCGGTCATGACAAATGTCTTCCCGGGATATCTTCAATCACTTAGAAGAGTTAAGTTCATCAAGTTTACTCGCCATGAGTCAAACCTTGAGTTTCTCTGCGGTAATAACATTTGTCTTCCGGGATATCTTCAATCACTTAGAAGAATTAAGTTCATCAAGTTTACTCGCTTTGTGTTAATATGTGAGTCTCCTTACGCCTTCTTTGGTTTTGACACTTGAATCGGCAACTTAGTATAAGCCCAATACTTGAAATCTTTATGAGAAGAACACTTGAGCTCTTGTGAGAATCAACTTGCGAAGACTCGCTCGACAATTTTATCAACCCTTATGTAGACAATTTGAAGTGACCAGCGATGAAGAAAAGCCGATATACCCTACTTGAAACTGAAGTCAACTTCCCGCATTTGTATCTTAAGCTTGCACCTAATGATGGAAGAGCGGTGTAGAGAATTTATGCTTCAAGCAAATCTCTAAGTACTCACTTCCCAAGCAAAGTATGAGACATTAACACCTCTTGCGTTTATCCACATCGTCATATCGTGTGACAGAGTAAAACAAAGTAACTCCTAATAGTGATAGTTAACGGGTCTTCAACCATCCACCTCGACGGTGGTAACTAGATAAGCCAAGTCTTCAACTCAAATTCTTAAGCCCGAGCAAGTTATCAAATAAGAACACGCCTTTGTGAAAGTCAACTTCAATCTCAAATAAGTGATAAATGATTAACTCGAAGTAATCACCTTGTGTCAAATGTCCAACAATAGTCAATATCAACGTCTCGAGTAGTCCTTGCTAAAGAATATGAGCAAGTCTAATTGGGAATTGAATCGACTTATAACTTTCTCCCAATTAGTGCTCTCCTAAACCGACAATCTGTTTGATAAATGCCGGATTAAGAAGAAGTCTTTAGATCGTTAAATGCAACACGTCTTTAGTCTTCTAACATGTAGCGTAAAATGTAGAAACGGTCGTAGACTCGACCTTCTTCAAGATTGTCCATTGGGGAATAGAAAGTCAACATCTTCAACTCACCAAAAACAAGAACATCGGAAAAAGCATCCCAATCAACTTACATCTTGCAAATCCCTTAACTAAAATCCTCCCAATCAAACAAGAACGAAAGATGTTCATCAAGAAAATCGACAATAAGGCATAGCGAACACACAAGATGGTAGCATAAACTACCAATCACATCAAACAAACAGATAGATTGTTGAATCATCATGTTGATGTGTCGTGAAGCATTAACCGGAAGTACTTTGTCGATAAACTCATCAATCCGAGTGAAGATGTCAACCAGCGACTTCTTGAAGAAACTCCATGTAGATGACCCGATAAGAAGAAGCTCGGTTCTTACATGAGTTTAGAGCCGTATGACCATTTGTATTCTCTAATATTAATCAACAATGCAAAAATTCACACTTCTTCCCCCACAAGAATTGCATACGGAGATGCCATTCTTGTTTAAACAAGTGAACATTATCCAAATGTAGTCAATTCACACTTCTCCCATAAAATTAGCGAGAGGATGTCGCCATCGTCATCATAGTTGAGCAAGTGGAATAAGAAAACAATCATCGGTAGTCGGTTCACTTGATAAATGAAAGCGCGAAAAAGCATGAAGCATGTTGATGAGAATGGTCATTAATAAGAAGATTTCTCTTCTTGAAGATAATGCGCCTGAAGCGTACACCTCTTTTCTTTGGATCGAGGCTGGCGATGTGAGCAGGCGTCATAATCTCTCTTTTCAGCTCTCTTAGCAAAACATGTAATCAACCCCATTATCATTCGGTGGGCCCTTTGTCGTGACGGTGATGGAAAAACCCAATATGATGAATTTGACCACGAAGTAAACTAACTTGAACTCGTGACTTATACTCGCACATATGTGACAAAGAGCGGTGCCGAGACTTCATGCCCATTTGAATCTCTAAGTACTCTATACTCCTCAACCAACCAACCATCAAGTAATAGACGTACATCACCTCTTGAAAATCCACAATTGAATGTGACACTGAGCACTACAACGTAACTCCTTAAAGTGATAGTTATTTTGTGGTGGTATGAGCCCAATTCCCCCAAGTGGTAAAAGAAAAGGTAAAAGTCACCCAACAATAACTAGATTTCCAAGTCTTCGTTTTTGATAATAAGCTTGAACAAGGATCTCGAAGAATCTTCATCCATCCATCCCCGATACCTTCAGATACTAAGTACACTTGCCCGTGATAATTCACTTCAACCTCAAATAAATAATACTGAATTAACGCCGATGTCACATCTTCTGAACTGCTCAAATCTAGCCTTCTTTGACATTTAAATGAACTTTGATAATGGTTTCATCCCGACCATGGTTAAAGGCACGTATCCCCGTAAAACCATATGATAACCAAACAGCCATGAAGACAACCCAAACACACACCCAATTCATGAAGTACACTCTTTTTATCCCTTCTTCGAGGCAGAAACCGTGGCACCAGCATCAAAAGATCCAAAATTACACTTTCTCTTCTCCAAGATGGTTCCATCATTACGGGATTTTACAACTCTATGGTTTAAACCGAGAAATAGTTTCTTTCGCGGGATTTTACAAAACCAAGAATAAACCGTAAGATAGATCCGAAATGCACTTTACTAATACGGGATGTTTCCATTGTCATGGGATTTTACAAGTCTATGATTTAAACAGAAATAGGTTCTTCATGGATTTTACAAAACCAAGACAAAGCCGTAAACAATGTCGACTTGAATGAGTTATGACAAATTTGGTTTCGGTGAATATCTGCTTTTAGGGAACATCGTGGTTCATCAACAGTTCATTATCCAACATCAACAACCTCATCAACAATCATCGAATACAAACTTTGGTAAATACATCATTCGCGATTACATCGGCTATTGTAGTGACCACACGGAGATAAACCCGATATATCAAACTTGATCATGAAGTAGAATTCCCCAGATATGTTACTTAAACTTGTGCTCATCCTTGTGAAAAAGAAACGGTGTACCCAATGTACAAAACCTCTTGACATATTCTCAAATGCGTGAGACACCGAAGTGATAATTACGTTGTGGGTTAAACGAGATAGAATCACAACCGTAATTAAATAGCCAATTCTTTATCACCCTCTATAAATGCCCAAACAAGTCATCTTCGCGGAAGGGTAGAAAGAAAGAAGACTAAATAAGCAAACACGCCCGAAAATTTTCACTGCAAATTCAAATAAGAAATACCGTCCAACAACCCCGTATTCAACCTAGTTCAAATACCAAATCAAGCCGTGACAAAGAATTCATTGCGACAGTGTATAAACCAAGGTATCAAAACGCACAACACATCAAATCTTATCCGCACAACTCACAATCAAATCACAGTTTCACAAATCTCGTCATCAAAACTCATTGTCGGGATACTTCAACAAATCTCATAAAGTACATATTTGTCAACGACAAGATAACAACTATCAAGCCCATACATGACCATAGAAACCCGGATCTAACCAAAACTCGCCAAGCCTACATTCACATTGCCCAATCTAAACATTACAAACCATGGCTACCCAACTCAAGATTTCGTGGCAAAAAAATAATCGAACCAAGCATGATTATCCAAGAGTTAGCATGGTACATAATATCATTCAACAAGTTGCTCCTCGAAATTAATCCAAGCCAAGGCCCATTTAGTGAATTACTTGCTCGGCCCATGTGAAAGAAAAATCATTAGAATCCATGAACCCAATAATCGCGTGTATGTTCGAGGCCCATATAATCCCAACCGGTTTAACCAAAATGAAACCCTAAGCGTATGGGTATAAAATGCCTCATATCACAACATTTGCCTAATACCACTCACTTGTGCGGACAAACAAAACATCATCTAACCCTAATATATCTCCGAATACTCCGCTCTTAGCGCCTTCTCATCCTAAAAATCCTCACACTGAAGCAAACCCTATTCATCGAACGCTTCCAATATCTTTCAAACAAAACACTCTCCTTTGATGCCTATACTCGTCACGCCACAGAGATGGCTATGAGACAACGACAAGACCACAGTGATGGTTCGAGGCACATGATGAGGCCACAGGGATGGCAAGAGGCATGGATTCGAATTAAGCAACATGAACAAAGGTAGGTTCTACATCACAAGTTCCCGTCTTTGATTATAGGGTAGTAACACGAATAAATGAAACACGGTTTAACAATTTTGTTAATATCGTTTTCATATTCGTATAATTATATGAGGTGTAGTCTTGAAACAAAAGCGAATTAATGATGATTGTGTTATGAGGAATGACACTATGGTCGATGTAGTATTAAAATCCCGAACCAAATCAAATCGTTTGAATATTTCATTAATATTTCAGCATGAGTGCATTGAAAGATTCTTGATGTGTTGATACAGTTTGTAGAGACTTTTAATCGAACCAAAGTAGAGAGTTTAACACATTTGTTAAATATCTTACTTTATTTTCGAATAATATGAAAGCTAAGTTACTCAACAAGATCAATGATGGATTGATGTTTCAATAAAGACAATCTTTAAAAGGTTGCAAAAAGATTGAAACAAATCTGAGATCGATTTACTTTATGTTTTCGAATGGTTTTAGTTATAGTGGATCTGTGATGAGTTAGTTTGTGGACATGGATCTTCAAGGTCTTATTTAAACATTGATGTACACAAGCTATCAACTGAGATCTATGATAATCTTGTTTATGTTTGTGTCGTGTGAGTCGTTTTAGTTGATATGGGTTAAGGATAGTAGAGTTTGTTGACTGATGATGGAAACTGAGGTCAAGTCTCGTTGTTTTGGTACAAGGTTTTGGTCGAGGTCAATACCATCTTCTTCATCATTTCTGTCGTGTCAAGTCGCTAGCACTAAGTCGCTAGCACTAAGTCGCTAGCACTAAGTCGCTAGCACTTAGTCGCTAGCACTAAGTCGCTAGCACTTAGTCGCTAGCACTTAGTCGCTAGCACTTAGTCGCTAGCACTTAGTCGCTAGCACTAGTCGCTCGACTGGTTCGATAACAAGTCGCTAATTATGTCCTTAAGTCGCTAGCATAACTCGCTACTCAAGTGCATTTGAACCTGGGCGACACAGAAGACAAGTCGCCGGTGTCGTTATTGGGTTCATCAAGTCGCTAGCAAGATATTCTGCTTTTCCATGAGTTTTCCGACTCAGTTTTCCGACCATATTCATAATAAACCCAGAAAAAGTGCTTAAGACTGTTTCTTTTGACCCATTTTGACCATAGAAATGCATACCAATATACATATAACCTAGAAAGATTGCATATGAATAAACCTGTATGCCCAGTTTGACCAAGAAAAACCCACTAGTTGACCACGTAACATATGAAAGAATATCACCATTTGGTAACAAAACTTGACAAATGGTTACACATAACAGAACTTTATGACCAAAAAAGATATCACCAGATAACAAGTGAAAAACAGTTTTCACAAGAAGATATTTCGACCATAAAAATGCAAAAACAGTTTAACAAGGTACAAAACCACCAAAATTAACACAACACAACAACCATGGCTCGGTACCAATTGTAGGATCGTGTATATTATTGTGTTGATGATTCGGGTGGTCTTGGGAGATCAAAATACATGTTTTCCATTTTAGAGAGAAAGTAGAGAGAGGGTGTTCTTGCTGAGAGTTACACAAATTGTAGAGTATTAGATTATGAAGCACCACCCTTCCATGGATGGAAGGGTATTTATAGTTACAAAATCGACCTCCTATCGGCTGTGGATCGGGGATACGATGGGTAAAGACCAGTCCTTCCTCCACGGTGTTGCACTTAACTATTCTCGCTACAAACTAATAAATAAACTACTAAATAACGTAACTAATGACAAGTCTACGAGCTAACTTAAGCTAGATATCACTTGGGGTGACCGACACTTCACTATGGAATTTTCTAATTCCTAACGAGAGAATCAAGAGACTAATCTTGATGAAGGCACATTGTCCATGATTTGAATTCGGAGGATGTGAGCAAATTGTCCAAGGTTAGAACAAACTTTTGGTTTTGATCCAAAACCAAAGAGATAGATAGCGATCCTCGTTACGAGCGAGTTCAACAGCGGAAGAATTCCAATACAAACCTCGGACATATTTTCTCGTTAATTTCGAGAAGACATTCTAGTCTATGGTTCGGAAGGAGGTATTGATACCTTCTTCGTATTATAGATGAGTATCGATGTCGTCCTTCATGGAAGTGACGGGTTTCGAGATTATTGAACCCACAAACATGATTGCGGTGTGTTGGGTTCAAGAGAGATATTAGGGGTGTAAGCATGAGTGAAAATCGAACTCATATTCATGCGACATGACGAAACCTATAGAAGTGAAGAGTTAATAAGATGAGACGTATTTAAGGTAAAGCAATGATTACCTAACGTTTTTACTAGATGTTTATTAACAATGATAATTAACTCACTTGATGTTTGGCATTCTAGAGAATATTTCTTTTAAGAAGGAAACGGTTTTTAATTTGCATGAAGAACTGTTTTTCAGAAGGACGGTTCTCACGGTTCCCTTCCATGAGGGATCCGGCTAGTAGAACTCCAGGGATCCGTGGATCTGTAGTGACAGACACAAGATTTTGAAGAAAACAGATTTTTGCATCTTATATGTTTATACAAAGATATGTATTTTAGCCAATGTTTACTTTAGCATGCATTTTGGTTTCTAATGTATCATAAGACCAAAAATACGAAAGATAAAGAAACACATGAAATGTCAAACATATTACGAAAATAAACTAAATAAACTTAAAACATTAGTAATATTTCATTTCAATGCTAAAACGATACAAAGGATTGGGTATATAACACCAATGTAGATTAACAACACAAAGTACATGTCTCCATGAAAACTTAATCATGGGGAACACGAGAAGCGATGAGTGTTAAGGCGATGAGTACAAAGCGATGTAAACCATGTTGATGAAGATCCTTCTTGGTTTTGGTTTGAAATGAGATGAGAAGAGAAGGAAGATAAAGTTTGAATGAGAGGTAAATTTTTGAAAGTGAAAGATTTGAAAAATGAGGATTTTGGTGGAGCGGACGTCGGATAGAAGATTTATGGGGAAAGACGAATTTTTGAGATTTGTGTTTTGTTTTATTATTAAAAAATATGATTTGGATTAAGTAAAATAAAATACTAATTTTATAAACCTAGACTTTAGGCGAAAGAGCAACACGTATGCAAGACAAAGTTTCCTAACGAGCTACGTGTAATATATGAGTATGTGCAAGGATAATCATATAAATTCCTATGTAAGCATACTTATTATTTAATATAATGTTATCTAGAGATAAGTGGAAGATCATACCTCTTAATGCACTTAGGAATGTCTTTACAAATGGCACAACAAATGTCACAAGACAACTCCAATTCCTTCGTGTTAAAGATACCTTCTTAGGGAAGGTATTCTTGTTACCAAGCGATTCCTATGGCTTGATAGGTATGATATTTGACTAAGTAATAAGATAAGGAAGGTTAGTGCAATTAAGTAAGGACAAAAAATAAGAAAAGAGAAAAATGTTGTCATCAAATCAACATCCAAACAAGGTGTTTTAGAACATGGTGTTTGTTTTGTAAAAGACCTTCTTTGTAGTTTTCAATTAAACATGAATCGTATCAACTTTTAAAGTACAATATACTCTAAGAAACTTGGTATGAAGCTCGATGCCAATTGTGAAAAACTAGAAAGGGGGTTGAATAGTTTTACCGATTAAAACTTGGTTTTAAACTATTTAGATCGACTTATGTGAATCTATTTAAATATGTGTCTTGGATGTTGATAGACAAGCATATATAAATATGTGATGAAAGAATAAGGAGTAAGAAGCACAAAACCACAAAACGAGTATTTATAGTGGTTCGGCTACAAGGACACCTTCCTTGCCCTACTCCACTCCCCGAGTCACCTACTCGAGAGTTCGTAAACACTACACGACACCAACTCCTTATGGCGGAGAAGCCTTCACAACGTCGCCTCTCTTTTCCTTCCACGGGTGGAGCCAAACCTATCACGCGTCGCCTAACCTTTATCCGGTATTAGGCTGAATACCGAGTTCCATTACAATGGAGGAACTACTACCCACACTACAACAATAACTAACCCCAAAGGAGATCCACTCCTTATAACAACATCAACAAGGATATCAATATCCTTTGACCCAATAATAATCTATCTTGTACATCGAACACACCATATCGAATATACACCTTAGGCACCTTTCACTAATGTCTTTGAGCGATAACGCTACACGCGTCGTTCGGGGTCAAAGGAACTTCCTTTTCTTGAGCAAGTTTTATAACACCCAGGCGTTGAACCTAATCGTTGTAGTGTAGTATTAGGGTAAGCCACGGGTATTGATATCGTTCTCTAGGGGAATAGGAATGCTAGTGAGAAGTTACTACGCTAAGGTTGGGGTTGAGGAAGATTATTTTTTATCTTTTTATATTTTTAAGAAATTGAAAGGTACGAATCTCGGGGTTTGGATTTGGGGGTTGGTATTTCTACCGATTACTCTACTTGTCTAATTATCTAATCTAAGGTGTATGTAGTCTATGTCTAATTATTGTGTGCTCGTATGATGGTTTAAAGATGTGTTTACTTAGGTTTTATTACTCCTTAATTATCTCCTATTGATGGTTGAATTGTCACGTCCTTATTCTTAATCGCGTTGTGTGTCTAAAGTCGTAGGGTATGCGTTTGTCCCTAACTCTTTGAAACTACCAAAGGGTCTCGTCTACAAAATCTCTAGGAATTATAAACTCTAACTCTAAGGTACTCTTTGGATGGTTTAGCCTACAACTACTCTAGGTGTTATAGTCTAAGGTTCACAAAGATTAATCAAGCATTAACTACACAACGAATGACCTATCGCATTACTAGATCATTAACAATTAAGATAAGAGACAACCAATCAATATTCAATAGTTAAGTTTCATATTCCTAAGCAAACACACAAGTAAATTAGCGGACATGGAGAACATGCAAGCATACACACAAGTAATTGAAGACATAATTGAATTAATGAAGTAAAACACTTATCTTGATGTAAGATAGGGTTTGAAACCCTAAAATCTTGTACAAGACAACCTTGGTTCGGTTTAGGTTTTACTCCAAAAGACTACACACCGAAAACTAAAAATTCGGATTCTATATATAAGATTACAATCGCGACGGCGTCACTTTATGAATTGTGGCGCCGTCGGGTCGCCGTCATTAGTTTTCGTCTTGGCCACGTTAGTCTTGCGACGGCGTCACCTTATGCTTGTGACGCCGTCCCCTTCGATCTCGACGCCGTCTGGATCAAATCTAGGCCGTCCGAGTTGCGACGACCTACTCTTTTAAAGCCCGACACCGTCACTTGTAAATAAGCAATTTGGCTCTTGAGTCATCACAAAAGTGATGCGACGGCGTCACAGATAACACCGACGCCGTCCCCTTGTGTTTCAAAGACTTGAGTGTCTCGATTCTTGACTTTGGCCATTTTCTTCAGATATCCGCGCCTTTTCGTCCAAATAAGTGCCATTCCAACAATTTGCCTTCAAGAGACCTAAAAGTGAAAAGGAACGATATTAAGTAATAACGGATACAAAAGTGATCAAATAAGGGCTTAAATGACCCTCAAAAGGTACATTTTAAAACCTTATCAAATATCCCTACACTTGGTATTTGCTTGTCCTCAAGCAAATGTGCTTTTAGCCAATTAATTTATAAGTTAGGGGTCATGAAGCATTGGTTTAAAACAATCCACAACACATATAAGCCCATAAAAGTCATAACAAGCACGGAAATTACATACTAGCACCTCACATGGGGTGTTTGGATACTCACATCTCGGGTGTATATGAAATATAACAAGTTGGAAATGGTAGATAAACACTCATTAACCGGTCCTAGTACATAGATTACCATAGGCTTGAGAATAGATCAAACCTCCATCGCTTTGGCGTAAGCACCTAGGAAACACTATCAAAGAGGTCTTTAAAGGGTTGTAATGTTAGGCTTACGGTAGGGAAACAAAGGGTTTGGTGGGATAGGCTATTTAGTGGTGGCAAGTCAAAATCTTTATGTTACAAGCATACGAAGAATGGCGTTGCTAAGCCAAGACTCGACACTCTAAACTCTAGATAATCAAACAAACAAACATAAATTTAAAGATAGATGTAGGATGGTAGCCCGTTTTTTTTTTTTTTTTTTTTTTTTTTTTTTTTTTGAACACTCTATTTTTTTTTTTCTTTTCTATTTTTTTTTCGATTTTTTTTCATACACTTTTACTCTACCATCCTCTACGGTAACATCAAAATGATAGGGATTTATAGGCACATCCCTACACTTGAGTTTTATTACTCTAACACTAATTTGACCCGAATTGAAAAGATCAAAACACTTGGAGTACATTATTACGCAAATAAAGGGAATTTGAATTTAACGTTCCTTCCGTCATTTCATAAACTTTAACTTTTCCCATGAGTCCCAATCGTCCCAAAACTGTGTACAAAGGATATGACTCGACTTAGCAACTTATGCAAGCAACTATATAATTGAACTAAGGGTTTAGTGTGATAACAATAATGCACTAAAAGTGAGTGCATACAAGGTAGGCTAAGGCGATTTGGGTGTACATTTGGGGTTGGGTGTAAACAATGCTCTTCATTGATATTCCGGAAAACCAAAACATCACGAGAACCGCGAAAAGGATAGGCTCTAAGGGTTAACTAGGGGTATCGTGTACTAAAGATGAGTACAACGCAAAGGGTGTGGGGAATTACTCAACCGATGTGGAAGAAGTAATTATATTACGGTATCAAACAAGGGTTATCCTAATGCCTCTTATCATTTAGTTATTCCTAACTACACAAGTGTAGTCTTACTAGCGATCTCGGGATGCATCACAAAACAAGTTCTAGAATCTAATATACTACCGGTTCACACACTAAGCATTAAAGATGAATGCTTTAATTCCTACTAATCTAAGGCGATCCTCACATTTTGGGTGGAATTTAAGTGGTAAAGGGTTTTGTGCTAGTCATATAACTTCCTATCCGTGAGACGCTTTTGTTAAGACTAATGGCCCACTCCTATATGTCATGAAAAATTTTAAATTTGGTGCCAAAATTACCCTAACCGACATTTTCTCATGGTTTATTACACAAATACAATTGGACAAAGCAAATAATCAAGGATAAGCATAGTTTCAAAGTTCCGTTTTATTTTCCTCCCTACACTTAAACCGAACATTGTCCCCAATGTTCCCGAAAAGTATCAAAGTTATGATAATAGAAGGTAATTAAAAACGAAAGAAACTAATACTCCCCGATTAGCTCGGTAGGATCCGTGTAAAGTGGTGGTTAAATCCTTTCCAAGAAGAATGTATGCGTGAAAAGCCCCTTCCAATCTTATGTATCTTCTTCTTAGTAAATTAAACTTGCACACTTGAAGAAAACAAACGAAACATTCGCGTAAAATCGGCGGTAATAATATATATAAGACTCTATTAAACTAGGATATAATGCTTGTGGAATGGATGTTTACTGAAATTCGGAAAATTAAGACACGGAAAATTCCAAAATTTATAAGTAGCTCGAAAAACGAGAAAAAAGTAATCTGTTGTTTTACTCCTTCTTGACGCCGTCGGTTGCGATCTGGACGACGTCAGTTATCCCGACAAAACCGGTCTGCGATTTTCTGAAAAAATTCGAAAATTTACATCTTTAGAATCTGGAAAATTTTCGCAAAACATCCATTATGACTCGATACAAGCATTTGACTCGAACAAACACACATATATATATTTTAATTAATTGAAATTCTCATGTTCACGTTTCTTTTGAAAACGTGTGTAATCCTCCCTACACTTATCCTTTATGTAAAATACCTTTATATGCAATTAAGACGAGGTTAAAAACAAAATAAAGCATTTTACAAATTTAAACATGAGAATAAGCAATCAATAAAAGATATATGACACTAACAAGCAAACAATTAAGCATGGGTTGCCTCCCACGAAGCGCTTTTCTTTATTTATGAGTCTTGTAGCTAGACTCGTAGTCGTGCCCTTACGTTGTCTCGTTTTGCATTCTCAATGAGAATTCTATCATGTTGACAAAATTTTCATCGACTCTATACCTAGGCCCTAGGGTCAAGCAATCCTTATAATAAAGCCTCCTTCTTTCCCACATAAATTTATAACCTTTTTCAACATCGTCCTTGCTTTTGTCCTCAAAAGCTTTGATGTTGTCTCGTTCAAAAATGGGTAGATGGCCATATTCATTTGTTTTCCAAGGCATCCTATAAGTGATCTCATCGGTTCCTTCCTTAAACCTAACCGTTCCATCATACTTGTTATGGCTCATCTTAGATGTTTCAACAAACGGTTTTCCTAGCACTACTTGGGATAAACTATAGTCAATGACGCATCCTATATCTTCTAGGACCACAAAATCAACTAGGTAGGTGAAATTTCCTATAAAGACATGTACATCCTTGACTCTTCCCACAAAGTTACAAACACCACCAGGATATTTAGAGTCTCTCCTAATCTTAAGTCGCTCATTCATAATGTCATTGTAAATAGTAGATGACATCACATTGATGGGAGATTCCGTATCTATGTAAGCATGTTCGACATTCCTATATCCGATCATACAAGGAATTTTGAGGTTCCACGGATTTCCTCTCCTAATCTTAGGACATATCCTAATGATGGGTGATCGGGGATTATCGATTATGTATTGATGGTAAGCAACCTCTTCCTTAGTGGGGTAAAGATTGAAATAAGCACTATCCTCCACATTCACATTTTTGTTTATTATACCATCTTCCGAATTACTGTTGATCATGGAGCCAACTACAGAGGCGCTGACTACTTTCTCAACAGCTTCCCTAATTGTATTATCGAATACCTTCTGCAAATCCTGAAGGTCGGTGTTTCTACTCACATAACGGCTTCGGCGGTTGTGTTGGTCATTGGTTTGGGTTTTGAGTGACAGTGATTTATTTGGTGTTGGGTTGTTGAGTGGTGGTTGGTTATCACCTTCCATGATGAAAAGTGATGGGGTTACGAACAAAGGTCACGAAGAAGGGGGATAGACTACGAGGAAGCTAAAATTGAGAAAAATTTTACTTGATAGGAATCAAGCAAAGAAACCTAAACGAGGTGGACTACTAACTAGCTATTCTATTCCCCGGCAGCGGCGCCAAAAACTTGATAACGCTACACGCGTCGTTCGGGGTCAAAGGAACTTCCTTTTCTTCGAGCAAGTTTTATAACACCCTAGGCAGTGAACCTAATCGTTGTAGTGTAGTATTAGGGTAAGCCACGGGTATTGATATCATTCTCTAGGGGAATAGGAATGCTAGTGAGAAGTTACTACGCTAAGGTTGGGGTTGAGGAAGATTATTTTTTTTATCTTTTTATATTTTTAAGAAAAGGAAAGGTACGAATCTCGGGGTTTGGATTTGGGGGTTGGTATTTCTACCGATTACTCTACTTATCTAATTATCTAATCTAAGGTGTATGTAGTCTATGTCTAATTATTGTGTGCTCGTATGATGGTTTAAAGATGTGTTTACTTAGGTTTTATTACTCCTTAATTATCTCCTATTGATGGTTGAATTGTCACGTCCTTATTCTTAATCGCGTTGTGTGTCTAAAGTCGTAGGGTATGCGTTTGTCCCTAACTCTTTGAAACTACCAAAGGGTCTCGTCTACAAAATCTCTAGGAATTATAAACTCTAACTCTAAGGTACTCTTTGGATGGTTTAGCCTACAACTACTCTAGGTGTTATAGTCTAAGGTTCACAAAGATTAATCAAGCATTAACTACACAACGAATGACCTATCGCATTACTAGATCATTAACAATTAAGATAAGAGACAACCAATCAATATTCAATAGTTAAGTTTCATATTCCTAAGCAAACACACAAGTAAATTAGCGGGACATGGAGAACATGCAAGCATACACACAAGTAATTGAAGACATAATTGAATTAATGAAGTAAAACACTTATCTTGATGTAAGATAGGGTTTGAAACCCTAAAATACTTGTACAAGACAACCTTGGTTCGGTTTAGGTTTTACTCCAAAAGACTACACACTAAAACTAAAAATTCGGATTCTATATATAAGATTACAATCGCGACGGCGTCACTTTATGAATTGTGGCGCCGCCGGTCGCCGCCATTAGGGTTTCGTCTTGGCCACGTTAGTCTTGCGACGGCGTCACCTTATGCTTGTGACGCCGTCCCTTCGATCTCGGCGCCGTCTCGATCAAATCTAGGCCGTCCGAGTTGCGACGACCTACTCTTTTAAAGCCCGACACCGTCACTTGTAAATAAGCAATTTGGCTCTTGAGTCGTCACAAAAGTGATGCGACGGCGTCACAGATAACACCGACGCCGTCCCCTTATGTTTCAAAGACTTGAGTGTCTCGATTCTTGACTTTGGCCATTTTCTTCATATATCCGCGCCTTTTCGTCCAAATAAGTGCCATTCCAAAGAATTTGCCTTCAAGAGACCTAAAAGTGAAAAGGAACGATATTAAGTAATAACGGATACAAAAGTGATCAAATAAGGGCTTAAACGACCCTCAAAAGGTACATTTAAAACCTTATCATCCTTTTCGTCGAGTAAGTTTTTCAACACCCTAGGCGGTGAACCTAATCGTTGTAGTGTAGTATTAGGGTAAGCCACGGGTGATATCGTTCTCTAGGGAATAGGAATGCTAGTGAGGAGTTACTACGCTAAGGTTCGGGTTGAGGAAGATTATTTTTATCTTTTATGTTTTTTAGGAAATGGAAAGGTACGAATCTCGGGTTTGGATTTGGGGGTTGGTATTTCTACCGATTCGCTATTATCTAATTATCTAATTAACTAAGGTGAGGTAGTCTATGTCTAATTATTGTGTGCTCGTATGATATTTTAAAGATGTGTTTACTTAGGTTTTATTACTCCTTAATTATCTCCTATTGATGGTTGAATTGTCACGTCCTTATTCTTAATTGCGTTGTGTGTCTAAGGTCGTAGGGTATGCGTTTATCCCAACTCTTTGAAACTACCAAAGGGTCTCGTCTACAAAATCTCTAGGATTTATAAACTCTAACTCTAAGGTACTCTTTGGATGGTTTAGCCTACAACTACTCTAGGTGTTATAGTCTAAGGTTCACAAAGATTAATCAAGCATTAACTACACAACGAATGACATATCGCATTACTAGATCATTAACAATTAAGATAAGAGACAACCAATCAATATTCAATAGTTAAGTTTCATATTCCCTAAGCAAACACACAAGTAAATTAGTCGGACATGGAGAACATGCAAGCATACACACAAATAATTGAAGACATAATTGAATTAATGAAGTAAAGCACTTATCTTGGTGTAAGATAGGGTTTGGAACCTAAAATACTATACAAGACAGACCTTGGTTCGGTTTAGGTTTTACTCCAAAAGACTACACACTTAAAAGCGAAAATTGGATTCTATATATAAGATTACATTCGCGACCGGGTCACCTTATGATTTGTGGCCGTCGGGTCGCCGTCATTAGGGTTTCGTCTTGGCCACGTTAGTCTTGCGACGGCGTCACCTTATGCTTGTGTGGCCGTCCCTTGACCTCGGACGCCGTCGGATCAAATCTAGGCCGTCTGAGTTGCGACGACCTACTCTTTTAAAGCTGACACCATCACTTGTAAATAAGCAATTTGGCTCTTGAGTCACAAAGTGCTCGACGGCGTCGCAGATAACACCCGACCGTCCCTTGTATTTCAAAGACTTGAGTGTCTCGATTCTTGACTTTTGCCATTTTCTTGTATATCCGCGCCTTTTCGTCAAATAAGTGTCATTCCGGCAATTTGCCTTCAAGAGACCTAAAATGTGAAAAGGAACGATATTAAGTAATAACGGATACAAAAGTGATCAAATAAGGGCTTAAACGACCTCTCAAAAAGGTACATTTTAAAACCTTATCAACATTCAATGTATTTGGTCAATGGGTCAAATACTTAAGTTTCTACCCATTATAATACATACTAATTATGTATGTATTTACCCAATATGTAAACACTAGTTGTTGTACATATGTATTACTAAATCATAAAATCACTTATACTTGTTTTAGTGTTTTATGTGAAAACGTAAGTGTGTTAGAGAACTATTGGCTCAAACCATTTACGTATTTTATTTGTTTCGTTAAAATGATTTTACGTTTGTTATCGACAAAACATTAGAAGATTGTAAAATATAAATAAACGTTTTTACGGATTATTTGTATTAACATGGTTAAAGGCATCAAGAAAGGGAAGGACAAGTTCTCCGATACTCAGTTGGGTGAATGGAAGGTGAACAAAAAGGAAGCTACCCCTGCGGAAGCTCCGATACTGATGGTGCACAGGCACGATCCAACCTTAAAGCGGAAAGAAGCAGATGGAGAGCTGGGAAGTGTAGGAGAGATAACGTTCCCGTCCATTCTGGGATGGAAATCTTCAACTGATCCCGTGGTTATCAAGGTATGGGTCTCCAACAGAGAGGTAAACCGAGCATACATGGACTGTGGAAGCTCTTGCGAAATCATCTATGAGCACTGCTTCCTAAAGCTCAAACCGTCGATACGCTCGCAGAAGGTAGACTCAAAAATACCCTTGGTAGGGTTCTCCGGCGAACATTCATGGCCTCTCAGAGAGGTGCCTTTGGAAATCAATATCGATGAAGGGCCCTTATCCCGAACGGAAACGCTCACCTTCGTCATAGCCAGGTCAGATTCTCCTTACAATTTGCTAATAGGGAGAACAACTATGCAAAAGATGGGCATTGTAGTCTCCACAATACATGCTGCTATTAAGTTCCAAACTCTCTTCGGAGTGGAACTGTTCATTCTAATTATTGGGCAGATAAGGGAGTATATGGTGTCAAGAAGGTCAAAGAAGGGCCGGAGGAGCCTCTGATGGCGATTCTAAGTTGTACGGATGCAGAAGAACGGGTCGTAGTAAACCCTACCTACCCCGAGCAGACAGTGGTGATAGGAAAGCAACTCCCGGCGAATTTCAAGGCGAAGCTAACAGAGCTGTTGCGGACTAACCTTGATATTTTTGCATGGAAATATTCAGACATGACAGGAGTCCCAAGAACATTGCTAATAGATGGAAAGCCCTTCGGCACAGAACAAAAGCTCAATGAATACAAACATATTGAGCCCATGAAACAGAAAAGAAGGAGCCTAGCCCCCGAAAGAAACGCTGCCGCCTGCAAGGAGGTCGATGGTGACCTGGCAGCATTCTAACGGAAGTTAAATACCAAACTTGGGTGGCCAACCCGCTTATGGTAAAGGAAAGCGACGGAGGGTGGCGCGTGTGTTGACTTTATCGACATCAACAAGGCATGCCCAAGGATGCTACCCTTGCAAAATCTATTGGAAGGTAGAGTCCTTAGCAGGCTTCCGGTCAAGTGTTTCTAGATGCCTATAAAGGGTATCATCAAATCCGATGGCAAAGGAGAACGAAGAAAAGACAACCTTCTATACAAGCAAAGGTATCTCTCGTTACGAGAAAAATGCCCTTCGATTGAAGAACGCAGGGCAACATACCAAAGGCTCGTCGATAAAGCCTTCAACAAGCAGATAGGCAGAAATCTCGAGGCCTACGTTGATGACATGGTTATTAAGAGCAAAACGGAAGAGGATCTACTCCTTGATGTCCAAGAGACCTTCGACCAACTTCGGGCGATCAACATGAAACTAAACCCTAAGAAATACTCTTTTGGTGTCGAAGAAGGGCAATTCCTGGGGCATTTGATTACAAAGCAACTTCTATGGTCAAGGCAATTACGGATCTCCAAGCTCCGAAATGTCTAAAGGATGTACAAAGCTTGAATGGGAAGCTGGATGTGTTTAGTCGATTCTTGTCGAAGGGGGCTGACAGGTCCCTACCGTTCTTTAAGACGCTTAAAGGTTGCATCGACAAGAAAACATTCCAATGGAGTCAAGAGGCGGAAGCCGCCTTCCAAAATATAAAGGAGTTCATAGAGATACTTCCAACACTTACCGCCCGAATCAAAGGCGAAGTGTTATTTATGTATCTGGCATCCTCAATGGAGAGCATTAGCGCGGTCTTAATGGCAGAAAGGGACAAAAGGCAAATCCCCATTTAATTTGTTAGTAGGGTTTTGCAAGGAGCAGAGGTTAACTACCCCACGTTGGAGAAGCTCATATTGGCTCTAATCTACGCAGCAAGAAGGCTCCGACGATATTTCCAAGCCAACCCAATCACAGTCTTAACCGAAAAACCACTCAAGCAGATCTTGTCGAAGCCTGAAAAGTCTGGAAGGGTGGCAAAATGGGCTATCGAGCTCGGGGAGCATGAAATAGAGTTCAAAGGTCGAAATTCTATTAAAGGACAAATTCATGCAGACTTCTTGGCGTAAACACCTTCCGAACCAAGCACAAAAAGGAAGAACCTACGGCTAAACTCATCGGGTGCGGGATGATTGGAAGCTTTATCGACGGACATCAAGCTCAGCGGTTCCGGGCGAGTCTAATCTTTGGTAAGTCACGAAGGAAGGAGCATACATATGCCCTTCAGTTCGAAGCCACCAACAATGAAGCAGAATACGAAGCCCTATTAGCAGGCCTTCGACTAGCCAAAGATATGGAGGTCAAAGCTCTTGCCATCTTTGTAGATTCTCAGTTGGTGGCAAACTAAGTGACAGGATCCTATGAAGCAAGGCAGCCCGTCATCAAGCAATACTTGGACAAAACAAGGGAGATGCTGGATAGTTTCGATTCCTACACCATCCAACACGTTCGCAGAAATCAGAACAAGAAGGCGGATGCATTGAGCAAGCTGGCCTCTATGGCCTTCGTCCATCTCACCAAAGAAGTACTAGTTGAAGTTCGCCGAAGGTCCATTATTAGTAAAGAGGTCACCGATGTTGTTCATGAAGAAGGAGACACGTGGATGACTCCCATCGTGGAGTACTTGATAAGTGGTCTTCTCCCGAGGACCCTAAGCTAGCAAGGAAGATACGGGTTAAGTCTCCACAATCTGGCTAATAGGAGAAAACACACGGAAGGTCGTTTCTCTCACCTTGGCTCGGATGTGTCGGACCTGGCAAGGCTTGAGCATCATCGCAGAAGTCCACGAAGATCCTGCGGCCTCCATGCAGGGCCCCGTTCGCTTGTCTCGAAGATAATGAAGTTAGGCTACTCGGCCTTCGATGCACAGAGGACGCATGCGAAATCATTATAAAATGCGAAGCTTGTCGATACATTCTAAGGTTCCCAATGTCAAGCGAGGACATGACAAGTGTTACATCCGCATGGCCCTTCTCCCAATGGGGAATTGATATCGTAGGACCTATGCTTGTGGCTCCTGGTGGGGTCAAATTCTTATTGGTGGCGATTGATTACTTCACAAAGTGGGTTGAGGCTAAACCTTTAGCTTCCATTACGGGGAGACAGATCGAGAAATTTGTGTGGGAGC
The DNA here is from genome assembly GCA_022545495.1 of Chrysanthemum lavandulifolium. Lineage (NCBI taxonomy): Eukaryota > Viridiplantae > Streptophyta > Magnoliopsida > Asterales > Asteraceae > Chrysanthemum > Chrysanthemum lavandulifolium. Next base: position 154,952,282 of record CM040239.1, on the reverse strand, counting down.
ACATTGTGTGCAGATGTCACACCCCCAAATTACCTGTTTTACAGCGAAATGGAATACCTTGGGGAGGACTGTCATAGCATCAAAGTTACAGTTATATCGAACAACCTAAAGTGTCGTTTTGAAAATATCGTTTGATTCATTAAAATAATCGAGTTTACAAAGATTAGGTCCCAAAAGATTTTCAATATATCAAAACGAGTTTGTTACAATCAAACGATAGTTAAGTGCATAAAATATAGGTGAGACACGTCGACTCCGCGACTCTATGATAAGTCCATATGCATGCCATGAAGTGAATGCCTTAGATACCTGAGATAAAACATGCTAAAAGTGTCAACACAATGGTTGAGTGAGTTCATAGAGTTTCGTTAACAAGTAAAGCTTTTAAAGAGCGTTCATGCAACAAAGGCAAAGTTTTTGGTCATTTAGAATATTCCACAAAGCAAAGGCATTGTAAATCCACTCAGTTCCAAGTTCCGCCCATACAAAACTTGCAACCTGTGTGTTCACAACCCAATCGCCAAAATATGTATGTCTAATAGTTAAGTGCACATTATCATAATGGTTCACAAAGCAAAGGAATTGTGAATCCACTCGGTTCCAAGTTCGCCCATACAAAACTTGCAACTTTGTGTTCACAACCCATTGCACAAAAATATAGTGTGTCTAGTAGTCAGTATAAGTGGTCATAATAGTTCACAATATAGTACCACGTATATAATAATGTATGCCGTGCAAAGCCATTAGAATAAATAATATGCTTCCCGTAACATAGTGGACGAGAGGTTGGCCGACCTCTAATAGCGCTATCCATACTACCTACTAATAGGAGACTAACAATGCGAATGTACGAACATTACATCATACAACTATTATATACAATTAAGAACACTCCGAACATGGGAGAATTTGCACTTGGTCCGAACATGGAGACTTTAGATTGAGAACGCTCCGTAACATAGTGAGACATTCTGCCCGGACCGGGAGGCTTTAAGATTGCTCGAACAAAGGAGACTTTATAGTGATGCTCCGAACATGGGAGACTTTATAGGGATGCTCGAACAAGGGAGACTTTATAGTGATGCTCGATCATGGGAGACTTTAGGTCAAGGTCATAACACGTCGGTTCAATAAGTTCAAACAAGTCATAAGTTTGTATTTAAGTTCAAGAGTTCCGTTCAAAAGTTCGTAATTAAGTTCAAAGATTTAAGTCGAGTTCAAAAGTTCGAGCGATCAAAGAGTTCGAATAATATCAAAAGGTTCAAGATAGTCGAAGCGTTCAAAATCACGTCAAACAAGTTTAAAATATATCAAAAGGGTCCTTGTACAAGTTAAAGAGATCAACTATATGTCAAAAGTTCATATCAAGTCCAAAGTGTTCACTTATATGTTAAAGGGTTCAAATCAATTTAAAAGAGCTCAAATATACATGTCGAAGGGTTCAAAATCAAGGAAAGTGTTTCAACTAATAGCGTTCAAAAGATAGTGATCAATTTAGTTCGGGCATAATCTACTTACGCGCACATAGAGTGAAACAAAAATATTTAAGTTCATATAAGTGTAAAATAAAAGCAAGTAGTTGAGAATGTATCTCCCCCAAAGAGTTTATAAAACAATTAAACGAGTAAAAGTGGGGCTACGAACTCACCTGGTATGATTGATATGCTAACAAAATGAAGTGCACTAAAATGAGGCTCGGAAACTATCCGCGACCTAAAATGAATGTCATGACTTGAGTTATGATATGTTGTCGTGAATGCGTGATACAATGTCGTGCATGCAAATCCATATGATATCCATACCACTTGTACGTTTTGGAAATAATGTTTATCGTCAAAATATATGTTTATGACATCCCGTCGTATTAAAATACTTTACAAATAGTTACGTTGAAACAACCTCCTACGATAGTCGCAAAATGGTGCACATCGAGTGTTAGGAAACGAACCCAACAGTTTTAGAAAGCTTGTATCATTATCTCAAAGTTTTAGTATTTAAGTTTCCATCCTAGAGGTCTCGATCACAAAGAAAAATATAGTTTTTCTTATATAATAAAGTTACGGCAACTTTGTGAAAACGTGTATAATTTAATCGTTACAAATCCGTTTTCTACGTTTTATATGTCCTTAGATTCGTATCAAAGTATACTAATATATTTTTGATAAGTCGACACATTTTATAACGCCTAAGTTTCATTTTTGACTCGTACCAAATAAACAATACATCTTTGAAATTTCGTAAAATTATAGTTTTCATCGCCAACTTGAAAAATTCATAACTTCTTCGTTATAGCTCCGCTTTAATCCGTTCGCGGCCACGTTTTCTTTTAAAGTGTATTTTCTAAATATCTAGACCAAAATATTATACCCACTGTCGGATTTTCCAGATTTTCAAATAAGGACAGACCCTTTTGCAAATTTGTCGAAATGAGTTTTTCTCGCCAAACCTATTCTAACCCATTCAAAACAACTCCGAAGGTATTCTAATCCTACCATACACCTTCTTAGGGTGTCATGGGTTCCTAGGCATCACCAAAAATAATATATAACAAGGAGTAATTATAGGATGACTTAGATATATATAACCCTTAAAAATCAATGAAAAAGTGGTACAACATCATATGACTTGCATGTTTTTGCTCAAATATGATGAAATGGATATGAAATAAATATGAAAGATGAAAAATGGACATGAGATGCTTACTAGAATACTTGATGAGGTTATATGAGCTAAGGTTAAATCCTATACACTCAAGGTTTTTATTTCAAAACCTATACAAAGAGTGTTACTAGATTGTGATGAGCTTGACAAGAAAAATTTTGTGATCCTCCTTCTTGAATCTCTAGGGTGGCCGGTTTTGGTGTTGAGAGAGAAGAGGAAATGGTTTTTGCTTTCACCTTGAGATATTAAGTTAGTATGTGTAAGATATTTTAAGTATAATACCTTATACTTGATTAGGATATTTGTAAGTAAAAAGGGTGTGTCACCTATATGGGTCGACATACATAGGGAAAAAAAAGACCAAGTTGTGGTTTGTAGCAATTAAATGTATAAGTATAATCAAATGTAAGTTAATTGAGGTTAAGTGGTAACTTGTACAAACATTTGAGTATTTAGGTTAGCGTTAACTAAAAATAAATTTTCACGGTCAAGATAAAATATATTGAGATCATAAAATTATAAAATACATTTCTTGAAAGATTTGAGTGAATAAATATTTATCGGGTTGAATTTTAAGAAAACCGTCGTAATTTATATAAACATAACAATTTATATCTGAAATAAATTTAAAACACCGGGTAAACTAATAATATTATTTTATAGACTTAATATGAGTATAAAAATATATTGTGATAAATTTTGGAAGTATCGGATCAAATGTTCAAATAATGTTTACGCGATAGCTTTTATTTAATAAGAAAATAAACGTTTAATGTAAAATGCAAAACCAATGCATAAATTGATACGAAATGATGAATATGGAGTTTGAGAAATGACCGGAAATTGAGAATTGTGACAGCAGATTCGGAGTGCCCCACATCATCATATCCGACAATGGCAAGCAATTTGCCGAAGGAGTCTTCTATGACTTATGTAAGGGGCTTAATATAAAGCATTCTTGGATGTCCGTTTACCATCCACAAGGCAACGGAAAAGTGGAAGTTACTAATAGAGACATCGTAAAGGTATTGAAAAAGGTCGACGAACTCATCACGGGTGGGTGGATGAGCTTCCTCAGTGCAATGGGCTCATGGGGCGCACCCAAGTCAAGCAATGGTGAAACCCCTTGACTAACGTCTGGAACATAAGCATTCATCCTTCGAGCTAAGTGTGCTGCAGAGCGTGTGGCCACGTGTGAAGCTTCTCAAATGATGAAAGATCGGGAGAACCTTGATCATTATAAGAAAGGAGATAGCCTCCATCCGAGAAGTCATGCACAAACATAAGATCCAAGGCTACTACAACAAAAGGTCGGGCCTTCCACCTTCAAGCACAGGGAATATGTGCTACGCCTCAACAAGTGCAAGCAAAGCGAGTACCGGGGAAGCTAGGACCTACTTGGGAAGGACCCTACGTTATAGTGAAGCCTACGGCAATGGAGCCTCTGTCGGCTACTCTTCTCGGAGAACCCATCAACAGAACATGGAATGGTACGAACCTCTGAAAGTTCTATGTTTAAGAAGTATTTTTACTTTTCATTCTTGTATATTAAAGCCTCTCATGGGAAAGCAAGCATTATTGGTAGTTGTCTTAGTATTCATTTCAAGAATGATGTAATCCACTCTACCAATTCAATGATGAATAATACATTTCCCACAAATCTCTTGCTTCGTTTCTTAAACACAAAGGTTTTTTTCAGCCAAGTCGTTTATGAGTTTCAATGTCGAATTGGAAGGCATACAGTGTAACAAACACCTCATACCACTACTTAAGCCTACCAACACATTTACATTAACTCTCCTAATAGTTTATGGCAATTATGAAAATAAAAACCAGCCATCTTACTTAAAGGATTTAAGATAGAGTGGGTCGTGACCCTTTGTCAATGATCAAAGTTGGTCATTATATTCTTGGTCTTGTGATTTACACACAATGAGGTTGTTCAACCTTAGGTTGTAAAGTTTAAGCGTTGGAAAAATGGCGTAAGAGAAGTTCACAAGACAAAAATAATTAAGTTTGTAGGAATATTTTCCCACACCATAGCATTCAAAAGAAGGGCCTATGCCCTTATCCCTGCGTACGAGGCCGAAGCCTCGTTCAAATTGTCTTTGGCTAAAGCCATGCATCACAAACAGTCAATTGTTTAAAGTAATGACGAATAGCATAAGAAACATTAAATTGTCTTAAGAGGGTACATGCTACCCTTGAACCAAATTATCGCCAGCAGTAAGCCCTTCATTCTTGCTTCCGAGGAGATGGAGTTGGGGATGGAAGAGTTGAGCCGAGGCTTGGTGGAGGCATCTTCTTTGTTGGAGTCGCAGGCTTGATCTTGCACGGCTTCTTTGAGAGGAGGTCTTGAAGAGGTGCCATGGGGTCTTTGGTAGCTTGACCAAGAAGGGTACTCTGCGGTTGCAAATGCATTTCTTGCCTCTTCATATTCCGCCTTGATGAGGACAGTAGCGATCAACGTAGAGAGGTCTACGGGCTTACTGCTTTAGCCGCCTCCTCCGTGAGCCAAGCACCATCCATGGAAGATAGTGCCTGATCACTTTCCACATCGCACTCCCACTCATCACTATGATATAGTTCCATGGCTATGTACGGCACCACTTTTGATACGACCTCAACACGGTCCTTTTGGAGCATTTTATACCTCATCTGCAGCCATCAATCTCTCTCTCATTTTCACCTCTAGTTCTCCAAGCCTAACCTCTCACCTTCCAAGTGGAACACTTAGCCTCTAACACAACATTTGGGCGGTGGGCTCACCACCTTAGCCTCCTCCAACCCGAGTTTGCCACACTGCTCATCAACTCGCTATCTTATCTCGGAGGTCTTGGATGAGAGGATTCTTCTCAATATCTGTCTCAATTTCATCACACTTTGCCTCCACTCGGCATACTTTTGGTCTCGTGCTTCTCCTCTCCAAGATAACATCCATCTCTTGCCTTGCCTTTGTCATCGCACGAAGAAATTCCCTTGTCCGCCATTCAGTGGTTGTCCAAAGACACGCCTCGCGACACTTTTATCGTGCGGATCGCAAACCCTTCGATGGACATATTGTCCAAAGAATCCTTTCCAATCGAGGAGGGTGACATGATCCGGTCGGTGGCGGGCCAAGGCATTTGGAAGCTCTTTCGTGTCGTGAAGGCTGCGTGTCAATGATGCATAAGGGCAAAGTTAGTCATGACAATTAGTATTTTATATAATTTGAAGGCAAATGCTTACCATGCATCTCCACAACATCATCCGTGAATTCAAAGGCGATTTCACGACTTTCTTGCCTTGACAATCTTCATCGCACGACCACGGATCCGGATCTTGGGAGGAGTCTTTCTCTTGGTAGCAGATTGATGGCTTTACCAATGTTCCTTTCCTACTCTTTAATCAGTCAGCTATGCCTGTAGAGCATGTGATTCGAACTTCCTCCTCCGCATGATCGTTGGAATCTGCCATGTTCTCAACCAATTGGGAGGGACCCTCCATCAATGCTTGTGGGGGTGTTAAGGCAACAGGCTCTGGTCTGGGAGTGTCTACGTCGTTGTTATTGACAGAGGTAGAAGGTGAACCGAATTGGCTCAGGGAAGGCTTGAACATCTGCAGGATACCTAGCCAAACGCTGATAACACGGATTCCTTCGGACCTCATACGGTAGGGGGTCATTAAAGCGTTTGCATCAAACATAAATTCCTTATTCAAGATCTTTGGATAGTCGTGGTACAATGGTGCTCGAACATAAAAAAGCTACCCTTCCATTCCATATGTTTGTGTATGGCCTCGTCACAAGATTAGGCGCATCTCCTTGGTGCCTTTTGCCGAGTTAACCAATTTCCACCAGGGTAAAGGTTCAAAAATCCCCTCAAAACCTTAAGAGTTGGTTCATAGCCATAAGCTTTACACATAACTATGAATGTGGTAAGCTTAGCTAAACCAAAGGGGTTAAATCGAGAGATATGCACTTCGTAATATTGCATTAACTCTAAGATTAGAGGGTGGATAGGTATCCTAAAATTTGAATGGCTAAAGGAGTGGGTATATAGCCCTACGAAGCCTTCAGGGGCATCAAAAATACCTTGGTTTGATTTGGGTAACATGACTTTAAACTCCTGGGGGATTGGATAATCAGCAAGGTGATCATGTAACTCCTTAGCGGTCAAAGTGCATTTTTGTTGTTTAATTATAAATTTTGAATCCATAACTATTCTATGCTACGAGAAGATAGGAGGAAGACTTTACCTTTTGATTCGGAGCCGTTGATTCTAAGAAGATTACTGCGTGTAAAAGGTGGACGAAGAGGGTAAAGTATTTTAGGGTTTCATCTACCTCCCCTTAAATACCCTTTTTCTACTCCTTTTTTAACCGAACACGTGTCCTGTGGATTAGCCTTATCCGGATTTCAAAAGGGTTTTAAATTTCAAACAGTCGTTTTGGTCAACCCGGTTTACTTGGGAAATGGTTTCACTGTAGCGGGTAGTTAAAGGGATTTAGTTAGCATTAAATGCACACGGCAAGGCATACTAATGTTGTTTATCGAAGCATTGCAACGAACGGCTGATTTCTTCGCAGGATGAAGTCGAAAGCAATGCCTTCTCGTTCATATGCATCACTTTCGACCGGGGGCTTGATGATGTACCCTCGAACATCTCGACGGACCCCTTCGAGATGTCGGCCTTCGAATGAAGGCCCAAGTTAGGTCTCCGAATGTTCGTGGGCGTCGAACCATTCGTGCACGAAGGTTACCTACGGAGAATTCGCCATTCAAAGTCTTAAGCCCTTCGGGATATGGGTGACGAAGGAGCAACGGATAGGAGATCTTCGACTTGGTCAAACCCACGATCTCCCTCTCTTCGGCTTTCCGCCAAGTTTGAGCGTGTGTCACTAAGCCCTAGCGGTTACCCACAAACATGGGACGCCCCATGTTCGGCATTTCTTGAAGTGCCCTCAACCCTATTTCTTCCACTATAAATAGGTTGGATGGCAGAGGATTATGGTAAGCTCACTTAACACTCATCTCTTTACTTACACACACTTACATAACCATAACTCATACTTACTCTCACGTCGGAGGTGGTTCGCAGGGTCCAACCCCTGCGTAATCACTTAACGTAGTGTCTTCGTATTTTTTATCCTCAGGTGAAATACAATCTTGGCTGGAACATACACCCCTCATACCTTCGATCACCATTAAAACTTGATAGTATAATTTATTGTACAGTAACTCTTTAGAATTTTGGGGTGAGCTTTGGCCAACCCAAGTTTATATGCGGCTCCCTCACTCATATCAATATCAAGAAGACAACTACGAACTTGCATAAAACGTCCATTTATTTACAAAACTACTCTTATCACAAAAGACCAAAATACCCACCCACAATAACAAAAATTCATTCGGATAGGATCTCTTATCCTATCATCATCTTCCTTGTATTACACCTTCAATTCATCCACCATTCAACATCCAATCCGATCATCAACATGGACGCACTCACCATCAACCCATCACTTTCCCGCCACAAACTCCCACCCAAACTCCACCTCACCACCACCGCTCCACCATTTTCCCGCCATTTTCACCTCCATTTCCGACCACCCGTACGTCCCACCACTCTCACCATCACCACCACCTCAGCTGCCACAGTCGAAAACCCAACTCAGTTCTCAGACTATAATGAGGAGGAAACGTATGGTGAAGTGAAAAGGATCATTGGAAGTAGAGCACTTGAGGATAATACAGGTATGCAGGGTTGCATATACTTGACTACTTGAGACATATTGTATGCACGTGCGTACTTTGAATGTATTAGTTTATTAGTTAAGATAAAACTATCAAATACTCTGTAATGATTATGTTTTTTTTAAACTGTTATTTGAAAAAAGAATAGTTAGCAGTAATAATTATGTATTTTTTAACTATTAAAAAAAGGTTAGCATCAATAATTATGTTGTTTTTAAACAGTTATTTGAATAATGTTAGCAGTAATATTTAATTATTTATGTTTTTCTTAAACTATTATCCCAAAAGGAAATATATTTCTTAACTGTAAAAAAAGTTAGCATTTTTTTATAGAATGGCGCAACACTTAAAATCCTAGCACCGAGTTACACCATCTAAACGGGGAACCATTAGGAGAGACCCGTGAAGGAAAACCCTAGAAACTCACGACTTTGCACTAGGAGGAAAATCTGGATTTTCTTTGTCACTTAGGTGGCCAACTAAGATAAGTTAGTTGGTAAAAAAGAATAAAAAAAATGGATTAATAATTATGTTGTTTTCGAAAATAAAAAATAGTAGTAATAATTAATTTTTTCTTAAATTGTCTTGCAATTTAGAGATTTTTTTATAAGTTAGACACTAAATGTATATACCCTTTGACAGATTTTTGAATCCGTCAATGTTAATAGGTATGGAGTATTTAATCGAATGGGAAGATGATCACGCGCCAACATGGGTTCCGGGGAGCTTGATTGCGGGTGATGTGGTGGCGGAGTATGAGAGTCCTTTTTGGATGGCTGCTAAAAAAGGTGATGATGGGAAGTTGAAGGAGATTTTGGACTTGGACGATGGGCGGGACGTGGATGCGGTGGATCCCGACGGTCGGACAGCGTTGTTGTTTGTCGCGGGACTTGGCTCGGAGGCGTGTGTGAGGTTGTTGGTGGAGGCCGGGGCGGATGTAAATCATAGGGATAATGGCGGTGGGTTGACGGCATTACATATGGCGGCAGGGTATGTGAGGCCGGGTGTGGCGAAGTTGTTAACGGAGTATGGGGCGGATCCTTTAGCGGGAGATGATAGGGGGCGGACGCCGTTAGATTTGGCACGTGAGGTTTTGAATTCCACGCCGAAGGGGAATCCGGTGCAATTTGCGAGAAGATTAGGGTTGGAAAGTGTGATTAAAATTTTGGAAGGGGCGATTTTTGAATTTGCGGAAGTTGAGGAGATTATGGAGAAGAGAGGGAAAGGGACTAATGTTGAGTACTTGGTAAAATGGAAGGACGGGGAAGATAACGAGTGGGTTAAAGCCGGGTTGATCGGTGAGGATTTGGTTAAGGATTTTGAAGACGGCTTGGAATACGCTGTGGCAGAGTGTGTGATGGGTAGACGAGATGGTGAGGATGGGAAAAATGAGTACTTGGTTAAATGGTGCGATATAGAGGCGACTTGGGAACCAGAAGAAAATGTTGATCCTGAGTTGATTAAAGCGTTCGAGCAGTAGTCAAGAAGTTAGAGTTGATACTGGTATGACTTCTAGCAATGGAAATGTTTGACATCTCGATTGGTATCTATTGAGCACTGTATTTTTGCGAGTAGAATGAAAGGATTGTGGATGCTTGTTTTAGGATTTTTAAAGTTCAAGATTAATGACAAATAGGTAACTATATACTTCTGCATCCTAGTAACAGACAAGCTATTGTAGTTATAGCAAGAATTGCTTACCACAAAAAGTCTAGACTTTGGCTCGATCTTGTGTAGCGCCTCAAATTGCGACAGTTAATTCAACATAAGATCACAGAGTTTAACCTAATAAACCAGAAAAGAGTTTAACAAAAACTTTTTCAAAGAAATGTTACAACTTACAAGTTGCAGATGGAAACCTGAAACCAAAATTGTGTGCCTGTGTGGTAACTGTAATGAGTTGATAAACAAAAGTCCTGAATTTCTATTTGTGTTGTATTTCTTTAAATGGGCCGTAAAAATTGTACTAGTAATAGTTAGCTATAAAGATGGGTCCAATGGGTTGGATATGCCCATTAAGTTGAAAGTTATAAATTAGCTAAAAGCCTCCTAAGGGCGTCCACTATGGTAGTTTAAGTGCCGCCTAAAAGCACTATATAAAGCTTCTATCTTTCATTTTAACCATAATGGTTATTTGTTTACGATACGTATGGCGTGAAGAGGTTCATATTCTTGAATCTATTTATAATTTAATCGTGTGTTATTATGAATCGTTTGAAGAGTTGTAAAGGTTTATGCATAGTGAGCATAAGTTTATAACATCAAAGGTTTATAATTTAATGATTATGGGCTATGTAAAACTTCACCATTATGGATCTTTCTAAGGCCTATATATTTTGACTTTTTCAAGGAGGTTAATAGCTTGAATCATGTTTGAATAAATTCATTTTCACATGTAATTATGTGCTGGCAATTTGAGGCACTACAGCTCAGTGAACCTCCTGTTGTGGCATGATATCCGCGTAATGGAGGACGTCTTTGATTAAAAGTAGTCAATAAATAATGTTAAAAATTGTTTGTCTTTTATAGAAAGGTTTCAATATCACTGGGTGACCTGACGACACTTGTGACCGAGCATTTGGTCATTGCTATGGGAATGTTTTTCGACCTTTTATTCGACTATATATGTAAATCATAAACTTATAATACGAAACTTCCCACTTTCTTTCTAATCATTTCACTTTTTAGACAACAACAAATAGAAATTAAATCGAACACTCATGCATCCTATCTCAATATAAGATGACATATCAGAAGTTGTTAAGTAGTTTTAACAAAATTAAGCTTATTCAATTCTACTAGTTATCCTAAACTATATTAATTGCTTTATTGTCCTTATATATGCAAAACAGCAATGGAGTAGTACTTAGGATTATTATGATTGATCAAATAATAGAGGAGTGAACGTACACTACTTGACTCTTAAAGCCGGCGTGATTTTTGGGTCACACTATCATTTACTTGACTTATTATACTTCTTTGATTTGTATGACTATTTCAAATACGAGTTTTATGTCTCTTTCTTATCATTGGTCCGAAATATTTAACACAAATACACAAGCTTAATAAAACATTATGGAGGGGTTTTAGTAACGAAGAGTGAATTAAGGGAGTTGAATTAAGGACGTTCGGATAATCGGATTACTTTATTTTTCGAGTTAATGTATTAGCTTGAATATGAAAAAAGAGCATCGATTGACATGGCTAATTGGTAGACTAAATATATGCCTAATCGCGTGTCGACGTCACTGTTGGTGACGATGAAGAAGACACACTTCTTTACAAATCAATAAACAACTTCCACATCAATTGTAAGCATAAAATTAATCACAGATTTAGGGTTCTCAATCATTTTCTATGAAAAATAACTTCAGTCTCGCTCTTTTTTAGCTTATAACTTATCAGTTTGATCTTATGCTCTATTTAAGTCCATTAGCTCAACCTGGTAAGTTCATACAGCTAACCTGATAAGTTCATATATTAAAAGAATGATCGAACTGATGAGATTTTTCATGTTCGAACAAGCCCATAAGTCTGAAAACTTTAACTTAAAATGATGTTTTAAAAAGGGGCATTTGCATAACGTAGTAGTATGTATGAGACAAGCTTGCACTCCAAACATGGAAAAGGAATTTTTCCAACTCTTCAATTACCATTTGGTTAGATTAGCTAGCTACGTTGGGTTTGCTTCAAAGCCAACCTGATTCCATCCCTCCTTTCACTTCTAACTTGTATTCATGCACATGGAATATATCTAGCTAATTATGATATGCTTGCCTTTCTAAAATTATACTACATTAAATTTGATATCTCTAGATAATCAGAATGTGTCAAATTGATGTTCAAATATATGAACAAAAAAAAAAGTTAATCAAACATTGTTACAAATAACTATTTAGATTATTGTAAATCATATATAATCACTTTTAGCATGCAATAAAAAGGCACTTCTTATTATATTCTATATGTATGTATATACGTAATATTTGCATGTTGACATGTTGTTGCTTTTTTTTAATAGTAACTTCCAATGTTGGAAAGGCAAAGCTCGATCGGTGGATATACTCATGCGGGCGGCTTCTATTTCTTACTCATAACACCTCGTATAATCTATGTATATATAGACATAGACACATAAGTACAATAATCATTAACCTCACACCATTCACAATTCCACCCCTACCCTTGTGTGAAAGAAGCCTCAAATATATAAACATAGACACATATGATCATGGAGGAAATGGCACACCACATGATCAAGGGAAAACGGACCAAACGTCGAAGACCTTCATCCGCTCTTACCCTAACCTTAGCCGGCCCCAGCACCTCCTCCTCTACCACTACTAGTGAAAGCGGTGCTTCGAGCAACCAAAGTAGTGGGTTCTTTCAAAAACACACCATCGAGTTCACCAACATGCTTCAAGACAACCACACCAACAATGACCAAGACATTGCCAAATGTCTCATGCTTTTGGCCAATGGTGACCAACCATTATCACCACAACCGTTGAACATGGCAATGCCATCTCGATCATATGCTTATGAATGTAAAATGTGTGATCGCGGTTTCACCTCATTTCAAGCTCTTGGTGGCCATAGAGCAAGCCATAACAAACCTCAAAAGGGTGTTCTTGAATATTCAAAAGATAGAACATCACTTTTGATAAGACCAAAGAAGCCCTTACCATGTAACCCTAGTGGTTCCACCAAAGGGTCCAAGGTTCATGAATGTTCAATATGTGGTGCTGATTTTACTTCTGGTCAAGCACTAGGTGGTCACATGAGGCGACATCGGCCCATAACTTCTACAACAACTGCTACGAATTCAACCGCATCAACTTCTAACACATCATATGGTCATGAGTCCAAGAAACATAAAACCCTACTACCGTTGGATCTAAATCTTCCAGCTCCTGTTGAGGATGATCACATAGAAACCAAAATTCCTTATGGATACATGAACAATCAAATCACCGTCTTTTCGAGTGCACCTTCTTTGGTAAATAATTGTCATTGCTAATCACACGATGGAATAGGAACATGTTACGCTAACATCATTAATTATTCATTGTAAATTAGACTAAATTGTATTCTTTCAATTTGTTCATATGATTCTTGTTAATTGATTGTATCTCTAGATTCTTTGATAAGGTGACAAACTAGAATAATGGAATGATCTTATTTTGTTTTATTATTATCTTTTTATGTATTGATCATTGATAATTAAGCAATTACTAGTATTGTATATTTGTATAAACAAATTTTCAACCAGAAACTCAGCTAGAGTTCCAATGACAAGAAAGTTGAACATTGAGCAACACCTATTGTATTTGTGGATAAAAGAATCATGAAAACCTTTCAAACTGAAACGAAACACAAAATCTAGAGATTAAACAAATTGTAAATGGTTATTTTTAAAACAGACAAACCCTTTAAAACAAGAAAAAGTTACGGAAAAAGGTCATTTTCCACTCGGCCTTTTATAAAATGAATACCTTTTCAAAGTATTACGACTTTGGTTACATGGCGAAAACTGGTTGACCAATGTACATAGCGACTTCCCTCTTCATTTCGTGTGAGAAAAAGCGTTATGACAATACGAAATCATCTTTTTCTACACGGCGACATGTAATTGGTCTCACTGTCTTTAATGATCCTGTCTTATATTCTAACGTACAAAAAGTCTATGATATTTCTAAAACACGTAAAAGTCGATCATCTTAAATGACCATTTTCCAAAGAGAACTAGCAAGACGCTAGAAAATTACAGAGGCAATTGTAACCAATCGTTTCAACTATTATAAAGATTACCTTTAAATTTAAGCCAAGAAAAAGAAACAAGACATATAAAATCAAAAATATCACATTTCCTCGTAGAATGAAAGTTGAATGTGATATTATTTCTAAAACCCAAAAGAGTCCGACAAGTAACCGCGAAGATGGCATACGCACGATCCTTCTTGATCTTAGAGGCGCGCCAATAATCAAACGTGTTGTCCCAATCTTCACATGAGCTAAAGAAAGGGAACGTAGAACCAGACCAAGAGCGAACAAGACGCCAAACAGAAGAAGACGTGTCACATGTGAAAAATGTTTGCGCATTTGTTTCTACTAACCCGTTGCAAACCATGCAAGTAATCGAATCAATGTCTAAACCTCGGAAAGACAAGTTAATACGATTAGGGAGCTATCTAAGAACAATTGCCACATGAAAAATATTAACCCTCTAAGGGATCATCTTATACCATCGAGTGCTTGGGGATAAGGTGGGAAGAGTGTGCTCATCAATGTGCTTCCTAACCTTGTTTACCGAGAAAGTGAAATCATGGGAAAGACTCCAGATGCAAGAATCAAAATCATCTATCTCGCCGGTCTCCAAACTAGCAATATCGAGGATAAGATTATCGAACTCAGTTTTTGTTCAACCCACGTTAACCGGCCTACTCCAATCCCAAGTCCAGGAACCATTAATGATATGTTGCCTAATAAAGCAATCTTTGTTATTTTCCAGATGGTACAATCGATTATATCTAATGCAAAGGGGCTCATCACCTATCCATGTATCCTTCCAGAAACGAATGGGGAACCATCACCAACCTTGAATCGAGTGGAGTTAAGAGGAACGATACCACTCAAGTGAATATGATTAATCGATCCAACGATGCTAGCCTATACCCATTAGATTGATAGCCTCTAAAATCAATACATGCTTCATTACCATGAATGGCTTTGACCACGTGAACCCATAGAGCATTCGAATTTTTAAAGAGACGTCATCTCCACTTCAGTAAAAGAGACGGATTGAAAGCTTTAAGGCTTCCTACGCCTAGACCTCCTTTATCAAGAGAAGCTAGGATATTCGACCATTTAACCCATGCAATTTTCTTGATATCCTCGGAACCACCCCAAAAGAAGGAAGCACGAAGACTTTCGAGAGACTTAACAACCGTTTCAGGAACTTTGAATATAGATAAGTAATAAATACCAAGACTACCTAGCACAGATTTGATGAGAGTAAGGCGGCCGCCTATGGAAAGGAGTTAGCCTTCCATCCCGACAATCTAGCTTTAAAACGATCAATGAGGACCTGCCAATTCATGACACGACTCATATTTGACCCAATAGGACAACCGAAATAGGAAAAAAGGAAGGAACCTGCTTTGCATCCCGTACAAGATGCTATATACTCGATCTCATTATTCAAAACCCCAACACCAAAAAAATTCGATTTTTTGATATTAATCTTGAGGCCCGAAGTAATGAAAAAAATGTTAAGGATCTAAAATAATATTTTCCATATCATTTTGATTCCACTCGCAGAGAATAATGACATCATCTGCAAAAAAAAGATGAGATAAATGGATATTCGAAGAACCAATCTTGACTCCATGAAACATGTTGGCTGCCAAACCATCCTTAAGAGGCATATGTAGACCTTCTAAAACAATAATGAGTAAGAATGGAGACAAAGGGTCTCCTTGCCTTAAGCCTCTCTTTAAAGAAAACTCCGAGGTAGGACTCTCATTAACTAGAATAGAAGTCCTATCCGACATTAAGCCAGCTTTAATCCAAGTACGCCATCTAATACCAAACCCCAACTTGTCTAAAACAAAATCAAGGTACCTCCAACTCACAGAATCGAAGGCTTTTTCAAAATTAACTTTGAATAACATCATCTTCTTTTTACAATTCTTGCACCAATCGATAATCTCTCTAAGAATAAGAGGACCATCAAGGATTTGCCTACTCGAAATAAAAGCAGATTGTTCGGGGCTAATGATTGAATCAATAACTTTTGACAATCTATTTGTAAGAATTTTTACAAAAATATTGTAATTAATACCAATTAGAGAAATAGGTCTATAATCTTTAATAAATAGAGGGTTAGACACCTTCGGGATAAGCGTAATGAAAGCAGAATTAGATCCTTGAGGAACCTTACCAGTAGAGAAGAAATTAACTACGAACGCCTAAAATCATGTTTCAAAAGCTCCCAAAACTTTTTAATGAACATAAAAGAGTACCCATCCGGACCGGAGCTTTTTGACTACCACAATCCCAAATCGCCTCCTTGATTCCATCCATCGAAACCATGGCATCTATAAAGTCTAGATGAGAAGTGTTATGCCGATGAGCAGGCGACATAGGAGGAAAGGAAATCGGGGAGTCGTGACAAACAAACTTATCCTTGTAGAAGCTAAGGAAAATCGCTTTAATATCTTTTGGTTCGGAAATCCAAACACCCTCATGCATGATTCCTTGAATCATTTGAGATTTTCTTTTGGAGTTAATAAGGCCTTGAAAGAATTTTGAGTTTTAATCACCCTCCACTTCCCATTTAACTATCGACTTTTGAGCCAAGTCCATCGATTCCAACTTCTCGAGGTCATCAAGCTCTTGCATCTTATTAATTCGAGTAGCTTTGTCCTCATCAGTCGCGTGACCACCATCAATTTTTTTTCTAAAACCCGCAACACAACCAAGATACAAATTTTTCTACTACTCTCGACCTCTTTAGTGTGAGAGTACTAAAGCTTAAGTTGATTTTAAAGATCGTTAAGTTTGGTATGTAGAGGCTTAGTAGAACCGAGGCTTAGTAGAACCTGATTCATCACAATTAATAGCAACCCACTTTTCTTTAACAACATCATCAAAATCTATGCGATCAAACCAAGAGTGATAGACTTTAAAAGGATCGGACCAAAGTCATACTTCTTAGAATGTAAGAGGATGGGAGTATGATCCGACCACACTCAATCTAAGGCAACAACCTGCAAGTCCGGAAAAGCTTGGAGAGCATCATCCGAAATAAGAAAATGGTCTAGTTTGCTCATCTTAGAGCCGACCTTATTCATTCAAGTAAACTTCCAACCACCCATCCGTAAATTGATCAAAGCAGTAGCTTGTATGAAGGCTGTGGAAAACTAGAAGGGGGGTTGAATAGTTTTACCGATTAAAACTTCGTTTTAAATTATTTATATCGATTTATGTCAATCTATTTAATGTGTGTGTTGGATGATGATAGATAAGCATATAAGTAAGTAATGCAAAGATATAGAGTAAAGGAACACAAAACCACGACATGAGTATTTATAGTGGTTCGTCTACAAGGACACCTTCCTTGCCCTACTCCGCTCCCCGAGTCCCCCACTTGAGAGTTCGTAAGCACTACACAACACAAGATCCTTAATGTGGCGAAGAAGCCTTCACAACGTCGCCTACTGTAACACCCCCAAAATGGCTTAGCGGAAGCATACAAGTATTGGGGTGCTACTAAATTGGTATCACAACATAAGCATAGAACAACAGATTTTCATAAATAAACTTTGTATTCATTTCTTAAAAACAATGTTTACATTTTTGATTAGATGCGGAAAATGACCCATTATAAACAAGTGGTCCCAATACATAAATCGAGTCATCTATGACCATGCCATGACTTTGCCTTGCGCCTCAAAGATAAGCTATCACCGAAACACGAAGATACATGCTAAAGGGTCACTTCTGTTGGTGAGTTCATAGATTTATTTAAAAGGGATTTCAGTACATTGTTTCAAATTTGGTTTTTGATGATCATTACGTCTTGCATAATGTCATAAAATTTATGATTTCATTTCATAAAAGAATTTCATTAGTGGACCATGAAAAGGGTATATGTACACTACAATGAATATAATGCCACATATTTTTAAGTCTATTACGCTAGCACTAAGTTCATGCAACCGAAGCTACGACAGTTTATGTATGCACAAGGAAGTCATACAAATAAGGAGCCCATGGCGAGTGTTTATCCCAATACACTCGGTTCCGACATGCTATATGTTTCGCCTTGACCCAAGCGGGGTCAACCGAATAGAGGAGTCACCCTCAATAGATCTATTTATAACATTCGCGCTTTCTAGCAGGAATTGACGGTTCATGAAAAGGGCAATTTGGGATCTAAAGTCTTAGGCTAAGCTGCGTAATATTCTAGGTCAAAGGTTTTGGGGTGGTCCTTAAAGCATCTAGGTATGATGTATCTTAAAACATATCAATCAAAGGGCATAGTATGCATAGAATGTAGAATTTTAGTAATTAAATCATTTAAGTAAAAAATGAGCATGTATCTTCCCCCAAAACAGTTATAAAACAAGTAAAAGTAGGGGCTATGAAACTCACCTTGGCAATGTGCAATATGAAGTCTAAAGGGAATTTAATCAAGGAGTGATAGTGCACGGCTCCGACACGCAACCTAATTAAGTACGGCATATTTAGTCTTTATGTTTAAGACTCGATAAAGTTTAACTGACTTTATAAACTTTAATTGTTTTTGTTGTTGTTGTTGTTGTTGTTGTGGCATCATTTATTTTGGAACGATTTACAAACATTTGGGTGGATTTTGGCTTATGAGTTTATGACATGGAAGGAATCTCGGAGAAAGAATTATGACTTTGGTTAATGGTAACCAAATGAGAGTACTTGGAAGAGTATACGCAGAAAGAGATATCAAGGATGAACAAGACTTCGGTTTGATGAAAACCGAGGGACGATGTACACAAGATTGTACATACATAAAGTAAGACGCATGTGAGAGAGATATGTATACATATATATTGAGTATATGTATTTACAGAAAATTAAGTCTTAAATTAATTTATATGAAATTTGTATTTTTAAACACAATGTGAGTTTTATCAAATATATATCAAAATGATAATTATGTTTTGAAAGGTTGCAAATATAATTTGTCTTATATGATTTCAAAAATGTATTTCATTTGGAAGTCGTAAGATAGTAAACATGTTTATAGAAAATTCGTCATGAGCCGAGTGTATATTCTATTTATTCTAGTTGCTATTATGATATGTTACAAAAGTATATTTGCCAAAAATCGGGTATGACCCGGGTATATACCTTATTTACCCGAGGTGACTAATGTCAAAGTTTATATTAGGTTTTATCAAGTGTTTATATCCAAATTAATACCTATATAGCATTGTCTACAAGTTTGATACCTTAGTAACAAGAAATATAAAGGTTTTCAAGTCTTGTTGCACAAAATAACTCATTTTATTTCTATAACACGTGTTTCAAATCTCTATTTATTGTATACATGTTTACTATTTATTTTGTGCCTTGCGTTTTTAATAATTCTAGTGATATATTGTACGTCGTGAAGACATGTTTAGAAGATATGTTTATTAATTCGTTTAAAAGGTGGTCTATTATTTTATACATTGATTTATCAGTTTGATGGCTGAAATGGAAGTGCAATATTTGACATGTTTGTCGTGTGAAAACTGAACTCGGGTGTGCTAAATGACATTGGATGTTGGGTTCGGTGTGGCTCAACTCAACAAACCCTTATGACTCGGATGGGCTTGCAGCCCAGTGGAGTAACATGTTTACTTATATATTGAGCTTTGAGGCCCATGTTCACTACAAATGAACTGTATTTTGCTTGAACCATGTTTGTCGTGAGAATGTTTCATCTAACATAACAACGTTATATTATCGACTTTCTTACGGTTTTTAGGGAACTAATACGTGAACTTTCCCGACCATCTCGTGGTCTTGAGGCGATCTCGACAATGCACCCTTCGGGTGATTTTGAGACAAAGGTTAACACCTTTTGAGTTTACTTACACATTGAAACAAATATGACTTTTAAAGTAATAGGGTATAATCCAGGGAGCACAGAGACTTGATTACATACACCCACATATACTTCTTTGGGTCTGTTGGTACAGGATCTACACCTAAAATGACGAAACCCATACTCGACTAGTGATTTCGAGGTCGGGTACAACCCGTGGCCTTTTTACTCTTGTGGTTACGGGGTCTCATAAGTCCACACAAAGTTATCAAAACGACCCTTTTGAGTGTCCTTATACTGCTACAACGCAAGACCCTTTTGAATTTATGCGGACACTAGATTAAAGCAACGTAATTATAATAAGTCCCATTCGACTCATAACTGGTGAAGTCGGGTACTACTCGACTCAAGTGAGGGTCTCGACTCAACCACACCCTTATGAGCCTTGATGGTTGTTCGGGACAACGCATAAAACCAGTACCTCGATTGAGGTTTTAATTTGAGCGAGACTAACACCGATTAGCCAAGAAAATAACTAAAACATCAAGCCAAATAAGGTGTCGAAAGAAACTAGAAGGTAAGCCGAAACCACTAATGAGACGTTTGCCAACCTAAACCAATACACGATATTTTCAAGTACTCTTCTCGAATTTTTACCACACGATTCAACAACAACAACTTTGACAATTAATCATTCAAGTATATATAAAAAAATATACATATATTCGAATTTAGACAAGTATTACAAATACAATAGCTTCAAAAGATGACAAGAAGTGTATTCTTACATGGAACCCAAAGGTGGGTCGAATGGGTAAGAAAACCGAATCCAAGGAGCTCCATTGGAGGTGACTCGAGGTGAATTGGAGCAATTAGCTTCTGGGTAGCTTTCGTATGCCCTCAACTACAAAACCCCTCTATCAATTTTCAAAAGCCCCTTGATTCTTGAAACCCTAATTTTCGAATGAACCCTAATTTCTGTATTTTTTATAGGATTGATGAAGAAGCTGCAAAAATCTTGGATTTTGTATAGATGGAAGAGGGAAAGGAGGTCTCCTAGCTTCCTTGATGTCGTGCCTAGGGTGATACCCTTTTTGGCTCTTGTCTTTCTTCCACAATCACGCCACAAAGCTCCAAGAAATGTCTAGAATTGTAGGTTTCCATTTGGGGAGGATGGAAGAGATGTTTCGGGTTTTGACTTTCAAAAGGAGGAGAAGTAACCATTTTCATGTTGGTTTTCTCGGTTTGTGTCGACAAAGGGAGAGAGAGAGAGGCAGTGTATTAAAAGCGTGGGAGAGGAAGGAGATAAAGATTATCTCTTTTGTTTTATTAGATAAAACAGTATAATCGGTACTCCGTGTTTTGTCGAATCCTCGAGTAAACGTATCTTCCCGGTATCCGAAAAATATAAAAATTATATTTTTGAAAATGATTTTATGACATTCTTATTACGTTGAAATTTGATTATAAATGTTTGCCGTTATTAATCTGGTGTCGGTAAGCGTGTGGTGCCGTGACTTCCTAAATTCACAAGATAACCTCTCGTTTTCTTTCGTGAATTATTAGTGATTGATAAAAAGTGTATCTTTCTCTTATCTCAGTATTTATTTTTAGTCTTGTATGCTCTTTGCTACTGCGATGCAGTATGCGAAATAACTAATGGATTAAGCTTATGTACGCTTTAATTTTTAACTTGGACAATAATAAATTTCACAGATATTTTGTGGGCAAGTATTGTATGTGCGGTGTCTTATTTCTAAAGAAACGAAATGACCTCTCGTTTTTAAATTTTAGATATTGGTATTTTGTCAGAAAATAATTGATTTGAATTTTCTGACGTGATAAATATTATTATAATAATCCAAAATTTTACGAGTTGTTATACCTACTCTCTATCCGGTACTAGGCTAGACACCGAGTTCTTCCACGAGGTAGAACCAAACATATCACAACGTCGCCTACACTTTATACGATACAAGGCTAGATACTAAGTTCAATTACAAAGGAGGAACTACTACCCAACACTACACCACTGAACGAATACCCCAAAGGAGACACACTCCTTATTACAACATCATAAGGATATCAATATCCTTTAACCCAAACTAACTATCTTGTGCATCGATGCACCATGTCGAATGTACACCCTTGGCACCTTTCACTAATGCCTTCGACACGACCCTTCGGCACCTTTCACTAATGCCTTCATCACGACCCTTCGGCACCTTTCACTAATGCCTTCGTCACGACCCTTCGGCACCTTTCACTAATGCCTTCGTCACGACCCTTCGGCACCTTTCAATAGTGCCTTCGACACAACACTTCTATGGAGGCAGAAAAGAACTATCAACAAGATACACATTAGTGGTCTTGATGATGACGAAGCTTAGCAACTCATGACCTTGAGCTTGCACGTCTTCAAGAGGTGGTGATCTCGCCTTTAAGAGAAACCTATAGAATCACACAAACATAAAACTACATAGAATGATCCTTTGGATCAGAGGTTAGAGATGTTACAAAACTAAGAGAGAGTATGTGTAAAAGTGGTGGTGAGCAAGAGAGAAATGGCTCACTATTTATAGACAAAAATGTCTACTGTCACACGGTTCCCACGGATCCCTCCCCAGAGGGATCCGGCTAGTGCAATCCTAGGGATCCGGCTGCTGGGTCAGCTCAAGTCCGGATTTTGGGTTGCAAACCGGGTTATGGGTTATGGGTTATGAATCATGGGTTATGGGTAATGAATTATGGAAACCCAACAAGATGCAATGTATCTAAACATTGGGTCATGGGTCTTGGGTCATGGATCATGGATAATACCCAACATAACTTCATGCATGATGTCATGCAATGGGTCATGGGTTATGGATCATGCTCCATGGGTATGGGTTATGGACTTTGGGTTTTACCCAACAACATTCATTGTACCTAGTCAATGGATCATGGGTCATGGGTAATGGACTTTCGTTTTTACCCATTACAATATATACAAAGTATATATATGTACATTTCCATATTATGTATACACTAGTTGTTATACATATGCATTTCTATAAGATGTAAACAATATTACTTGTTTATTATTTTATATGAAAATGTAAGTGTGTTAGTAAACTATTGGCTCAAACCTTTTACGTATTTTATTTGTTTCGTTAAAATGATTTTACGTTTGTTATCGACAAAACATTTAAAGATCGTAAAATATAAATAAACGTTTTTATGGCTTATTTGTATTAACAATCTCCCCCTTTTTGTTGATGACAAAACATAATATTATTTTAAGGAAAAACTAAAATTCGTAAAAGTTTGAATTGGAGTTTTTACTCTCTTCTCCCCCTTTTTGTCGAAACAAAAAGAGCGTCGAAAAGAAACTAACACATTGTTTTGAGAAAAAACATGTGAAAAGTAATAATATAATAAATAGAGAGTAAGAAGAGATAAGGATTCTAGTCTTAGCTCCCCCTTGACGGATGCTTCCCTTTGTTGAGGGCGTCAAGTAATTAGGAAGACTAAGCGATTTTGTTGCAACTATGTTTGCAAATGGTTTCGTCTAAGACGAAATGTTCCCTCTTGACGAGTGCTCCCTTTTGAGGAGGACGTCAAGTAGTAAAGAAATCCTAAGTGAAAGTATTGCAAGTGTTTTTGCAATTCCTTTGCTTTGACGAAAAGCTCCCCCTTGTTGAGGGTGTCAAAGTCTTCATGTGTATTTTGAAAATCTACAAAACAAAGGTTAGAAAGCAAGTATATGGTGCATAATTTCCTGCAAATGAGATTCATATTAGTGATAAAATGAGCTTCTGTTACACGGATCCCACGGTTACTTTCTGTGAGGGATCCGTCTAGGCAATACAGAGGGATCGGTGTACCTATAATCTTATGACAACAATGTGGATGCAAAAAGTGATGTTATCATCAAGAGAAGTTACATATTATATTACCAAACATATTCTCAAAACCATATGGCATACAACATGTTATTTCATTCAATAAAACATGAGAAATGATATACATATTTCTAAAACTAAGAGAAGCATGTAGTACATTTTCTAATAATTCTAAGTTGTGCCGAAAACTAACAAAGAGCATCAATGTGCTCGTAATCTCAAGTTCTAAGGACGAGTAGATTTGTTGATTTGGTCAAATCGTTCAAGGAGATGATTAAACATTAAATACAACTCATTTCGTACTTCTTGAACTAACCCTTGAGTGAGTTGATAATTAGAGAAATTATTGTCATGAGTAGGAGATGGAGGAGATGGAATGTTTTGAGGAGGTTCCACAAAGGGTGGTAGGATTTGTGGAGGTGAGTTGAGTGACTTAGGGTGTGGTTCAACTAAGAATGAAGGTGATGATGTATGGGTTGGTGGTGGAGATGAGAAGTCATCTATATAGTTAGGTCTTTGGGGATTCCTTGTTCCTAAAGATGGACTATTTAATGGTGAAGGTGATTGGAATGCGGGTGTTGGTGATGTTTCATTATCAATGTTTTGGTGTGAAGGTGGTTCCCTATTTAATGAGAAGGATGGTGAATGAGAAGTCCTCGGTGGTGAGTCTTCTAAAGAGTAGAGGTTTGGATGTGAAAGAGGTGCGGTAAAGGAGTGTAGTCTAGGTTCTAGAAATGAAAGCTTAGGTGTATTTGGTTTAGAGGGTATGGTAGTGTTTGGTGAAGGTCTTTCTAAATCGAAAGATCAAATACTAATTCTAGCGATTCTTCTAGCTTTGGTTGGTTGAGTTTGTTGAGGAGGAATTCTAGTATTTGAGCCCTTGACGGGTGATGACTCAGTTGAGGAAATCTCATGAGCCATATGAGCATTTTTCTTGGAGGAACCTTTGGTTGAAGAGGTTCTTCTAGATGCTTTAGTCATAGTGAAAAAGAAGATGTAATGGGTGTCTTAGCTACTGAATTTGAATGGTGGTTTGAATGATGGTTTGGGAGCATAAGCACACTTGGTTTATAAAAGATGGAATTAGGTTAGTGAATTAAATTTTAGACCACTAAGAATTTTGGCATGCACTAAGTTCAATTATAGAGTTGTTTTATCCTAGGGAGTCATTTAGGGCAAGGTAAAGTGTTTAGATTAACAAAGAGAGTTTGAAATTGATGAGTAAAGTGAACTTAAGTTGTTTTGTAGACCCGGTTCCCACGGATCCCTAACTTTGGGGATCCATCTAGTTATAAACCGGGGATCCTTCTTTCAGACAGTAATGAAGTGGAGTGATGATGTTCTATCAAGGTCTAGTACCTATAAATCTTGAGTGTTTAGGTTCCCTAAGATGTCTTAAATGGTATAGGACTTAAATGTCCAACAATAATGAGTGAGGATATCTAATGATGGTTTTTGGTAAGAAAATGGAGTTTTTATGTATGTAACTAAGTGCTTAATCATGATACTAAGATTTTGAGGGTGTCAAATGATGTCAAATGATCCTAGAGATCAGATGATAACTTTAAGGAAATTTGGAAAATTCCTTAAAAATCATAAGAAATGAAAAACTAGTTTTACGCCTATTTTGAGATAAGGATGACTAAATTCAATTTGATCAAACTAAGTGTTTTAAGATGTAAAAACAGTGTGTGAACATTGGAGCGGAAATATGGTGAGTTTTGAAGAAGTGAAAAATCAAAAACACCTTGAATGTGATCCTAAGTTAGCTACGAGTGAATGTGATACCAACTGAGCTTGAGGAAGACTTAAGTGATCCTAAAGTAACATGTTTAACTAGTCTAATGAGGTATAGAAGATTAGATTGATGTGAAAGTGTAGAAATTCCATATATGTTCACCCGGATCCCACGGATCCTTCAATTGAGGGATCCGACTAGTTATAGCCTAGGGATCCGGCAAATGTTGACCCGTAGCTTCACAGAATGTGTGCAGAAATTTGAACCTCTTAACAAACTTCAAACCCAATCGTTTCTACATCAAGAAATCATGTATGTAAGCAAACTATATCAAGCATGGTATGTAAAAGTGACAAATAGGCATGCAATTTTTGAGGAAGACCGACTTTTTTGATATTAGTCAAATAGTCGTAAAATTCCTATTAGGGTCTCCTAGGTTAGGGTGTCTTTGTTTTTCGTCATACCATCTACTACTACTAAGTTCTAAGATAAAGAAATATTGCTTAAGATGTTTACAACACATTGTTCGAATTAAGGTCCTCGACCTTACCTCCCATTTCTCTCAAACTTCTCCTCCAACACCTCCAAGCTTCACCTTCCAACCCTTCAGGCTTACTTCTTCTTCTTCCCTATAAGAAAGTTGGCAAGACATTTAAACATCCCCTTCGTTTGTTGAAACTCTTGAGATGGGATTGGGATGTCCGGAAATCGCTCAATGTAAGCCACGGGGTCAAGTTGGTAGTTGCCTATAGGGTTGCTTCCTTCTCCCTCCCTTTCTTCGGATGAGTCCGTCGGTAGATGAGGTCTCTTACCTTCAACCATGAACCTCGTTGTCTTCTCATCGGATAAGGGTACCATGAACTTGTTGCAAAAGAAGTGGTCATCGGTATAGGGAGATGGTTCTAGGGCGAAGACAAAGTTAGCCAAGCGTGTGAGGAGCATGGCATGAGGTAGCACCATCTTATCCGTCTTTGAAACACTTGCCATCTGTTTGATCATGTAGTAGGCGAGGTTGAAAGGAGTTGAGTTGACAAGGAAATAGATCATGTAAACTAGACATGCGTTGGGATGATCCTTGTTTCCAACCAAGCAAAGTATATTCTCCCTAAGAACTAGTTTCCATTTCTTGTATAAAGGGAACATCTCCGAAAGTTTCATTTGGAAGGGATCCCGATAGATGACCTTTGATTTCCTAGTGACCCTAGATGGGGAGGTTCTTTGAAGAAAAGCGGTATCTCTTACCGTAGCCGGTTCCGGGAGGGGTGTGAAGTAGACCTCATGCTCATCGGCCATATCATGAAGGTTGGCTAGTGACCATTCATTGGAGTATAAGCATACTCTTTGGTGAGGGATACGAACTATTCGAGCAAAATCAACAAGGGTCAAGGTATAGTTGTGCTCATTGATGATAAAAGCAATTGAGATGGTTTCGTCCTCATTCCTTATGATCCTAATACTCTTGTAGAACTCAAGAACAAATACGGGGCATATTTGTTAGTTGATGGTTAGAAGACATTGAAAGTTGATTCCCGCAAAGACCTCAGGGATGTCAGTATTGTTGAGAAATGATGCTTCGACTACACGGCCCTCGTGAAACAACCACTTTTGTAACATTTTAAAAGACTTTAGGTCTTCGGGACTAAGACATTCCTTTCTATGGTACATTGGTACGTAGTGTGCCGTATCTTGATAGTCTTGTTGCCTAGAGCTTGGCATGATTGATCCTAAACACCAAAACCATAATGTGGTGTCAATTATGTGAATAGTTCCTTAATGAGGTTCATCACAATTTTTGCACAACACATCTCTATTGAATTCAAAATGAGTTTTAATTTGTGTTAACAATGTTAATTCTTTGATTGGTTTATCTTAGAAAACAATGTGATAACAAATTGTGATAAACCCACTTGAACCAAAGTTCTCAAGATGAAAAAATTGTTCTACTAGGAACTATAGAATTAAAATTACAATGTAGTGAAGATAATACTTACACAAGTGATTGCTTTCCTTGGAATGATGAAGAAGGGTCTCCTATAAACAGTAAATTAGGGTTTATGTTCGTATGTGGAAGAGTAAAGTTGGAAGTAAAATTCTATAGTGATCATTGATGCAGGTTTTACTAACCAGGTCTTAATATTTATAGTGTCTCGCTATACCTATGGTCTACTGATAAGGTTTTAAAAGGTACCATTTTGAGGGGTCGTTTTAGTCCTTATTTGATCACTTTTATATCCGTTATTGCTTAATATCGTTCCTTTTCACTTTTAGATCTCTTGAAGGCAAAATCTTGGAATGGCACTTATTTGGACGAAAAGGCGAATATATGAAGAAAATGGCCAAAGTCAAAATCGAGACACTCACAATTTCTTGAAAATAGAAGGCGGCGTCGGTGCTAATGCGGCGCGTCAGAGGATTTTTGTGACGATTCGAACCCAAAACTCTTATTTTCAAGTGGACGTCCGGTTGTAAAAGAGTAGCCGTCGCTACTCGGGCGGCCTAGATGCAATCGAGACGGCGTCAAAAGGCGAAGAGGACGTCACGGACATAAGGTGGCGCCGTCGCAAGGTTAACGTGGCAAAGCGAAACCCTAATGACGGCGACACGGCGTCACTAAACATAAGGTGGCGCCGTCGCATATGTAATCTTATATATAGAATCCGAATTTTTCGGTTTTAGAGAGTCTTTTGGGTGAAAACCTAAAACCGAACCTAAGGTGTCTTGTACAAGTATTTTAGGGTTTTAAACCCTATCTTACATCAAGATAAGTATTTACTTCATTAATTCAATTATGTCTTTGATTATTTGTGTGTATGCTTGAATGTTCTCCATGTCAAGCTAATTTATTTGTGTGTTTGCTTAGGAAGTATGAAACTTAATTATTGAATATTGATTGGTTGTTTCTTATCTTAGTTGATTAATGATCTAGTAATGCGATAGGTCATTCGTTGTGTATAATGCTTCATTCATCTTTGTGAACCTTAGAATATGATTACTGAGTAGTTGTAGGCTAAATTATCCAAAGAGTGCCTTAGAGTAAGAGTTTATCATCCTAGTGGGTTTTGTAGGCGAGACCCTTTGGTAAGTTCAAAGAGTTAGGGAAAGCATACCCTACAACTTTAGACACAACGTAACTAAGAATAAGGGCGTGACAACTCAACCATCAATAGGAGATAATTAAGGAGTAGTACAACCTAAGTAAACACATCTTTAAACTATCATACGAGCACACATTAATTAGACATAGACTCCACAACCTTAGTTTAGATAATTAGATAATAGTAGAGTAATCGGTGAAATACCAACCCCCAAATCCAATACCGAGATTCGTACCTTTCCATTTCATAAAATATAAAAATACAAAATAATCTTCCTCAACCTTAACCTTAGCGTAGTAACTCCTTACTAGCATTCCTATTCCCAGAGAGCGATATCAATACCGTGGCTTACCCTAATTACTACACTACAACGATTAGGTTCACTGCCTAGGGTGTTATAAAACTTGCTCGAAGAAAAGGAAGTTTCCTTGACCCCGAACGACGCGTGTGGCGTTATCATCTACCCTAGTGCACTAGCAGGCGTGTACCGGTCGTGTGTAGTGTAGTAAATGGTAAAGCCGAGGTCGTCCCAAGAGCTATGTGTGTTGGATTATTACTAAGTCTAATTGTCACGAGAATAATCTTGGTTTCGATAGGGTTTAATTAATTAAACTACTAATGCGAGAATAAAATAAAAGCGGATAAATGGGTAAAGGAAATCAATAGAGGAATAGTGTTGCTAACCTAGTCAATCCTCTAGCTAGTTATGTCTCGTCTACCTACTTCCAATTACTTACGGTGGGGTCAAATTTGAGAGGACATCATTTGGTCAATTAAGCTAACCTATCGACAAAGATGCCACCACGGGAGAAATCGGGCACCACGTCATAAGTCCTGTTGTTCCCGGTCCCTAAGCCAAGTCATTAAGTACCGCTACATGCTAGATTCAAAATAGTGAGTGCCGGCCGTTGGGAACTTAGACACTACACCCCCCGATTCTTAAGTTCATCTAAGCGATGGGTGATCGGTTGGTCAAATCGCACAAGTAGAAAGGGTCGGGTTGGTCATATTTTACCCTTTCCGTCTTAGTCCGCTCACCTAGGGTTAGTTGGTCATATCTCCTAGGCAATTTGCCTCTACCGCCATTCAAAACTACCGAATCAAGGGTGACTACCAAAGAACTATGCGTGCATACACTTAGAAATAATTGTACGGAAGTAAAGGTAAACGCAAACAAAACAATTAAGGAATCATAACTAGGCTAGCACCAAAGGGTGCTTAGCAGCTCATATTAATCATGCAAATCAATTCAATATTCAAAGGTACGAAATACATGAATTGAAAGTAAAAAGAAATATAAAGCGCTAAAGCTTATCGTAATGGAGTGACTTCTCCTTGAAACATCTCCGTATGCTCCCTAGACTGTCTTGAGCTTTTCCCACGTTCTCAGTGTTGTGTGTGGAATGGGATGATTAGAAATCTTTGGAATTGTGGGGTATTTATAGGCGGTGCGGGTTGCAGGCGTAACCAATATAGGAGTTCTGCCGTAACCTTCTATTTCTTCGTAAATGCACTAGATGCGCTAGTTACGGCGTAACCTTATTAATGGTTACGGCGTAGTCTTCAATAAACTCGGTTCGTCGTAAGTGATGCGATGAGTTCTGGTGTAAGTATCGATGGCGTGGATCCTCTTTTGACCTAATGGAGTTACGTCGTAACCTTTGAGAAGAGTTACGCCGTAACCTCTTGATAAGTTGGTATTCGAGGTCACGCAATATTTACGGCGTAATGTGAGAGAGGAGTTACGCGTAACTTCTTCAAAATAGGCATCTTGTGATAAATCTTTAGTAATGTTTCCATTTCGCGTCTCTTTAGCTCCAATGCTCGTAATTTACGAAAGTGGAAAACAATGGAAAACAAGCGTAAATCCATATAAATGATATAAATAACGAGCATTATCGGGGGAAATTGACACTTAATATTCAGGACTATTTGATGTTATCAATCATCAACCACTTATTCTGTCTTCGGATGTGCCGGTTCCCACGGATCCCTTGAAAAAGGGATCCAGCTAGTTCAATCGCGGGGATCCGGCAGATCAGCAACAAAAACAGTTTAAGTGAGTTTGATCATTTTGACACGGGAGTTTTGATTTTTGATTTTTGTCAATGGTTTTGCTCTATAACTTAAGGTTTGTTTTTGGTTTGAGGTTTTGACGAGTTTTCGTGTTTACAAGTCCTTTTTGACGAGGTTCTCTTTTTACGAATAAGTCATAAGTTTGGAAGTTAATAATCATGACAAAATACTATTTTATCATGATATGGAAAGTTTCACATGGACACTATTGACATAGATTACTAATGTAATGCCAATATCCTTATGTGAAAAATGATGACCAAAAACTTTTGATTAGTCAAGTTATCCTTACGAGGTAAAGACGTATAATGACTAGTTTGTAGTTTTGTCTATAAAGATCAACCAAGAATGCTATTCTTGATTATGTGTTTAATATAGATAACAACCTTTTGGAGAGTTGTGATATTGGAGTATACGTATTAAGTATACGAGTCTATACATGCTATATGTAATGACATTATAATACTAATAAAATTAGGAAGCACATATTAATAATTTATCTATAAATAATTAATATAGAAGAACATATCTTTGCTATACATTCTTTTTATGATATTTGAAAATCATAGACGCGAAATTCTTCATGAGATTTTAAAATACCGAATCCTAGCATGAAGAATTCTCAAAGAAAAATGTTATAATGATCTATCACTATCCAACATTTAAATTATAATGGTTTCTAAAATCTTGACTTTTTGTTTTAAGAAATTTCCTTCTTTGTAGTTTTTAAACATATACGGATTGTATCAAAATTTTAAAGTACAATATACTCTAAGAAACTTGGTAACGAAGTTCTGGTACCAATTGTGGAAAACTAGAATGGGGGGTTGAATAGTTTTACCGATTAAAACTTCGTTTTAAACTATTTAGATCGACTTATGTTAATCTATTTAATGTGTGTGTTGGATGATGATAGATAAGCATATAAGTAAGTAATGCAAAGATAAAGAGTAAAGGAACACAAAACCACGACACGAGTATTTATAGTGGTTCGGCTACAAGGACACCTTCCTTGCCTTACTCCACTCCCCGAGTTCCCACTCGAGAGTTCGTAAGCACTAAACAACACAAGCTCCTTAATGTGGCGGAGAAGCCTTCACAACGTCGCCTACTCTTTATCCGTACTAGGCTAGACACCGAGTTCTTCCACGAGGTAAAACCACACCTATCACAGCGTCGCCTACACTTTATCCGGTACAAGGCTAGATATCGAGTTTCATTACAAAGGAGGAACTACTACCCAACACTACACCACTACACGACTACCCCAAAGGAAACACACTCCTTATTACAACATCAGAAGGATATCAATATCCTTTAACCCAAAAAACCATCTTGTACATCGATTCACCATATCGAATGTAAACCCTTGGCACCTTTCACTAATGCCTTCGACACGACCCTTGGCACCTTTCACTAATGCCTTTGACACGACCCTTCACACCTTTCACTAATGCCTTCATCATGACCCTTGGCACCTTTCACTAATGCCTTCGTCACGACCCTTCCGGCACCTTTCACTAGTGCCTTCGACCAACACTTCTATGGATGGAGAAAAGAACTTTCAACAACATACACTTGGTGGTCTTGATGATAACGAAGCTTAGCAACTCATGACCTTGAGCTTGCACGTCTTCAAGAGGTGGTGATCTCGCCTTTAAGAGGAACCTAGAGAATCATACAAACATAAAACTACATAGAATGATCTTTCGGATATGAGGTTAGATATGTTACAATACTAAGAGAGAGTATGTGTAAAAGTGGTGGCGAGCAAGAGAGAAATAGCTCACTATTATAGACAAAAATGTCTACTGTCCCACGGTTCCCTTCCCAGAGGGATCCGGCTGCTGGGTCAGCTCAAGTCCGGATTTCGGGCTACAAACTGGGTTATGGGTTATGGGTTATGAACCATGGGTCATGGGTAATGAATTATGGATACCCAACAAGATGCAATGCATCTAGACATTGGGTCATGGGTCATGGGTCTTGGATCATGGATAATACCCAACATGACTTCATGCATGATGTCATGCAATGGGTCATGGGCTATGGATCATGCTCCATGGGTATGGGTTATGGACTTTGGGTTTTACCCAACAACATTCATTGTACCTAGTCAATGGATCATGGGTCATGAAATTTGGTTTTTACCCATTACAATATATACAAAGTATATATATGTACAATTCCATATTATGTATACACTAGTTGTTATACATATGCATATCTATAAGATGTAAATAATATTACTTGTTTATTGTTTTATATGAAAATGTAAGTGTGTTAGTAAACTATTGGCTCAAACCTTTTCGTATTTTATTTGTTTCGTTAAAATGATTTTCGTTTGTTATCGACAAAACATTTGAAGACCGTAAAATATAAATAAACGTTTCTATGGCTTATTTGTATTAACAAAGGCATTAAATTGCCGCGTCCCCACTAGAAAAGGTAGAACCATACCTCTCCGATTAACATCTAAGTCCATTTAGATCACCAAATAATATAACTTTTCCAAAATGGTTATGAATAAACGTACGTAACATAGACCATAAGTTTGATTTATCCGGTTGATTTTGTAGGCCATACACATTGATAATATTGAAGTCGTCAACCGAGTTCTTCCACGATGATGTAATTGTCGCCACACCCATACGCTTTTTAACAAATACATTGGGATCCCACATAGTAACCAAACCACTAGATCTCCTCACGCCATATTACACACATAATCGAGCGTGAAATTACCCCACAAATATCTTAATTGAAAAAGCTCCAACTTGGTCATCTTTGTCTCTTGAACTCCAAGGATATGCACATTATGCTTAAGACATAAATCTTTGATCCAAACACGATTTCTACGCCTCTTTGAGCCACAAATATTAATAGATAGGATGTCCATTTATCAACAATAGACACACCTATACCATTAATCATCCAACTAAGAGATTTTTTACACCCTTTAACGTTATATCCAAGTGCTTCACCCAATTCAATCATCCTATTCATTTCATCAATAAAAGAAAAGCCTTTCAAATATTTCCTTCTGTAGTTACCAAAATAAGTGGAACATTTACCAGCTCCTGAAGTATAGGATGATCGAGAGCAATCTTTGTTCTCCTTGACAAATCAAATCCTGGGGGTTTAGAGTTGTTTGAGTCATCGTTTTTAGAGAACTTGTCTTCGTGTGTACCAATATGTTCATCTTTTACCGGGTACGAAGAGAATACATCGCCCTCATTACCTGCTCATGATGCAACATCAATATTGTTGTTAAAACCCTTCTCAAAACCAGGAGGTCTACTACATGTGTGTGTGCTTTATTCACATCTTCTTCATCTACAATCTTATGAATAAGGTCATCAAGGTCCTCAGCTGTGTCTACATTCTCATTAGATGATCACTCTCATCGATGTCATGACTATCATCAGAAACATTTGATTCTAGATCATTTGAGATATGAGTACTCCAAGTTCCAATTTCTTTGACATGGGCTTGAAAAGTCTCACCATGGATAATGACATTTACCTTTTCTGATATGGGAGATTGTATTTTAGTGGCAATACAAGGCCTACCCATACTCATGCAATCTTCGGCATCAGCATCAAAAAAATTAAACTTTCCGAAAAGATTTGCCACTTTTTTGAAAGCGCATAACCCACATGCACATAATGGGAGGGCACTAATCTCGATCCAAATCATCCGTTCATAGACTTTAAATAATGGTGAGGCGATCTTAATGGATGTCCATAACTTATTCAGAGATTGATTAGATTTGAATGTTGCACATGATTTCTCAAAAGTGAGTTGAATCCACACCCATAAACCTCCAACATAATGAACCTTAACATCTTCAAACCCTTCGTTACGACAAACGTGATACATGTTAATAATCGTATCGATCTCCTTCACTTTAATCAAAACCATTGTAGAAGAATCTTTAACTTTGATAAGATCACAAGCATCTAACTATACATTCTTGACATTATCCACATTGGTTTGGTGAAAATTTTTTTGGACTAGTTACACCATGAGATACGGAAGCATATGTTTTCTTATTGGGTAACTCAATATAACTGAAAGTGTTTAGATTAGGACGAACATGATTGGCTCGTGGCTTCTGCAATTTCTCTGAAACGGATTTGTGCATTGGAATCGAATCACTTTTAGGGGTTTCATTGAAATCTAGCGACCGAAAAAAAGACATGATAACTTCCAATCCAAACATTAGAGAGAGACTTTGCAAAATCTTCTTCGTTATGGACACCCAAAAACCTAATAAAACTAAAATGCTTACCTTATTTTGAACGTTTGTTTGCGATGAACGCGTCAACAATGTGTCCAAAGATTGAAATTCCTTCCATAGGTTTTTAGCATCCAACGAGTTGGGAAAATTCGTAACATAGAAGGACGTAGCAATTTTCTCCATATCTTTGACAAACGGGTTATCGATTGGCTTTGAATGTTGTTTTATGTTTTTTTCGAATACCCACGTCCAACCATTAGAATTAGAGTAAATCCCAGCCATAACAACACAAAAACAAGGAAAATGGATTAAAAAACAGAAGAAAAGATGATTGGTGAAAAAATAAAAGAAAACCCTAAATCAACAATTTGAACCCTATGGTTCCAACGCACACCATCCTGTAAGAACTTCGTTATAAGAGATCAACCACAACGCGATAATACTCATCATAACATGCCTTAGCAGGAACGAGACTGATGAAAAGTAGTAGATTGGAAGCTGTTAGGGTTTAAGGGAAGGGGGCGCCGGAGATCGTCATCTGATTAGGGTTTTTTTATGGATTTTAGATGTGATAAAAGACAACGGCGTGTACATGGACGGACGTAGGAATTAGCAATAAGATGGTTGGAATTTTTTTCTCAAACTTTAAATGATAGATTGTAATGATCACATATGCTGTTAAGTTACAAAATTAAAATTTTGATAAGAAAAACCCATTAAAAACTAATAAAAAATGAGCTACTTACATAAATCGTCCATGTGGTTGACACACAATTTGCACCTTTAGTCTCAAAACTTCAATAAGTACACTAGTCGTCCTTATAGTTGTCCATTTTGCACAAAATGGTCTTTTGACCAAACGGTCGTCTGTTTTGGCCGTAAAGTCCAGTCATGTGCTCGTGAGGGAAAAAACTAGACCTTAAAGTTTATTTTAAATATATTATTTTTTATTATTATTCTAGAAAAGACATAGAAGGGCTCGTACTCGGGTCTCCCATCATAATAGCCTGCGTGTTAGACACTGGGCTAAGTGCCTAATTGTTCCATTACTCTCATTCATATTCTTTTATTCTTTATTTTTTTTTCTGCAAGTTTTTAAGCAATAAACCAGTTTAAGCTTGGGCAAGACGGTTCAGGGTGAATCGTGCCGGTTCTTGGGGCGGAGCTAGATCCGTTGGACTCGTTTTCTCGTGCTCTTTTCTTTAAATATTATTGAGGCTTCATTTGAACTTGGATAAAAATGTATACGTGGCCAATACTCGTAAAAAATTCCCTTTTTTTTGCTTCGTTTTCAATTCTTCGTATACTGGCATAGTTAAAGGACCATTTGAACACATGACTCAAACACAAAACCCATTTTCACCAATTCCATAACAAATAAGGGTCCGTTTGGTATCCGGTATTTGTCACTCGGATTGGGCATCAAGGAAAAAATTCTTGTTTGTTTGAAATATTGGGATTTGAAATAGTAATTTAAAACCAAGATATATGGATTCTTCAAAAGTTGGCATGCTTACCCGGTTTTCTGACAATGCACTAGGATTCCTGACATTTTTTTCTCTTTCTCAAATAAGGTGGGGCTTCTCACTTTAAGCTAACATCTTTATTTTATATGTATAATTTATTATTAAAATACAAATAAAATTTTAAAAATTATTAATATTATATCATTTATATATTTCTCCTATACCAAATCCAAATCCTAATCCTAATCCTAATCCTAATCCAAATCCAAATCCAAAACCATTAACAAACCAAACGGACCCTAAATTCCCTTCACTTTCTCCAAGGGTTCCATCTTTTACAAAAACAAAAAATGGCAGTACCAGGACGGCGTAACGGAATGATTGACGGAGACGAAGACGAGGAGGGAATATTATTCGTTGAAGAAGGAGCCTTGCCGGAATCTGATTTCGAAGACACACCTCTTCACCTCCGTGACCTTGCCGCCGCCGCCATGCACGGCGACGTTGTTGCTCTCCGTCAAGCCCTAGGTTTCATATTTTTTATACGTTCTATTATATGCTTATATGTTTATATCTTTATAAATGTTTGTTGTTGTTGGAATATTATTTGAAATTAAGGCTTATTTGGGGGTGTTTGTTGTTGTTGGAATATTATTTCAAATTAAATGGGGGTGTTTGGATTAGCTTATTTATCTGGCTTATGGGCTTATTTGAATATGGAAAAGCCGATAAGCTCACTCTTTGGAGCTTATGGCTTTATCATCTTCAGGTTATTGGCTAAGGCCAATAAGCTCAAGTTAATAAGCTCTAAAGAGTGGGCTTATGAGCTTTTTCCGTATTCAAATAATCCCATAAGCCAGATAAATAAGCTAACACAAACACCCCCAAATAAGCTTCTCTGTTGTTTGCTTATGTTAAGCTGGGACTTGTGTGTATATAAGCTTATGACATGATAAGCTTATAAGCCGAAAAGTGTCAAAATAACCAACAAAAAATTGAGCTTATGAAACATAAGACGGAAACCATATAAGCCTAAAGCTCCCTAGTCGCTATATAAGCTTAAACAAACACCTCCGAAATATATACCAAAAACGGATAAGCTCATAAGCCCATAAATAAGCTTAAATAAACACCCTTTAAATGTATATAAAAACTTATGTTTGTAATTATTTTTTATGTTGAGGTAAACGGGATGAATTGATTAGATATTACGGGATTAATGAAATGGATTTTTATGTTAGGCAGAGATAAAAAGACCTCGTTAGCGCGTGTTAAGGTTGTTAGGAATTAGGACAAGTGGTGCTTTGTATTGTTTGGTGATATTTAATATATGTGTGGCTGAATATGACATGAGTACTAGTAGTACAATTTTTGAAGACGTGGAAATAAACACAATGTTGAATGGTGAGGGTATCATGGCTGTAAAAGACGCTAGGCGC
Source organism: Chrysanthemum lavandulifolium (assembly GCA_022545495.1). Lineage (NCBI taxonomy): Eukaryota > Viridiplantae > Streptophyta > Magnoliopsida > Asterales > Asteraceae > Chrysanthemum > Chrysanthemum lavandulifolium. The sequence continues at coordinate 154,914,371 of CM040239.1, read as the reverse complement.
GGTTGACTACCTTGTAGCTTGTTAAATTGGGGCTAGGTGGGGAGTAATCGGATTGTTTTTTTTATGTATAAGGTTGAAAATTTATGTATGACATGTTAATAGGACCATAGAAATATGTTTAGAAACATTAACACAATTGTTCAAATACTTAAATTCGAGTTTTGGCCGAGTTTTTCCAAGTTAACCCCAAGTTTTGACTGAGTTTTGACCGAGTTCTGACCTTATTAATCAGTCATTGACCTTGTAGCGAGTAATCGCTGACTACCCGGCCTTGTAACCCCTTGTTTTAAAACACTGGAGGGTATCAGTTGCAAAATATCATTTTTTTCTTTCGATCTATTTCTTCCTGTTCCAAAGAAGTCCCATTTTCAGCAAGCGTTCACTTTTTAACTTAGATATGTAGCTGGATTGAGCTTATTGATTATCATTCCAGTTAAGGTTTTTAATACACTTAAAATGATCGATAGTATCTTTGTGGACAACATGGTTGTAACCTGTTTTACTTGTATTTTATCTATTCCATTCAAGGTGCATTCTTTGTTGCTTATGAGCATATCATACGCATTGAGTCAGTGTGTGTATGATTTATATCTATGGTCATAAACGGTTCAGTTTAGGACATTCTGATCAGGTAAGAGCAGACAAAGTTATATGTAGGTTGATAATATATGAATTCTAGAATTGCATTATGCTACAAAAACCAGTCTCACAATGTCCTTTCTAGCATTTAAGGTCTAGCTGTGCCGAATAGTGTACTTAGAAGTTAAGGTAAAATCTCGCCTTAACCATGTTCTGCTCTCGAGTCCTATGTATTCTCATGTTGTCAAACCCATTTGTCTGCAAAAATAGTTCTCTAAAAGTGGCAAAGCTGTTACGTATATTTAGAACTACCGGATTAGGTGAGATATTAGAGTGGTTATATCTGTTACATTAGATGAACAAACTTGATTATTGAAAAATCTTATGAACTTCACCCTTTTGTCAGAATTGGCATCATATACATGTGCTGGTATGATTTTCACTAGTGATTAACGAACAAATATGGTGGATAACTCTTTGCTGTTTTTAGTCTATTACAATCCGAAAACTCTTGAATCCATTTGCTTAAAATGTTTTTATGAGTTTGTGTCATTAAACATCAGTAGTTGATGACATCATGACAGTTATTTTGTTATGGGAAAAACATAATTTTATTAAATTCACAACTGGTTAAGCTACACAACACGTGCAAAGGACCATAGATCCGACTTTATATAGCTATATTAGTTTAACCATTCAGGCGGATCCCTAGTTTAGTTACTGCCTTTATGGATGTTTTACTTTGGAACTCCTGCATTGATTTGTTTTAGCAATGAGGAAGAACCGAAGAACTATAAGAGGTTGACTTCTATGTTATGTTTAAGCTGTTTATGTTTTGCAAAAGGTCATGTAGATTTTGTACTCCAGGATATACAATATTACAATTACAATCTAATTGCACAATTATCAGTTAATTGGTTATAGGGAAACTAGGAATTCGTAATCTTATGTTGAGTGGTATTACATCCAAATATCCAATAGCATAGAAACGGCTCCATATAGCCGATAGTTAGTGTAGCACAAGTTTCTAAAAAATGTAATTTGTTCAGTGTCCAGATGATCTTTAAGCTTCAGATACCCTTCTGCAGTAAAAAAAATTTTGCTGGCTTTTCATTGCGAATGTCACTCTGTCACAGTGATACCACTTATATACTTACAAATTGACTAATGATTTAATGAAACACTAGGGGCACATTTTTGTACATTGCTAACAACAATTTCTTTTCTTTATAACTTCTTGAACAACACTAGATACTTTGGATGGCAGCATTGATGAACCAGTTGAAGATGGGGATACTGCTCTTCATCTCACCTGTCTCTATGGCCATCTTTCTTGTGTCCAGGTGAGTTATTCATGGCTTTCCTATATCTTCATAAAACCATCATTGATGTCTGCATGTGTTAATACGGTTCTTAGTATTTGTGAATATTACTTTATTACCCAAAATAATGTATGCTATTACGGTTCTCAGTACCTCTTTTACCCATTACTGTCATTTATTATGCAGTTATTGCTGGAAAGGGGAGCTTCAGTGGAGGCTAAGGATGAAGATGGTGGGGTTCCTCTCCATGATGCTTGTGCTGGAGGTTAGGCATATGCTTAAGTTTTATACAGTAACTATTAATTTTCCCACTTCTTTTCTACGGAACATAAGTTTACGCTTACTTTTAACTGCAGGATTTATGGAGATAGTTCAACTTTTGATTGGTAAAGCTGATTCTCCAGAGTGTTTGAAAAGAATGCTTGAATCAGTTGATGTCGAAGGCGATACTGTAAGTGAATTGCACAATGCATAAGATAACTAGTTTAGGTTAAAACCAAAGTGTATTTGCATAGATAAGAATGAGTCCTTAGTTTTGACAGAAGTGTTTTGGGTCAACCCACTAGTTTTGACGAGCATCTAATAATTATTTATTTTGACCCAAACCCGTCTTGACATGTTTCTCGACTTTCCCATCTTGCCACTTCCAGTAAGTAACTAAGTATATAAAAATTAGTTTCTTTCTTTGCTGCTAGTTGGCCCTGTAGACACCACACCACAAAGTCTAGTTGAGGCATGAAGAAGCAGACAAAAGTAAACTGTCATTCTTTCTAAATACCGGTCTTGAATCAATTTGATTCACTTCAGCTGTTTAAGGATACATTGCTAAGAATGTGTGTTAATTCATTTAATCTTGAACAGCCTCTTCATCATGCGGACTAGAGGAGAACATGAGGCAATTGTTCAACTTCTGCTTTCAATTGGGGCATCACCTACCAAGACAAATGTGTATGGAAAGGTTGGTAGTAAGATTGGTTGAGATTCATTTTTTATTCTTTGTCGTGTATGGTCACATGCTAAATATGTTGAAACTTGACAGACCCCAGGGGAGCTAGCTGAACCTAATACACAAACTTGGACTATTCTTGAGGCTGCAACTAGATCAAGTGCAATGGCATCCTAGGTTTAATGGTATCATCTTAAGATTTTGGCGCCAGTGGGTTGTATGGTTAATGGATTGTTTTGGTAGATTACAGTATGACGATAGTGTTACAAAACGAATGAAATTTATAGTCCCTTGGTTTGGAATTTAATTTTGAAGTTGGTTTGAAGTTAAAATGTCTGGAGCAATGACAATGTTTCAGTGAGTTTATTTTGCAATTTTGATGGTGAATATCACATTTTAGTAGAAATAATGAAAACTATTTACAGTTCTCAGCTACTCTGTTAAAATGATGTGTATCTGTGTGATAGAAATCTGTTATAGAGATTCCCAGAAAATGGAGGTTAAAATGGGTAAATTAGTTATTTGTAATAGATAAAGCACGTTGCAGCCGAAATCCCGAAATACAAACCAATTTCTAACACTACTTAAAAAATTAGATTGACTGGTGCAAACAGAAGTATGAGCTTAGTATGTACCAGGACATGGAAAAAATTGGATTGACTTCTGAAATTGGTCTGTATTTTGCTATAATATAGTTTATCCGAGACCATAACTTTCGGCCTTTAGCAATGCTAAAGAGAATATAAATGCATAAATTACAGAAAATCTAAGAAAATCAGGCAACAGATCTCTGATACAATTGATATTACGGAGAATCAAGGCATCAAAGCAAATCTGCTTCAATTGTTATTACTAGGCAAATTCACAACACATCAACGAGAGTATCAAACCTATATACAAATCACAGCTACGGGACCAAAAAATTCCTAGTTGCGTTGTTATGATTACCCTAAAACTTGATTATCGACAACTGCAACAGCAAGGCAAACAACTTTACACGAGGAAATACATTTTTTCTGTTTATCCTTTTAGATTATTCCGTCCCATCATAGGGATTAACTCAAGCACAAGCCTAATTATGTGAAGAAATTACAAATTTACATATATGTTGAGAACTGTCAAGAAGCTTGCAACACAGGCTCTTTGGCTGGAATCATAAGGCCTATTCGGGTGCATCTTTTATGAACAACATCCACCATTAGAGGTAGGAGTTTGATGCTCTGGTTTGTGCTTTAATATGTTTCTCTTCACAACTGTAGACCCTTCTTCCAAAAGACTTGGAACCTCCATTATCTGTCGTATGAAACTTTACATGTTATTATCCTGTGTGACAGCTTAAGCAAAATGGGTGGGTTGGGTAATGAGGTCCCAACATGTCATCTTTTAATTTCTGGTCAAAGTAGGTTGGGTGGGTGGCCAGTTTTTCGCCTTTTTTTTATAGGAGTAAATCTTATTAACAATTAATGTATTAGATTTGAATACACTACTGTATTATTGACTAATGATCTGGTTTTGCACAAGTAAACACAATTCAGGAGGTTTAAAGTAGTTAAGTGTATCTTAGACAAATTTTGGCCCTTGTGACGTTCCTTGATGGATTTTTTTTTTTTTTTTTTTTTTCAATTTGTTTGACCGTAATTCATGAAGACGCAACCCGTAGCGACCCATTTTATATAAACGGTGTAATATTGCCTTCTTTAAACAAGATTCCCAATATGTTTTTGTTTGCACCAAATGCTAGTGAATGATTTGGACGCATATGAACCACATTGTGGCTAGGCCGAACACCAAAAATGTATGTTTAGGAGGGTCCTGAACGTTGAATGCATTTTGAGTTTTATGTTTACCTTTAAAGCAAGCTCTTCAAAACTTTGTCGTACATTTTCCTGAGTTCTAGCACTACATTCAAGATACAAACAACCAAGCTCTTTTGCAAGAGCTGCGCCTTCTTCCCTGCTCACAAATCTTTCAGAGTCCTGAAATATCACTTCTGAATACTTTAATATACGGAACTTTACAAACTTTCAAATAAATCCACCAAAAATAAATCCATATAACTTGCATGTTAAGAGAAATTGGTAAGAATGTGGGAGCTTACTTTGTCGACTTTATTTCCAACAAGCATCTTGACACAGTCTTGATTAGTGGAGTTGAGTTCCAATTCTTTAGCCCATACTTCGGATATATTCGTGAAGCTCTCTCTCTTTGTAACATCATACACTGTAATGTAATGTTCGATTCTTATAACAACATAAGCTTGGTAGAACACACAATAAAAGGGATCACTAGAGTTGTTACATGGGTTTGTGAAACTAGTAAGATTCTCACTAGCATTTATATTTCGAGTCACAAAGTACACATTAGTTGTAGTGCAGTGGTCAAAACCATGTTATATGACTAACTACGACTCATAATACCGTAATACTAGTGCATAAGTGCAAAGGAAATATACGAACATGTTTTACAAGTTTGAATGTAAATTTAGAGATCGTGTACCAAGAATAATCCCTTGGGCACCTCTGTAGTAAGAGCTTGTCAATGTCCTAAATCTCTCCTGCCCAGCTGCAACAGATTCACATATCAGTGACCCTCGATTGTGGTTGACTTAGATTAAATTAATAGAGGCAACAACCATTGAGAAGTATTTAGAATCAACTTCCATTAGAATAAAGCAGAGGGATATTATTGTTAAAACATACCCGTGTCCCAAATTGTAAGTTTTAATCTTTTCCCACCAACTGTAAACTGCTTGATTTTGAAGTCAACACCTACCAAACAAATAAAGAGTCAAATAAGAAACTAAAAACAATTCAGGAGTATTTTTTTATTTTATTTATTTTTTTTTTTGAAAGGCAACACAATTAAATATATAGATTTACAAAGACAGGACAATGCCATAAGAACTAAAAAATTGTAAGGACACTTCTATAGGCAACTCCAAAGACCCAACATAAACAAACTAAGAAATCACACAGAATCAAAAAAATCAACAAATCAAGCGGATAAAAAATGACCCAACAAAACTAAAATTACCACGTAGCTTGCATCGATGCATTATAATGAAAAATGAAGGCCTGTGTTACCATCCACCTGATTTCTAAGGAAACTGTGACCAAAACAATTTAGGAGCATGACACAAAGATACACCTAATATTTCTTCTGATTCTTTTCTGGCATCATGAGAAGATTTGCAACTTTGTTTAAGTTATACTGGCAGCGAACCATTTGGCGTGTTATTCAAGTGCATTAGTACAATAATAAAGTACACTTATACAACATGTAAAAACAGTTCTTAACATTGAATAGAGATTCATAGATGCTGAGTCTAATGGATTTATCTCTTATATTGGTTTTTCAAATGAACATCATTGCTATGGAAACGACACATTGATAACCACCAGAAAAAAGTTTAGACACTCATCATTTTCAGGCACTTAGCTAGAAAGATGATGTCACAAGCATAACATATGATCAAGTGCTTATCTTTTTCGAAAATTAGAAGAGTTGTTTGATATCAAACAATGTATACCAAAATCAATCTGGTTTTGGGTTAATTGGCTAATATAGTTCTCTTTTCTTTAAAAAAATTAGTTACTCTACTAGGCACAATGGATTCGCGAAACTTGTTGGTGATTTTAGAGTCATCACTTATTTTGTGTAATTGTAATTTACTTGAGATCAAAGGGCTTATTCAAGTTTAGCTCATAGACAAGTCTTGAGGTGTGGAGTGCACCCATTGTTCTAGCTACCTTGATGCCGCCACAACTAAGAGTGCCGCGCCTGAAACCTAACCGAAATTTCGAATTCGGGTATTACCCATTTTTCTCTCCAACCGAATCTTGCTTGCCAAAAGACAACTTTTGCCAACCATCATGTCCTTTCCCACCAACCATTTTTAACCGAACATATCCAACTTTCAGATGGGTTAATATTACCCTTTTGATTTCATCAACAAAACTCACATAACACCATTTTCTGGGTACTTGCTTTGCTTTCTCGTGCCTAGTGTGATTCTGAGAATCATCCAATTAAGGATTTCATGATACTCTAGGCATTTAGGGCCGACATACTTCAATTTGAAAGTGATCTCTACACGATTCAGTAATATATCGAAATTGTTGATTATTTCCATTCACACACACCCAAATTCCCACAAAACTTAGGGCGCCCAGTTAAATAGTTCACTTAGTGACCAATAGGTATCGAAAAGTTCATCACTAATCCGTTTAGGCAAATACTTAGATTAATTTGCTATTAATTTTCAAAACTACATTTATAGTAAATCGTACACCTACACTATAATTCGTAAACATTTCTAATATCTACCAAATGTTAAACATATCAAAATTGCTATAAATCAGATAAACAAGGACCGATACATTTACACTAAAAACAAATAAAATGTACTCCTCCGCCCCGTCCCATTTTAAGTGTCCATCTTACTATTTTAGTCCGTCTAAAAAAAACTATCTACTTGCATAATATAAAAGTACTCGAATCTACATTTATTACGCGGACACTTAAATCGGGACGGAGGGGTAGCAATAAAACATAGTAAGCAAAAATTTCAATGAGATGTAGTATTAGTGTATTACCAATAGTAGGAGGTAGATCATCTTGAACAAGAGAGTTAGAAATGAAACTGACTAAAAGACTACTTTTACCAACACCCGAATCACCGATCAATAGTATCTTAAACGACAGATCATATGCTCCTGAAGATGAACTCATCTTGCTCTATCCAAGATTGTTAGTTATAAAAACAGAGTAACTGTGTATGATCAAATTCTGCACAAAGTGTGTGATGAGAATATACAAGAATGGAATTAATGATGAGAGAAAAGGTGATCAAGTCATATGAAACTATGATTTTGTTTCTAAGGAGGGAGAGAGAAAGTACCTGAGGGAGGGTGAGCTGTTACTGTCTGTTTATTTGAGCCTGCCTGGAGGAATGAAGTGAGATTCGAATCCTGTAACGCGCCTTTCCGTTATACTCAAGATAGGGATCTTTTGTTTTTTCTATATCGACGTCTCGTAAGATCGAATCGGGATGTTAAATTTCGATTATAATGTTATTTTTTAATAGTTTTTGTAATATTATTTAAATCTACAATTATTATATATAATAACACAAAATTATATCAATCTCGAGAAAGTCATGAAACTTGAATTCAAATTGAATAGATCCGTAAAGCAGTGTTTCATGAAAATGTTGTCTAAAATTATGAATAGTGAATGTCTAGGAAGATTCATATTGTTTTATAAACTCTATTAAACATAATCCATAAGTTTGTAGTTTTTTAGTTTGAGGTCTAAGAAGAGAAAGATCGGATGAGATTAGATTTTAAGATCACCATGGTTGAATCGGGATCTTATAAGATCTTAAGTTCTTCAAGATCTTACGTAAGATCTGGATTTTTTGCTTTGTAATATTATAAAGGATAATTGTTTGTAAATGTAAAGTTATCACTTTTCTTCAAGTTGTATATGTATCTATTAATCCGTCTAAATAATACAAACATTTTACTAATCATACTATTATGTGTAAAGATTAAGGTTGTACTGCTTTTTGTTGACGTGGCATGGATTATCACAATATAATTGTTTATAAATGTATTAAGTTTTCACTTTTCTTGAGTTGTGTATTATTATCTGTTTTGGTTAGAATTAATTACACAAATCGTTCTTGTGGTTAGGCCCAATTGCAAGTTTAGTCCAAATCACTCCAAAGCGCAAAGAAACCAATCCTTACCTTTTCTTCTTCAACCAACATTTTTTCCGGCAAGCTACAACCATCCCATCTTTTTCTCTTTTTCTTTTCTATAAAAAAAAATAAATAAATAAAAAATCCAAATACCAAGACACAAAAACCAATACACAACCAACAAATAAACCTTCTCCTCTCCATCCCATTTTTTTCCGGCTACCACCAATGATTTCCCACCATCACCATTTTTAATCCGAAGTGATACGATCACCTTTTTTAATCGCCAAGCAAAACTAACAATCCAAAACCCTCTTTATTCTTTAATAATCCACCGTCATTTTCAATATAATCTTTCACCATTTCTTATTGCATTATTTCAGTTTTAATACATTTTTTCATAATAATAAAAAAACATTTATTAAAAAAAAACACACACATTCAACAATAGTAACGATTGTTAACAATCATTCTTATTTTCTTCAAAAGTATAACTCACATTAATCAACAATTTCAACATCTCAAAACCCACCATTTTCGAAACCAACACCATTTTAAAAGTTACAACATATCACCTTCTTAAAACCAACCCCCATAACAGCAGTGGCTGGTCATTGATTCCGACGAGCAACATCGGTGGTGGATCTTGTGGTTGCAGGTTAGATGGTAATGGTGGATCTGATGTTGACTGATGGTGGTGGATCATAATCTAGTTTTGGTAAGAATTATAGAGAGAATGTTGGTGATAGTGATTGTGTATGGTGTCGGAGATAAAATAGAGCAGCAGATTTAAGGAAAAAGATTGTGTTGGGTTAACAAGTGAGTGTTTGTTTGTCTGGTATGGGTGAGTTCTAAAAGTGACGGACGAAACTTGCAATTGGGCCTAACCACAATGACGATTTATGTAATTAATTCTAACAAAAATAGACATAATACACAACTTAGTAAAAAGTGAAAACTTCAATACATTTATAAACAATTAGATTGGGATAATCCATGCCACGTCAGCAAAAAAAAAATAGGCAACCTTAATATTTACACATAATAGTATGATTAGTAAAATGTTTTTATTATTTAGGCAGTTAATAGATATATCACAACTTAAGAAAAATGTCAACTTCGAACAAACAATTTATCCCTATTATAAAATTATAACATTCTAAGATTAAGATCGAGATCTTAACAACCACTCTCTACACTATTGTTACATCTTTTATATTTTTTCATGGGATTTTCTAGAATGTGCCATGGTTGCACATGTTTAAATGATTAAATGAAGTAAAATTACCATATTTAAATATAAGTTCATATTAATACTTTTCAAAATTTCGATTGTTTACCAACTTTAACACCATTTTAAAGAATTTGAATTTAATTTAAGAAATAATTATGATTAATCAATACTTCTTAAGTCATGCCTCCGTGGCACAAGTTAGATAAAGCCTTTTTTTCACTAATACTAGTAGTATAATAGTAGTAGTATTTTAGAGAGTTTCTAAAGTCAAAGAAACAATTTCAAACACAAATTTATTAAAAAGTAGTAATAAATTGGTAAATGACAGAATTTTTGTATTCAATTTGCGGAATACTATAGTCACAAAAATTTTGCAAAAAATATTTATATATGCATGTTATTTAATTAGTGGCATTCTCTTCATTTTATATTCTTTATAATATCTTAATGGGTCAAGCATTACGGCGATAATAAGTATAGTTATATGTGTTTCTACCGTTTAGTGAATTAGTTTCACAACACTTCGAATGTATATGTGTTAGTTGTTAGTGTTTGTTTGGGTTCTAAGTAACTTTCAGTAGCTTTCATGACATCATTATTCCCGTATAGAAATACCCATCATGATCTCTTACGCGTCAAACACTACCCCAAAAGTATATGATTTTGACGAATCAAGATTATATTGATTGAAATAAATGAAATAAAGGTTAAAGTTGTAAAATTTGAATTAAAATAAAATAAACCCATTAAAAATATAAAAACTAAAACTCATAAAATATATCAAAATGGATGTTGAAGAGCATAAAATTTTAGAAAATATGGTGAAATTAGATTATAAAAAATAAGTAGATAAAAGATATTTTAATTTAAAAATAAAGATGAATTTTAGTTGAGAAATAGCATTTCGTTTTATAATTGGAGCTCTTTATCTTAATTTTAGTGGTTAGGAGTTAGGTTTGGGTTTGTTAGAAGTTAGAACTTTGGAGTTTGTTAAGAAGTGACACATGTCATCTCATGATTGGGCTCCTTATCTTAATTTTGGTTAGAAAAACTCTTTCCATAATAAGCAGTAAAAATTGAATTTTAAGCCTCTAATTTTAGAAGCCTAAATACGATTATAAAGAAGTATAGATGAGGTGCGATCCTCTACAAAGCCACAAATTATAAAAAGTCTGCAAATCCAATTGTCTTATGACACGTGTCCCCACTAATTTTATCCCTTTCCCTCTCCTTTTTTCTTAATATTTTCAGCTAAAGGGCATTTGAGTCTTTTGACTTGTTTTTTAATTCCACCCCAATCTTCAAACGCAAATAACTTTCAAACGACATATTTTTATGAAAAACCTATTTCACCATAATTTTTAAAATTTAATCATCTTTAATTTGATATGCATTTTGATATAAAAATCGAAACTTTTTTTTTAAAAAAATTTCAAGTGGGTTATGATTTTCTTTAAATTTTCGGCATATTCGACTCTTTTTTTGTCTAATTTAAAAGTTGAATTACGCAAAACTTAAAACAAAAAAGTCGTAGTTTTTTTTGCCGTTCTTTACCCAGAAATTAGAATCATCCAATTTCGATATGATATGAGTGAGATATCGCATTTTAAAAATGACGTTTTACACATATTTAATGCACACAAAGTGTTTGATAAAATGCCTAAAACTGATTTTTCGAATATTTAAATACACTAATTGGTGTACCACAATAAAAATTTTGTTATTTTTAGCTTTTTTTTAACTGATGAACGAAAACCAACTGATGAACTGATGAGCAATGTGACCTTAACTGATGAACATTGTGATTTGTTTAGACAATGGATGAACATCATGATTCTCTTTTTAGAAAACTGATGAACATTAACGGATGAACTGATAAACTGATGAACATTATGATTTTTTTTTTGTTAGAAGACTGATGAACAAAAACCAACTTATGAGCAATGTGACCTTAACTGATGAACATTGTGATTTGTTTAAACAATTGATGAACATCATGATTCTTTTTTTAGAAAACTGATGAACATTAACTGATGAACATTATGATTTTTTTATTAGAAAACTGATGAACAAAAACCAACTGATGAACATTGTGATTTTTTTAGACAACTGATGAACATTATGAATTTTTTTAGAAAAGTGATGAACATTAACTGATGAACTGATAAACTGATGAACATTATATTTTTTTGTTAGAAAACAATCTAACTTATAAACATTGTGGTATAACTGGTGAAATTTTTTAAAGAAAACTGATGAACATTGTGATGAACTGATGAACATTATGATTTTTTTTGTTAGAAAACTGATGAACAAAAACCAACTGATGAACAATGTTATCATAACTGATGAACATTGTGATTTTCTTAGACAACTGATGAACATCATAATTTTTGAAAAATTGATAAACTAATGAACATTATAATTTTTTTTAGGAAACTGATGAACTGATGAACATACTAACTGATGAACTACAACAACTGATAAACTGATGAACAATGTGACCATAACTGATGAACATTGTGATGTAACTAATGAACAAAATTAAAGAGAACTGATGAACAACTATTTTTATTGATGAAACAATACTTTTTACTGATGAACAAATGAACAACTTTTTCTATTGATGAACAACACTCTTTATTGATGAACGATATTTTTTTTGTTACAAAACTAATGAACAACGTAACTAACTGATGAACATTGCTATGTAACTGATGCATAAAGTTAAAGAACAACTGCAATAATTTAAATCGAGTACATACAATTCGTATTAACAATCAAAATAATATAACCCGCTTCCAAACATTGACCAACTCTACACATCAACATGTCCATCTTCTGTTAAAACTAGCACTAAATGTGTGCTAAAACAGATTCACTCATGCCTCAATCATAACCAACAACTTATCCTTTAAACCCAAATCAACACTCTAATACAACAGTAAAAACATAAACAATCCATCTAAATACAACTCATCCTTAATAGAAAGTATCAGCTTGACTACACTTGCACATTGTACACTTAAACAAACCATCTCATCCTTTACAATTGCAAGTCTCATGTACCAAAGTACATACTTAAACAACCCAATAACATCCAATAGAATCACTTAATGATTAAAATGGTATGTCAGAGTGATATGCATTACATGTACATGTGGACCATGAAGCATCAAACGTCGGTAGTGGGTGAAGGTGAAATGAAGGATCAGATGGTGGGGCCTAATGGCCAAAGAATTGTCTCCTTATAAGCTAGGCAATTAATCTAAGTCAATCAGGCAATGAGCGATGGTGGCTAACGGTAGATACCGAAATCCGGCAATGGCTATCGGTTGCAATGGTGATGTCGTCAGATTCGATGGTGGTTGTGGTAGTGGTTTAGACCGTGGTTAATCCGGAGATGGTGTTGGTTCCGGTGATGGTGATGGTTGTTGTAATGGCAGATCTCGATGATCTTATGGTGGTGCTAGTGGCTATTGTGATTTTGACAGTGAAGATAGGATGAGAATAAAGAGAGGAAAGAAGATGAGAGATAAAGAAATGGAATGACTTCTATGCCCCTATGTGTATTTGTACCTTTTTTATTTGATCAAAATCTTGTACATGATCCAACGGTCTACATCACTTTTTAGACTTTGCAAAACAATTCCACTTTCTAATGGATCCATTACCTATAATATATACCCAATAATAAATCTAAATCTAAAATTATAGTCTCGTTGATTTTTTGGTCTTTCCTTTTCAACTTTGACCTTAAATATTTTTGTTTATGTTATACAATAGTTGATGAAAATTATACCAAATGAAAATACATTAAAACTCAATCCATTCATATATTTTCATCAAGTATTATATAACACAAACAAAATACTTAAATCAAAGTTATAAGAAAACCGAAAAGTCAAAAGACTATAATTTTGGACGAAGTGAGTATGACATGTCTTTTTGTGAATGTATTTTCTTTAAATTTTTTGTGATTTTAGCTTTTCTCATTCCGTTTATATATAAAAAGAAATTAATACATTATGCAAATGTATGCGGTTAATTAGGTATTCTATGACTATTTCCGACTTTTAACATAATCACTACCAAGATACGTACATAATTATTTGAATCTCAGACTTAACTATGAGAATGACTAACCACTACATCAACCTGGTGATGGTTTGTCAGACTTAACTATGAATCTCAGACTTAACTATGAATCTCAAATACATTTCAGTTCGGTTTTCGATCCGATGCTTTTATCAATTCGGTTATCAGTACGGTCTAGTTTTTGGACCGTGATCAGTTCTAATGAACACTTATTTAAAAGTGTAAACTTTTCAAAATAAGCAATTTAAAACTATCTTTTTTAAAGTACTAGTTGGATACCAGCATAATGCATGATATAAGATAGTTATATGTGTTTGCTTACCCGCTTAGTGAATTCTTTTCATAACACCCCGAATGTATATGTGTTAGTTGTATGTGTTTGTTTGGGTTTCCCATAGTTTTCTCTTGACATCATTATTCCCGCATATAGAAAGACCCTCATAATCTCTTACCCGTCAAACACTCTCCTAAAAAATATATGATTTTGACGAATCAAGATTGTATTAATTAAATTAAACATTAAAGTTGTAAAAATTTAAATCAAAATAAAATAAATCCACTAAAAATGTAAAATCCAAAAACTCATAAAAATATATCAAAATAGATGTTGAATTAATGAGCACAAATTTTTTAAAAATATGGTGAAATTATATTATAAAAAAAAAATAAATAAAAATATATTTCAGTTTGAAATAAAGGTGAATTTTTTGTTAAAAAGTGACATATGTCACCCAATGATTAAAGGTTATTATCATAATTTTTTGTTAAGAGTTAGGCTTGAAGTTTGTTAAAAAGTGACACATGTCATCTCATGATTAAAATTCATTATCTTAATTTTTGGTTAAGAATTAAACTTGGAGTTAAGGTTGGTTATCCATGCAGTATAATATAGTATAGATATAAATAAATACATATAAGAAAAATGATTATTTACTTTTAGAAAGCAATATGATTAAGCACATAAGTTTAAAAAATAAGCAATCGAAACACCCTCTTCAAAGAAAATTTATTAACAAATTTCTGTCTTCAATCTTAAGTTTAAAGTGATCTAGAAATATAGTAAGTTAATTCTTATGTCCTTTAACTCAATTATAGATAGATCCATAAATCCTTGATATGTCGCATCTATTCCCATGCTAAGGCCCCTAGCCCCCTACCATCTTCACAAGCGACCCATCGAGATAATTATTTGTTTTCTTTTGTTCAAAGATTTGTTTAGAAGTCTTACTACAATTAAACAGATGTATTTATGGCAATAGTGTGTTAATGTTGACTTCGTAATGGACCATGCATAGTACAACACTAGACAAGTGACTACTTTTACTCTAGGGAACCACAATCATAACGTGGTAAAGTTAGGTTGTGTGTAATAGGTTGGTCGACAGTCTGTATGGTCCACCGGTGCGTCGCAACTCATTACATTGACCACCAAAACACGCGGCGCGGGAGAGAAAAAGAGAGAATGTATCATTAATGCGACCGATTTTTTGGCAAAGAAAAATAACCCGACGGCTATTTTGGAAAGTTTTCAAACAAAGACAAAAATTTATTTAAAAACTTTATATATTTATCACTAAATATACTCATTACTTTTTCATTTTTATACATAATTTCAAACCATTCTTTATTATAATATTCTCATCTCACATAAAATGTTTAAAAAAACTCCCAAAACCCCGACGCCAACAAAACATTCTACACTTTTCAACACCGGATCCTAAGTTTTGTTTATCTGGTCTTTCACCACCCATTCATTTTCAACCCGCAAGTTTTGTATACCAATCACATTAACCACAACAACAACCTTATTATCAAAATAATTTGTTTCAACCTCCGTTTAACCAACAACAATAACAAATTGTTTTACCTAACTATAACAACAATCTCAAATGTTTCGTCCGCAAATATATAAAACGATTCACCACCACCGTTTTATCCAATCGATGGACATGGCTCAAACTTCTCAACAATATTCTCCGGTTAACCGTTTTAATCTTGATGAAGATTTAGATCCGCTTTTTGTTAGTCAAGATTATTCTACGGCTCAAGGTTCGGGTGGTTCATCTGTACCCGTTGAAGACGACTCTCCCGTCGAAGAGGTGGCTCCTGTAAAAAAGAAGACGTCAAAAAGGCGTCAAAAATCCAAAGCGACTGTAGAAGCTACCGCGACAAAACCATGGACCACGTAGGAAGAGCTAGAGTTGTGTAAAGCTTGGATAAACACGTCGAAAAATAGCGTCAAAGGAACAATCAAAATACTAGGGGTTTTGACTGATAGTGGTGTCTTACTTGAGAATGAATGAGGAATCGGTAAGAGGATACGATGTCGTTAGCACCACATGGAAAAATAGGCTTCGTCCTAAAATTGGTCGGTTTTGTGCCTTTTACGATAATGTAAAACGGAGGAACCATAGTGGCGCAGATGACTAACATGTGTTCGATCAAGCATGTGCCGAATATCGCAACGCACGGTCAACTCTTCACAATGATTGAGCCATGGAAACTTTTGAAAGAACATAGTAATCGGAAAGTGTTTGAGATGCCAAGATTTTACAAAACTAAAAAAAAAGCTCTCAAAAATCAAAAACATTAGAAACCACCTCACACGCCACATCGAACTCGGCACATGGAGGTTTTAATCTCAACAACGAAGCAGATGAATATGAGGCGAAAGAGGTTCGGGAAGTTCGACCAATGAGCCGAGACAAAGCTAAGAAGAAAGCGCCATTTTCCTCCGTTCCTTCAGAATCTTCAGCTGATGCACTTGTTCTTGTTGATATGATAGTCGATAAATGGAAAAACATGGAATCGGCAATTTGGGGCAAAAAGAAGGAGAGCCATGGAGTCTTATATAGTGTTGAAGAATTGAAAACTGGAAATGGAAGAACAAGCACGTTTGATAGAAAAATAGGCGCGTCAAGAGCAATTGGAATTGGAAAGAGAGAGGCTTGCATACAAGATAGAAAACTTGAGCTGCAACGTGAAATTCTTCAATTTCAACAAGAAAAGAAAAGGGACAAAGACCTCATGTTCTATAATTCATGCATCAATGAGACTTTGCACGAAACGCAACAACAGAAGATGTTGAAGAGAAGCAAAAAATAAAGAAGAAATATAATTTAGATTATAAGTTAATATTAATTTGTTATTTTAATGTAATATTTTTAATTTTATTTGAATTACCAATGTCATATTTTAATTATTAATGAAATTTTAATTTCTTGCTTAAAAAATATGAAAATAAAAGAAAATAAAAACATGGTGTCTTGGTTTTAACATTACACTAAGTTGATCGTGAAGTTGTCACCAGAAAGAAAATGATGCGACGATGAGACATGTTGGTCTTTTTGTGGTCGTCATTACACATGGTCTAAGATTTGGTTAAAATCTTGTGTTGGATGTGTTTTGGTTGTGATAGATAAGAGCACCGGTGCCCTGAGTCATATGGCTTTAAGTTATTGCAAAAAGTCTTGTCAGCTTAACACTTTTATTTTATAACTCAGGACTTATAACTTAGCACAAAAACACCCTCCTATAACTCAATTTTTAATGCACACCCATGAACCCCACAATTTTTAACAATTCATTTATTCAAATAAAACAACATATAAAATTAAAACATCACAAAATTTAAGCAAAATAACTTACCAAATTTGCATTTTAAGGACTAATTATGTAAGAAAACAATTCAAAGGACTAACGATGCATTAGTGACCGCAAAAACACACACACGCACACGCATAAACATATTTATTAAAAACACAAACATACCACACAAACACAAACAAAAATAGTTAAGATTAAACCCCCAAAAAAAAAAAAAAAAAAAAGAAAAATATCGATCGCGGGAGTAAGTTCGGTAGCGACACCCTATGGTGCCGGGTTCACGTGTGGGGTCCGTTATCATAGGCGCGAGGCAAAAACGCCTGCATGCAGTGTGCTCTAAGCAACATTCAATTATAGATTTTAGATCTTGGACGATTCTCATGACATAACTTGACGATGTATAGCGTCGTCAATTTATTTGTGTATGTGTTTATTTTACTTTTTGTTTATGTATATATTGGTGTATGTGAGAATGAAAAAAAAAACATTGTGAATTAAATTGTGATTAAATATTTAAATATTTAAATATTTTAAAGTTCAGCCATATATATCTATGTTTTATGTTTCTCAATAATGATCATATTGCATGTACATTAAACAAGTAAGCTAACACCTTTTTGAGGTTCTTTTAAAGAAGATAACATGAACACAATGATCATAAGTTACCTCATATCCATCATATATCAACAAAAACCAACCATGATAAAATATTCAAAATAAGAAAAGAAGTACAAAGGGAACATGGGTACAAAATGATAGGTGCAAACCCCACAATTCAGGCGGAAAGGATAGTTATGATGCCAATATGCCATGTTTTTTTTGAACAAAAGTTTATGATGCCATGTTATCATGGCATTATGTAGGCCTTGCCATATTTAATACCGTTTGCTCAAAAAATGGGGCTCCATTTTCTACATTATTTCTTGGTGGGTCACTCCTTTTGGTTGAAATTTTCTTTCTCATTTCAAGTTGAAATTTGGATATAAGGCTAATTGGTAATGGAAAATGATTGTCATGCCTAAAATGCATGACTAAAAACATGCTTAACAATAAGATGATGACAAGTGGAAAAATCAAAAGTGAAAATTTAGAGAGAGAAAATGTATGAGTGATGTGTCAAATTGTTAATGGATTAGACATGAGTTTAGGCATATATGTTAGGCCTCCATATCATTGCTCAATTGGTAATATGGGGCGAGTTCCTCCAACCAACCGAATCAACAAGTGCGTTCCCTCCCTTAGCCCGACCTCACCCAACCGAGTTGTCTCCCGACCAAGTAAATGTTGTGGTCAGCTGCCTAGCCGAGTTTTTAATTTGGTTTGTGTGTAGTTTTTTTATTTGTTTTTGTGGGATATGTTTTTTGTTGTGGTTGTGGTCACTTTGCTACTTGTTTATGGTCGGAATGTAGTATTGGAGAGAGAAAGCTAAAGTGACGTTGATGTGACATAGCTGACCACATAAATTTATGCCACCATTAGCATTAGTCTAACAACATTTTATTATGGTAGATGTTGGTATGTACAAGTATTGTAGCATAACTGTATTAGTTAAAGTGCACAAAGTCTATTACTTAGTTTATTTGTTTTAGTTTTAGTTAGATACATTTAGTTTAACTTAGAGTAATGTATGTTTGTGAGATGCATTACATTATATCAATTATATAATAAAGGTATACTATTTGACACACCCCCGCAGTCCGAACGTGGAGGTTCCTGAATGCTCTAACTAGACCTAAACTTAAAAAATAATTGCGACAATAAGACTATATTAAAATATCTGCAAACTGATGTGTTGAGGGAACATGAAGTACACGAACATGTCCTAAGGCAATATGTTCCCTAAGAAAGTGTAAATCTGTTTTTACATGTTTAGTTCTTTGGTATTGCACAAGATTAGAGGAGATACCCAAGGCAGTGACATTATCATAAAAGAGAACAATAGACTTAGCAAGAGGACAATCTAACTCAAGAAGAAGATTATGGATCCAAGTCGTTTCAGCAACAACATTGGTAACTCTCCTATATTCGGCTTAGCACTAGAACGAGAGATAATATGTTGTCTCTTGGAAGACCATGAGACAAAATTATCACAAAGAAAAACATAATAACCCGAAGTAGACCGACGTGTCATATGACAACCCGCACAATCAGCATCAGTGTACGAAATAAAACGATCAACGGATGAAGGACGACAAAAAGCCCCAGAGACGTCCCTTGCAAGTAACATAAATGTGTTTGAGAGCATTCATATGCGATTCACGAGAATCATGCATATAAAGACACATTTGTTGAACAACGTATTAAATGTCTAGCCGAGTAAACGTAAGATATTTTAATTCACCTGCAAGGCTACGATAGAGTGTAGGATCAGCAACAGGAGTACCACTGAACCCAAATTTAGATTTAGTATCAACAGGTATGGGATAAGGATTACAAGATTCCATGTCAGCACAAGAGAGAATTTCACGAGCAAATGATGACTAAGCCAGAAATAACCCCTTAGAAGAGCGAACAACAAACACCCTAAGGAAATACGATAAATTACCAAGACCAATCATGGCAAACTCAGAGAACAAATGTAAGAGAACCGGATTAACTAAATCCCTAGATGAGGCCGTAAGAATGATATCATCAAAATATAATAACAAGAAGATGGTGTCATGGCCGCGGTGATACATGAAAAGAGAAGTGTCGGATTTGCTACTACAAAAACCAAGATAGGCAATATAGACAACAAATTGTTGGTATCAAGCACGTGGAGCTTGCTTAAGACCATAAAGACCCATGCGAAGACGACACACGTAGGTAGGATGCAAGGTACTAATATAGCTTGGAGGTTGTTTCATATAAACCTTTTCAGTTAGATCATCATTCAGGAAAGCATTTTTGTGAGGATCTAAACACCTGTGAGACTTGTGTTAATAGATACTTTGAGGTTATACCAAGTAGTATGCGGAATCTACTACTTAGCACTTTAGAAGACAATGATAATTGAATGTGTATGGAATAGTAAACAAGAATAAAACAACATGCTTCAATATTATTAATTATAATACGAGTGATCTTTCCTTATTACTAGGGTTTACATCCTTGAAGCTAAACAAAAGATACGTACAAATAACTAACCCTAAGACCTCCTTTTATAGCTTAAGGAGTCCTTTACAAGATAACTATAATATATTCGTATCAATCTAAACGTATAAGACATACATGCAATCTATTCTATAATTACAAAAAGCGTACATATCCTATTGGCAGTACAAACCATATATAATAGCAGTTAGTACTGCTAGTGTATTTTTCACTAGTTTTGTTTGTATGCCTGGCAGTACCTATAGCAGTTAGTACTGCTACGTTTAATTCCCAACAATTTTTAACATCAATATGATGAATATGCCAGTGTTAAGAGATACCAATGCTCAACATGATGCGAATGGTAGCTGATGTGTGTAAATCTTGTTTTAAATTTATAATAGCCGACCTAACCTAATAGATTAACACTTACGGGCAGTGTACCCGATCAATCCTAGCTAGTTTGGTAAGTACGGGTTGTTCACAAAGAGTAGATGAACTTTATAGCTAACCTAATGGACTTTCAACAGTTTTTTGGGGGTTTTCAATCTGAGAGATTGGCATGATTTTTAATTAATTAAACTACTAAGAAATTAAGTAAACAAACTATTAAACTACAATTCTGATCAAATTAAGAAGAAAACGCTAGCCAAGTTTATCCTATAATGTTTTATTGGTCCGTTTATAAGTGCAATTATCTAATGATTTACATTGGTGGACATAAAATGTAAGCTAAACCAGAGGATCGCAGAATCTAGTCTTATGAATGCATTTCATATCTATTGCAGACTAAGCCAGATGGTCACGGTTACTTAGCCCTATGACATCAACCTTAACCCTCGAGTAACTTGTGGGGCTAACAAAATCAATCACACATAAAAGTTGTATAAACTAATCTATACAATTACCTACGGTAACCTACGGTCATAGCATTCCCTACTCTCTCGCAGTGGTTACCTCTAAGAGTGCAGTATGCTAAATTACTTGTTTTAGTCATTTTTCATCTAACCTAGGGATACGGTCGACCTCTAGTCCTAATGGTAACCTTTCTTGAAGGTATCATTATCACTTACACCTACCATTGTGATACATATTATAAATCACAAAAATAGTTCTATAACCTATAATCTAGACAATAGACATCCAACAATAAACAAGTAAACGAACATATATTTTGAACGATAAACATATAAACTATCCAAAATAAATTCATTAATCGAAATAAACATAATCAAATCAACAACGTGTTCATAACATGGCTAACACCTAAGGGTGTTAGCCCATAATCTCAGTAGCAAACGCGAAAGAAAATATAAAGGATAAGCAAATGAATAACATAGTGAAATCGATGTGCAAACCAAACGATTATATTTTGTGTGGTGATATGAGACCTCCTTCACTTGATCACTTATGTTCTCCTGGTCTTGGAATACTCCTAGGTTCGTCTAGTATTGAGAATGTAAGTCTATAAAACAAGATTAGGGCTTGTATTTATAATGTTCTGTCTGAGTCATTGATATGTCGTATTGGGGGTCAATACTTCATATTCAGGATATCTAGAGTAGGCTCCTCGAATAGAATATTCGGAAATATTCGTCTATCTTCAATCAATACGGCGTATCACTAGAGTTAGATACGACGTATGCCTTCAATCCCCGTCTTTATTGGATAAGGGATAATATATTTTATATGGCGTATTACTAGAGTTCAGTACGCCGTATTCTTCATACAGTTGACTTGGGCTCATCTGACAAGGATTTATATACTGCGTATCACCAGAGTTAGATACGCCGTATTCTTTTGAGCACAATTCTTCCTTGAGATCTTCTAAGTAAAATATACGGTGTATCGCTAGATACGGATACACCGTATGCACTTGCTGGACTTGCGCATTTCTTTAGTTTTAGCTCTAAGTTCCGTCGTTTTTCGTGTCTTTTCCAATATTGCTTTATAATTGAAAATCACAAATGTAAGCAATTAAGCAACAATTTTCATATAAAAGTATAATAAATGAACAATATACATGGGATAAATGATGCCTAAATATAGTACTTATTTGATCACATCAATAGCACTCTTGAAAATAGAATTAAAAGTCTTGTCAAAGTCAATACCTATTGTTGAGAGAAGCCCTGAGCAACTAAACAACCTTTGTAGCACTTAAGACGAACAAAACTGTCAAACTTGTGCCGATATAACCAACGACACCCAACAACATTAGCATGTGGAGGACGAGGAACAAGATCCCACGTTCCATTAGATAAAAAGGTTGGCCTTTCAAAGTCTAATACTTGTTTCAAATTCGGATCACACATTGCTTGAGCAGTTGTACGAGGTAGAGAAGAATTGACAGTGAGAGTAAAAAGATTCATATGATGCACAAGTCGAACAAATCCCGTTTGAGATCTAGCAATCATTCGGTGATAAGGTTGAGATGACACATCATTAACATTTGTGGGAAATAAAGTATCTAAAACGTGAGTAAAAAAGAAAGTATCTTCCGAGGAATGGCTAGCATCAAAGTGACGTCAAAAGAAGATCCTAAGACATGAGTGGATGACGAGCTGGAAGAAACTGGAAATGAGTCGCGGATAGGGACTTAGGTGATATCCGAGGCGTGGCTGCCTTCTGTGGCAACAACAGAGACTCGGCTTGGAGAAGCGTTGAGGCCCGCGACTTGGCTAGTGACTTGGGTGGTTTCTGAAGTGGTTCTCGCGACTTGGGTAGGGATTTCGTCTCGTCGAGAAGAAGATTCCAGAGAGAAAGCGGAAAGAAATGAAGCTTGCTCATCACTACCAAACAAATCATTGCCAGACATGTTTGGTGAGGGGTGAAATGATGTGCATAGAAAGTGATCTTCATCAAAAAAAAAAATGGCAAGAGGTCATAATCCTATGAATGATGAGATCATAACATCAATGACCACGATGATCAGAAGATGGACAAAGATAAATGCAAGCAGTAGAACGAGGAGACAACTTTTGAGTAGCGATAGCTGAGATATTTGGATAACATAGACACCCAAATACATGCAAGTGAGTATATGATGGAAAGAAACCGAATAAGACTTCATATGGAGCCTTATAAGTAAGAGTGGTGGTAAGGAGAAGGTTAATCGTACGAACCGCCATATTCATAGCTTCAACCCAAAATGAAGGAGGTAACGATACTTGGAAAAGAAGGGTTCGGATGATGTTAGTGATAGTATGAATGCCTTGTTAGGATTTATAAAATCTATAGTGAAGTGTCGGTCACCCCAACTATTGTCTAGCATATGTTAGCTCGTAGACATATCATTATTTACTTGTTTATTAGCTTAGTTATTAGTTTAGAGTAACACCGTGGAGGAAGGACAAGTCTTTACCTACTGTATGCCTGATCCACAGTCTGACAGGAGGACGTTTAGTTGTAACTATAAATACCTCTTCTATCCTTAGAAGAGGTAGTGCTTCTTAATCTAACCTTTCATTTTTTTATTTTACTTTCTGTCTCTAAGAACACCCTCTCTACTCTTTCTATCTCTAAACATGGCATACTTGTTTCATCATCATCCAAGGCCACCCGAATCATCAAACAACATAAAAGAATGATCCTACAAATGGTACCAGAGCTAAGTTGTGTTGTTCTTGATGATTTGTATGGTTTTTATGCGGCGTTTGATGCGGTTTTGTACTCGTTTTATGTTGCGGTTTTGGTTGATGCGGTTTGACACGGTTCTTGTGATGTTGTGATGCGGCTTGTATATTATTTGTTGATGTTTGTTTATGTGTGGTAGTTAAACTGTTTTAAGCAGATTGAACGTGCTTTTAAGCAGTTTTTAAGTTGTGTAGAATCTGATTGTTGAGTTTGTTTTAAAAAACTGTTGGCACCTTTGAAGTCGTTATAAGCTGTTTTAGTTGTGAATCTGCTGGTGGTTATATTATTAATCTGGTTTTTAAGCAGTTTTATAATAGTTTTACAACTTGTTCATCGATGCGGTTTTTCAGTTTCCTGGATGCGATTTGTGCTAAAAGTGAAATATTCATCAAAGCGGTTTGAGGTCATTCTTCAATGCGGTTTGCTAAAATATTTGTCTAGGTCTCAAGTGCGATTTGTCACCAAAGAGTTTTGATGCTGGTGTTCGATGCGGTTTGATGGGTCAATGTCTAAATTCGATGTATTTTAGATGTAGCTTGTTTAAGATGCATTGCGGTTTGGGTGTTAAAAGTGGTTTGACTCAACTGAAAGATGCGGTTTGTTAAAAGCGGGTAAGCGGCTTGATATCTTGAAAATGCATTTGACTCAAAATGAGATTTGTAAGTGGTTTGTCAATCACCACTTGAAAGCAGTTTATCTCTTTAAAGCGTTTTGAATGAAGATTACTGCGGCATGTTGAGTAATGAAGCGATTTGATATTTGGATTTGAAAAGCTTGCGGTTTGATAATACCTTATGCGGTTTGACTCAAAATAAGAAGCGTTTTGTAAGAAAGAACGTTTTGGAAGAAGAAGATGCGGTTTGAGCATTTACCTAAAGCGTTTTGACTCAAAGAAAGCAGTTTGTATGCAAGATTAGATGAAGATTGAGGTTTAACAAACTCATTCTACATGAATCTACGCAAACCAAGATCAATCAACAGATTCATTTTCATCATCAACAAACTTAATTGAAAAACAACATTTACAAATATCTCAATAAATATACAAAATCAACCAGAAAAGTTTCGTATCTTAATCTAAATCTACATCAACAACAAATCATCAACCTTCAACAACGTTTTATTTTTCACCAATCTACATCAACTAGACTCGAATCTCATCAACTATGCATACATCTCATGATCCGCTTGGGAAATACGCTTATTGAGTTAATACTTATTGTAGTAGAGTTAGTCTTGATAGTGTTAAATGATAAGTATTAACTAGTTAGTCGATAGTGAGAAAGTTAATCTTGATAGCTTTAAGTTTGTCTTGATGTAAGTAAGGAATGTCGTGTAAGAGTTGTAACAACATATCTTCTATTCCAATAGAAGATATGATATACTTAGTCCATAGTTATCTCTGTAAGGGATCTCTTTAGTATATAAAAGGAGATCCTAGCTAGGTTAAACACATATCTCATATTCTAGCCGTCTAAAGTAGAGCTTCAAGGTTGTAAACCCTAGTACTAGGAGAGTACTAGTATTATTGCTTAATAATATTGAAGCTGTTGGTGTTATACTTTGTTTACATTGTCTTTGCATTAAATCTTCTAGGTGCATACAAGTAGATTCCGCATACTTGTGTGTATTCACAACAAAGTTTCTCATTGTTGTTTTGGAACCATCCAAGGCAACTAACACATTTGCAAGCTAAGTGTTCTAGATCCAGGTTTGGGACTTCACAAGTGGTATTAGAGCTTGTGTCACAAGCTTTGTTTTTAGAAGATCTGTGTTGACAAATCGAAGAAATGGATTTCAATCAATGCAATCCAATCTTTATTAGAGTTCTGAGTTGCAGACCACATGAATATGAACTTGGAGAATGCACATAGAGCGTTACTTTTGGTACTTGATTTCATGTTGTGGAACATTGTGCTCTATGGAGACTCCTACAAACGCACCGCCATCAAGAAGTTCTTTGGTAAGATCACTACAATGAAAGGTGATCCTATCACTAATGAAGAAATGGCTCTAAGAGGCAATGATCTCAAGGCCAAGTCTTTTACTTATGGCAATCACGATGATCATCAACTCACTTCAACAAACACAAAGATGCTCGTAGTCCTTAAAAGCCATTGAAACCAGATTGGTGGAGATTCTGTCACCAAGAAAACTCAAAAGACTCTGTTGAAGCAAGAATTTGAAAACTTCATTCTTGGTGCAATCGAGTCCATTGACTCGCTTTATAATAGGCTTCAAAACTTGTTAGTCAACTGGCTGTATTGGATGTGGAGTTCTCCATAGAAGATGTCAACCTCAGGTTTGTTAGAAGTCTTCCATCACCAAAATGGGACACTCATGTCATTGTATGCAAGAACAAGCCATATTTTGAAACCATGAAGTTGGACAATCTATTCAATAGCTTTAAGGTGATTGAACAAGACATGAAAAGAGAAGCAGCTGCATCTTCCAGTTCTGGATCACAAAACACAGCTTTTGTGGCTCATTCTGTCACTAGCAATGATATGGATAGTTTTGATGTTAGTACTCCTAGTACTAATGTTAATACTGATGGCCCTGTAACCACTACAGCGGGCATTAATGAAGGCACAATCTATGCCTTCATAGCTGAACAAAGTCATGGATCCCAGATCACTCATGATGATTTAAGACAAATCCATGAAGATGACATGGAAGAGATGGACATCAAATGGAACATTGACCGATCGACATGAGGGCAAAAGGTCATGAAGAAAGCGGAAGGCATATTAAGATCAATGATGCGATTTTCTTTGGGTTTGATAAGGGAAAGGTTGAATGCTACAACTGTGGCAAGCTTGGGCATTTTCCGAGGAATGCGAAGCCCTAGGAGCAAGGGAGACACACCGATGCTAACAACTCCTCTTCAAAAGCAATGGTAGGCTGTTGATGGTCTTTGGATATGATTGGAGCTTCATGGTGATGAAGAAGAGACCCCAATCAACATGGCTTTGGTATCGAGGCACTTAATTGTTCGAGATACATGCATTCCATTAGACAAATATTTAGAGCTAAAACCGTGTTTGATAATGTGTCTGAAGAACTTTCTAAAACTGAGTATAACTTAGCAAATCATAAAAGAGGCTTAGCAGTCTTAGAAAAACAAGTTAAGCACTATAAGGAAAATGCGTCCCTGTTTACTTAAACAACTGCTGTGCTTAATAGAGAAATCTCTTTTAAAGAAATCACCATAAATGTGTTAAAAGAAGAACTAGAGAAAGTCACTATAGCTAAAGATAGCATAGATTTAAGTATTGAGGCTCTTCAAGGCGCAAAACATTATAACAACGAGAGGTTGATAAATTCCTTGAAAAAGCTCTAATTGGCAAATCAAAATCGGTATGGGTTATAATGCGAGACACACCCATTCGGAGGAGTTCATTCACCTCTGGTATAGATCTTGCCCACACTAGATTAGCGAGTTTCGGAAACACATTTGTCCGAGGTCCTACAATCAAAAGTACTTTCCCTGAAAAGACTGATGAAGTGTTTGAAAGTGCTAGTGACACCTCCTTACCTGAGATGTCTGAATCTAAAAATAAAAAGGCTAGTGTAGAGTCTAGTGAACCAAAGCAAGAGCAGGCCACTAAACCAGTAAGATCATTTGACAAACCTGTTAGAAAGCCAGTAAAATATGCCGAGATGTATAGAAACAGTCATCTAGTCCTAGAGGTAACAAGAGCCGGAATCGCTTAAAATCGAACAACTAGGAGATGAATTTGTCATGTATAATAAATCTTGCTTTGTGTGTGGTAGTTTCTCTCATCTGCAGGCTCATTGCAGACACCCTATGAGACCCCAACCCATCATGACTCCCAAAGCAGTTCTTCTCAAAACTAGCATAAAACCTTTGAATTATGCAAGGCCAGTTAATACTGCTAGACCACAACCCAGAGTATTTGATGATAGACCTAATAGAAACTTTTCAAAATCCTCATCTACTTCATCAAGG
Organism: Chrysanthemum lavandulifolium; assembly: GCA_022545495.1. Lineage (NCBI taxonomy): Eukaryota > Viridiplantae > Streptophyta > Magnoliopsida > Asterales > Asteraceae > Chrysanthemum > Chrysanthemum lavandulifolium. The sequence continues at coordinate 154,886,201 of CM040239.1, read as the reverse complement.
TCTTTTAAATTAGCAAAAACCTTTAACTCTTATGATGAACAAATCAAGTTTTACAAGAAAAAGGTTAATACTTATGAGCCAAAACTTAATACTGATAGGCAAAAAGTTAATACTTTTAAGCCTAAAATGAAACCAGCTGGCTCTAAAGTGAATGTTTCTAAGGAATCAAGGGCAATCTTGTTAAGCCCTCGACTTGTTGGGTGAGAAAGACCACTCATTAAATTGCATCGATTACTCTCAAGAAATATGATTACATTGATGCACGAGGCGCATCCAAGTTAGTGATGGCTTGGGTCCCCAAAAGGAACTAATTTCCTTTGTTTTATGTGCAGCACACTCCAACAATAATGATGATCTTGGCTATTCGAGACGGTGGGTGTTCGGGCACATGACCGGAAATCTATCCTATCTTCGAGACTTCACCGATTTGAATGGAGGATATGTTTCTTTTGGAGGGGAATAGGTGGAAGGATTACCGGTAAAGGCACAATCAAGCACGGTAATTTGGACTTTGAAGATGTGTACTATGTGAAAGAACTCAAATACAATCATTCAGTGTGTCACAAATGTGTGCCAAGAAGAATTTTGTTCTGTTCACAAATACTGATTGCTTGGTTTTATCTCCTAACTTTAAGTTGCCTAGTGTTGATCAGGTTCTACTTAAGTTTCCTAGGAAAGCAATCTTTACAGTGTCAATATGAAGAACATAGTTCCCAAAGACAATCTCACATGTTTAGTTGCTACAACTTCTTTGGATGAATCTATGTTAGTGCTTCTTAATCTAACCTTTCATTTTTTTATTTTACTTTCTGTCTCTAAGAACACCCTCTCTACTCTTTCTATCTCTAAACATGGCATACTTATTTCATCATCATCCAAGGCCACCCGAATCATCAAACAACATAAAAGAATGATCCTACAAATGGTACCAGAGCTAAGGTTGTGTTGTTCTTGATGATTTGTATGGTTTTTATGCGGCGTTTGATGCGGTTTTGTACTCGTTTTATGTTGCGGTTTTGGTTGATGCGGTTTGTCACGGTTTTTGTGATGTTGTGATGCGGCTTGTATATTGTTTATGTGTGGTAGTTAAACTGTTTTAAGCAGATTGGACGTGTTTTTAATCAGTTTTTAAGTTGTGTCGAATCTGATTGTTGAGTTTGTTTTAAAAACTGTTGGCACCTTTGAAGTCGTTATAAAATCGCTTTAGTTGTGAATCTGCGGTGGTTATATTATTAATCTGGTTTTAAGCGCTTTATAATAGTTTTACAACTTGTTCATCGATGCGGTTTTTCAGTTTCCTGGATGCGATTTGTGCTAAAAGTGAAATATTCATCAAAGCGGTTTGAGGTCATTCTTCAATGCGGTTTGCTAAAATATTTGTCTAGGTCTCAAGTGCGATTTGTCACCAAAGAGTTTTGATGCTGGTGTTCGATGCGGTTTGATGGGTCAATGTCTAAATTCGATGTATTTTAGATGTAGCTTGTTTAAGATGCATTGCGGTTTGGGTGTTAAAAGTGGTTTGACTCAACTGAAAGATGCGGTTTGTTAAAACTGGGTAAGCGGCTTGATATACTGAAAATGCATTTTGACTCAAAATGAGAATTGTAAGAAGCGGTTTGTCAATCACCACTTGAAAGCAGTTTATCTCTTTAAAGCGTTTTGAATGAAGATTACTGCGGCTTGTTGAGTAATGAAGCGATTTGATATTTGGATTTGAAAAGCTTGCGGTTTGATAATACCTTATGCGGTTTGACTCAAAATAAGAAGCGTTTTGTAAGAAAGAACGTTTTGGAAGAAGAAGATGCGGTTTGAGCATTTACCTAAAGCGTTTTGACTCAAAGAAAGCAGTTTGTATGCAAGATTAGATGAAGATTGAGGTTTAACAAACTCATTCTACATGAATCTACGCAAACCAAGATCAATCAACAGATTCATTTTCATCATCAACAAACTTAATTGAAAAACAACATCTACAAATATCTCAATCAATATACAAAATCAACCAGAAAAGTTTCGTATCTTAATCTAAATCTACATCAACAACAAATCATCAACCTTCAACAACGTTTTATTTTTCACCAATCTACATCAACTAGACTCGAATCTCATCAACTATGCATACATCTCATGATCTGTTGGGAAATACGCTTATTGGAGTTAATACTTATTGTAGTAGAGTTAGTACTGATAGTGTTAAATAATAAGTATTAACTAGTTAGTACTGATAGTGAGAAAGTTAGTACTGATAGCTTTAAGTTTGTACTGATGTAAGTAAGGAATGTCGTGTAAGAGTTGTAACAGCATATCTTCTATTCCAATAGAAGATATGATATACTTAGTCCATAGTTATCTCGTAAGGGATCTCTTTAGTATATAAAAGGAGATCCTAGCTAGGTTAAACACATATCTCATATTCTAGTTGTCTAAAGTAGAGCTTCAGGTTGTAAACCCTAGTACTAGGAGAGTACTCGATTATGCTTAATAATATTGAAGTTTGGTGTTATACTTTGTTTACATTGTCTTTGCATTAAATCTTCTAGGTGCATACAAGTAGATTCCGCATACTTGTGTGTATTCACAACAAAGTTTCTCATTGTTGTTTTGGAACCATCCAAGGCAACTAACACATTTGCAAGCTAAGTGTTCTAGATCCAAGGTTTGGGACTTCACAAGTGGTATTAGAGCTTGTGTCCTGAAGCTTTGTTTTTAGAAGATCCTGTGTTGACAAATCTGAAGAAATGGATTTCGAATCAATGCAATCCAATGTCATTATGTAGTTCTGAGTTGCGTACCACATGAATATGAACTCCGGAGAATGCGCATAGAGCAAGTACTTTTTGGTACTTGATTTCACGTTGTGGAACATTGTGCTCTATGGAGACTCCTACAAACGACATCACATCAAGAAGTTCTTTGGTAAGATCACATTACAATGAAAGGTGATCCTATCACTAATGAAGAAATGGCTCTAAGAGGCAATGATCTCAAGGCCGTAAGTCTTTTACTTATGGCAATCCCGATGATCATCAACTCACTTTCAACAAACACAAAGATGCTCGAGTCCGTTAAAGCCATTGAAACCAGTTTGGTGGAGATTCGTCACCAAGAAAACTCAAAAGACTACGTTGAAGCAAGAATTTGAAAACTTCACTCTTGGTGCAATCCGAGTCCATTATTTCGCTTTATAATAGGCTTCAAAACTTGTTAGTCAATGGTGTATTGGATGTGGAGTTCTCCATAGAAGATGTCAACCTCGGGTTTGTTAGAAGTCTTCCATCACCAAATGGGACACTCATGTCATTGTACGGAAGAACAAGCCAGATTTTGAAACCATGAAGTTGGACAATCTATTCAATAGCTTTAAGGTGATTGAACAAGACATGAAAAGAGAAGCAGCTGCATCTTCCAGTTATGGATCACAAAACACAGCTTTTGTGGCTCATCCTGTCACTAGCAATGATATGGATAGTTTTGATGTTAGTACTCCTAGTACTAATGTTAATACTGATGGCCCTATAACCACTGCAGCAGGCATTAATGAAGGCACGATCTATGCCTTCATAGCTGAACAAAGTCATGGATCCCAGATCACTCATGATGATTTAAGACAAATCCATGAAGATGACATGGAAGAGATGGACATCAAATGGAACATTGCCCTGATCAGCATGAGGGCAAAAAGGTCATGAAGAAAACGGGAAGGCATATTAAGATCAATGATGCAGATGTTGCTGGGTTTGATAAGGGAAAGGTTGAATGCTACAACTGTGGCAAGCTTGGGCATTTTCCGAGGAATCGAAGCCACAAGGAGCAGGGGAGACACATGCGATGCTAACAACTCCTCTTCAAAAGCAATGGTAGTCATGATGGTCTTTGGATATGATTGGAGCTTCATGGCTGATGAAGAAGAGACCCCAATCAACATGGCTTTGGTATATGAGGTACTTAATTGTTCAGATACATGCATTCCATTAGACAAATATTCAGAGCTAAAAACCAGGTTTGATAATGTGTCTGAAGAACTTTCTAAAACTGAGTATAACTTAGCAAATCATAAAAGAGGCTTAGTAGTCTTAGAAAAACAAGTTAAGCACTATATGGAAAATGAGTCCCTTTTTATTGAAACAACTGCTGTGCTTAATAGAGAAATCTCTTTTAAATAAATCACCATAAATGTGTTAAAAGAAGAACTAGAGAAAGTCACTATAGCTAAAGATAGCATAGATTTAAGTATTGAGGCTCTTCAAGACGCAAAACATTATAACACTGAGAGGGTTGATAAATTCCTTGAAAAAGCTCTAATTGGCAAATCAAAATCAGGTATGGGTTATAATGCAGTACCACACCCATTCAGAGGAGTTCATTCACCTCCTGGTATAGATCTTGCCCACACTAGATTAGTAGAGTTTCAGGAAACACATTTGTCCGAGGTCCTACAATCAAAAGTACTTTCCCTGAAAAGACTGATGAAGTGTTTGAAAGTGCTAGTGACACCTCCTTACCTGAGATGTCTGAATCTGAAAATAAAAAGGCTAGTGTAGAGTCTAGTGAACCAAAGCAAGAGCAGGCCACTAAACCAGTAAGATCATTTGACAAACTTGTTAGAAAGCCAGTAAAATATGCTGAGATGTATAGAAACAGGTCATCTAGTCCTAGAGGTAACAAGAGAAACTGGAATCAGTTAAAATCTGAACAACTAGGAGATGAATTTGTCATGTATAATAAATCTTGATTTGTGTATGGTAGTTTCTCTCATCTGCAGGCTCATTGCAGATACCCTATGAAACCCCAACCCATCATGACTCCCAGAGCAGTGCTTCTCAAAAATGGCATAAAACCTTTGAATTATGCAAGGCCAGTTAATACTGCTAAACCACAACCCAGAGTATTTGATGATAGACCTAATAGAAACTTTTCAAAATCATCATCTACTTCACCAAGGTCTTTTAAATTAGCCAAAACTTTTAACTCTTATGATGAACAAATCAAGTTTTACAAGAAAAAGGTTAATACTTATGAGCCAAAACTTAATACTGATAGGCAAAAAGTTAATACTTTTAAGCCTAAAATGAAACCAGCTGGCTCTAAAGTGAATGTTGCTAAGGGAATCAAGGGCAATCTTTAAAGCCCTCGACTTTGTGGGTGAGAAAGACCACTCACCCAACAATTGCATAAGTTACTCTCAAGAAATATGATTACATTGATGCACGAGGCGGATCCAAGTTAGTGATGGCTTGGGTCCCAAAAGGAACTAATTTCCTTTGTTTTATGTGCAGCACACTCCAACAATAATGATGATCTTGGCTATTCAGATAGTGGGTGTTCCAGGCACATGGTGAAATCTATCCTATCTTCGGACTTCACCGATTTGAATGGAGGATATGTTTCTTTTAGAGGGAATAGGTGGAAGAATTCTTGGTAAAGGCACAATCAAGCACAGTAATTTGGACTTTGAAGATGTGTACTATGTGAAAGAACTCAAATACAATGCATCGGTGTGTTACAAATGTGTGCCAAGAAGAATTTTGTTCTGTTCACGAGATCTTGATTGCTTGGTTTTATCTCCTAACTTTAAGTTGCCTAGTGTTGATCAGGTTCTACTTAAGTTTCCTAGGAAAAGCAATCTTTACAGTGTCAATATGAAGAACATAGTGCCCAAAGACAATCTCACATGTTTAGTTGCTACAGCTTCTTTGGTTGAATCTATGTTACGGCATAGAAGGCTAGGTCATGTGAACTTTAAGGTAATCAATCTTTTAGCTAAAAATAACCTTGTAAGAGGTTTACCTTCAAAAAGATTTGAAAATAAATAGACCTGTAGTGCTTGTCTCAAAGGGAAGCAGCATAGAGCCTCTTGTAAGCCCAAAGTTTTTAACTCTATCACCCAACCACTTCATATGCTGCACATGGACTTATTTGGCCCCACTAATGTTAGCAGCCTGAATTTTAAGAAGTATTGTTTGGTTGTGACTGATGATTTTAGCAGATTTACTTGGGTTTTCTTTTGAACACTAAGGATGAGACCGGTGAAATCCTTAAGTCTTACATAAATGCGAGAAAACCTAGGCGATAAGAAGGTTAAAATCATTAGGTGTGATAATGGGACGAGTTTAAAAACCAAGTGATGAATGATTTACATCAACAATGGTATTAAAAGAGAATCTGATGTAGCTAGAACTCCTCAACAAAAGCGGGGTTCTTTGAAAGGAAAATAGGACATTGATTGAGGTCGCTAGGACTATGTTAGCGATTCAGTTACCACAACATTTTGAAATGAGGTAGTTAATAATCGCTTGTTATGTTCAAAAGCAGTCTTGATTGTGAAGCCTCATGGCAAGACTCCTATGAAATTTTTTTTAGGTAGAAAGCCCACACTAGACTTTCTTAAACCTTTTGGGTGTCATGTCTTTATTCTCAATACCATTGACCATTTAGGTACGTTTGATGGAAAATTTGATAGTGGATATCTGGTTGGCTACTCATTGAATAGTAAAGCCTTTAGGGTTTATAATTCTAGAACCAGAAGAGTCGAGGAGAATCTGCACATAGAGTTTCTTGAGGATAAACCTAGTGTAGAGGGGCAAGGACCAACATGGATTTTTGATATTGATATGCTAACAGAATCTATGAACTATGTGCTGTTTACGTGGATTCTAACATGATTGTAGGAGAAAAGCAAGGTCCGATCACGATTCGATGAGGATGATGATTGCATTCTATTGCCCATTTGGAATGACAACTCAGGTGGAAGCACTTCTTCAGGGGAGGCAAACAAAGCTGATGATCAGCCTCCAAAGACCCATGAATCTAATACTGAAGAAGATGCAACCAATCCTAATGAACCAGTGGTCGAACCCTCAAGTGTTCAGTACAACTGTGGTTAATACTGATAAGCCACAAGTTAGTACTGATGAGCCAGATTTTAGTACTGATGGTCCTCAGTCTACTCCATCAGTCAATACAGAGGTTCCTGATCCTTTTGGTGAAGGCGATGAGATTGATATGACTAATATAGCTTCATCATATCTTTGTTCTGCTACACCACACATAAGAATCAATCGGGATCATCCTTTGGAGAATGTTATTGGGGATGTTAATCTTGAAAGAACTACAAGATCTAAATTTCAAGATAGTGAAGCGAGATTCTTCGCCATCTATGAAGAAAGAAATCATGGTGCCTTACAAACATGCCTCTTTGCCTGTTTTGTTTCCCAGCGAACCAAAGAAATTCTACAAAGCTCTTGAAGATGAGCTTCTCCAATCTAAAGTTCAAGATGTATGGGTTCGATGGATCTTCACGATGGCAAGAGAGCTATTGGCACTAAGTGGGTTTCGAAACAAGAAGGATGAAAGGGTGTAGTAATAAGGAACAATGCTAGACGGTAGCTCGGGGGTATACACATGAAGGGGATTGATTATGAAGAAGTCTTTGCTCGGTGGCAAGGATTGAGGCTATCGAGACTTTTCACGGCCTATGCATCATATAAAGACTTCACAGATACGGATGGATGTGAAGAGTGCTTTCTATGGGAAGATTGAGGAGGAGGTGTATGTCTGTCAACCTCCACGGTTTGAAGATCCAAACTTTCGGACAAAGTGTACAAAGTTCGAGAAGGCACTCTATGGTGCGCATGAGGCCCCAAGAGCTTGGTATGAAACTTTGGCCAAGTATCTTTAGGCAATGGCTTCGAGAAGAGGAAGATTGATCGGCCTCTATTCATCAAGAATGTGAAGACCGATATCCTGGTAGTACGAGTATATGTGGATGACATTATTTTGGATCAACCAAGGGGAGCTATCTTGAGAGAGTTTGAAAAGTTGATGCATGACAGGGTTCAAATGAGTTCTATGGAAGAACTCACCTTCTTTCTTGGGCTACAGGTCAAGCAGAAGACAGATGGCATATTTATTATTCAGGATAAATATGTCAAGGAGATTTTAGTGAAGTTCGGCTATGAAAATACAAAGATTGCAAGCACTCCTATGGAGCACAATAAGCCACTACTTCCAGATGCTGATGGTGAAGATGTTGATCAGCATCTCTACAGATCTATGATTGGATCATTGATGTATTTGACTGCCTCCAGACCAGAAATTATGTTTGCTGTATGTGCATGTGCAAGGTTCCAAGTCTCTCCAAGGCTTTCTCACTTGCATGCAGTTAAGAAAATATTTAGATATCTAAAAGGCCATGCTCAATTAGGTCTTTGGTATCCTAAGAACTCTCCCTTTGATCGGTAGCTTACTCGGCGGTGATTATCTTTGGGCAAGTCTTGATAGGAAATCAACCACGGGAGGATGTCGGTTTCTTGGTGATAGGTTGATTTCATGGCGGTCTGAAGCGAGCATTGTGGCAAACTCTACAACCGAGGCCGAGTATGTAGGCTGCGCAAGTTCTTGTGGTCAAGTCCTCCGGATTCATAATCGGATGCTTGATTATGGGTATAATTTCATGGCACTGTCATTTATGTTGATAACAACGATTACTATATGCATTATCAAAAATCCGCTTTTTCATTCTAAAACTAAACATATAGAGATAAGACATCATTTATAAGAGATCGTAATGAAAAGAAACTCATTTAGGTTGAAAGGATTGATCCGAGTTTAATGTTGCGAATCTTTTAACTAAAGCTTTTGATTTGGGAAGGTTTGGTGCTTGGTCACAAGTATTGGGATGCTTCATCCATAATATGTCTTATCTCTCTATTTTGTAAAGTTTTATAAAGCGGTACTTAATCTTGATTGTTATCGAGTTATCTTGATTGTGTTAAGTTAATACGGATTGGCAAGAAATTGTCTTGGATTGTGTTTTCTTGGTTTTGGACTAACTTTTTAGGTATAACACAAGCAGTATGGATATGGTTTGGTGACTAGGTGTTACAGCACATGTGGTTCTCTTGCTTATGCTCATCTTGAAGCCACCACATGATGGAACTTGCTGTAACAATGGAATATGTGATGCCTAAGAAATATGTGGCATCATGTGACTAAAATGAACATGAGTTGATGGTTTTAGTTGGTCAGATCATTCTGCACTAACCCACTCTTTGCCATTCTATCTGTTTACAAATAGTGTGACTAGCCTAAGGGCATCTGGCTTAGAGAACAATAAGCAACCGTGAATCCAACAATTGTGTTGGAGGCAACACCTGCCACGAGCTGGAAACCCTGTTAGGAAGGCCCTTTTAATGGGACTATCCATCACAGGCATTGCTATGCACTGAAACCATTGTGTGGAAAACTAGAAGGGGGGTTGAATAGTTTTGCCAATTAAAACTTCCTTTTAATCTAGTTAGATCGACTTATGTCAATCTATTTGGATGTGTGTGTTGGATGTTGATAAACAAGCATATAAAGGTATGTAATGAAAAGATAGGAGTAAGAAGCACAAAACCACAATGCGAGTATTTATAGTGGTTCGGCTACAAGGACACCTTCCTTGCCCTACTCCACTCCCCGAGTCACCTACTCAAGAGTTCGTAAACACTACACCAATCTCCTTATGGCAGAGAAGCCTTCACAACGTCACCTACCCTTTTTCCGGTGCTTGGCTAACCACCGGGTTCTTTCACTCCAAGGTGAACCACACCTACACAACGTCGCCTACCCTTTATCAGGTACTAGGCTATGTACCTAGTTCTTTCACACCAAGGTGAACCACACCTACACAACGTCGCCTACCCTTTATTAGGTACTAGGCTAGCGCCTGGTTCCATTGCAATGGAGGAACTACTACCCAACACTACACCAACGACTAATCCCAAAGGAGATCAACTCCTTTTACAACATCATCAAGGATATCAATATCCTTGGATCTAGTACTAATCTAACTTGTACATCGAAACACACCATATCGAATGTACATCTAAGGCACCTTTCACTAATGCCTTTAACTAGATCTTCAAGACACCTTCACTAATGTCTTGTGTCTGACTTCTAAGCACCCTTCAATAATGCTTCTAGTCTTGACTTCTAAGCACCTACCACAAGTGCTTATGATATGGACGATAGATACCCTTCACTAATATCTTCGTCTTGACACTTGAGACACCTTTCACAAATGTATTCAACACTTTTGGAAAAGAAAACAATCATCAACAAGAAGACTTGATGCCTTGATGATGAGGAAGCATGGAAACTCATGGACTTGAGCTTGCTCGACTTCAAAGGTGGTGATCTCGCCTTTAAGAGGAACCTAGAAGATCATAAAAAAACAAAACTACAAACATAGATCTCTTGGATATGAGGTTAGAGAGTTTTTAACTCAAGGGGAAAGTATGTTGGAAAGGGGTGAGCAACAATGAAGAAATGACTCACTATTTATAGAGGAAAAATTCTACTGTTCCTTGGATCCCACGGATCCCTTCCACAAGGGATCTGTCTAGCGTAAAGCTAGGGATCCGTGGGATGCTCCTCTTTACCCATGGGTATTTTGGTTATGGGTCATGGGTTGACCCATGGTTCTTTAGCTAGATACAATGTATCTCTTGAGTGCAATGCACCTAGTCACATAGGTATGGGTCAATACCATGGGTTATGGATATTATCCATATATGATATAAGCATGATGTCATGCAATGGGTTATGGGTCAAGCTCCATGGGTCATGGGATTTGGGTTGTACACAACTAAATTTAATGTATTTGGTCAATGGGTTGTGATACTTAAGTTTCTACCCATTTATATTACCCAATATGCTACATACTAGTTATGTGTATATTTTTCCCAAATATGTAAACACTAGTTGTTGTACATATGTAATATTAAATCATAAAGTCACTTATACTTGTTTTAGTGTTTTATGTGAAAATGTGAATATGTTAGAAACTATTAGTTCAAACCATTTACGTATTTTATTTGTTTCGTTAAAATGATTTTACATTTGTTATCGACAAAACATTAGAAGATTGTAAAATATAAATAAACGTTTTTACGGCTTATTTGTATTAACACATTGGTTTTCACCAAACCAGAGGCCATGTGAGGCCGACCTTGATTAGGTGTCTGTCACCACACTTAATCCCTTCAAAAATGGGGTTTTAGTATTATAATTTCCAAACTATAAGATAATCTTGATGGGTAAAAGTTAATCTTGATGGTTATAAGTTAGTCTTGATAAGCATAGTTAGTCTTGATGAACTAGCCGTTAGTACTTATTCCAAAAGTCTCATTATGCAATGATTACTTTTGCAAGTAGAGTTGTTAACCGCTGTTTTCCTATAAAGAGTTTCCTAATTGGTTTTCTTCACTTATTACCATAAAGATCTATAAAGGCGGTTCAACTAATATTCTCGAAATCTCTATAAATTTCATAACTCTCCAATTGCTTTCACCACGTAACAATAAAGGCTTTTACGACTTAATCCCACTTTTCTAACCCTAACTTTGTTCATCCATGGCTCCTCTTGACTTTGTCGACAAACACAATATGGTGGCATGCTTGGAATTTCGAGATGGACATGATGAATTTGCGAGATTGTAGCTTTTCTAAGCGAGCGACGTGGGTTTGCTTTACTTTTAAACCCTACAATCTTATGTACTTATTCATACCCTCTTACACCGCTTGAGTCACAAAGGATATGCTTTTCCCACAAGCATAGCCACGTTGATCGCAAAGTGTTCAATTTTCAAATTACATATTTGAGGGTATGCTTAAAATCTTGTTAGTAAAAACAAGTTTTGATGTATCCCAGTTTATTCAAATGTTTTAGATCTTGCAAAACCTACAACCTCATAAAACATTTATCCATCAAAAGTACTCAAAACAAAGTGTTTTCCAATATGTTAAAGAACGTGGTAGGGTACAATGGGGTTTTGTTGGGATATGAAATGTCAAAGTCTTTGAAGAGTTAAATCAAGAAGTCAAAATCTTGCTAAAGTATAAAGTCAAAATCTTGCTCGATACATCAAAATCTTGCATATATGCAAAGGCGTTATGGATTAATGTGTAAATTCTAGAATATTCTTTGTTTAGATTACTTGTCGTACAAGGTTACAAATTGTAAACCGACTAGGGTTATCCTTAAGCCTATAAAAGGACCCCTAGATTGGTATTAGAGTTACATGTGTTTTAGAGTTTTAGAAAGTGCGATATTAGAGTTTTAGAGTTGTTAAAGAATGCATAACAAGCGATTTAGAGTTATTAATAATATCGTTGAAAGTTAAAGTTAATTCTTCTTAACTTTGTTAAGTAAATTCCGCATACTTAATAGAGTTTGCTCGGTGTTTCATTGTTAATAACTTAGGATTTATCCGAGGTTATTAAACCCTAACAAGCTATATAAGTTAGTTTGGTTAGAGTACATCGATCCAACAAGTGGTATCGAGCTTGTGTGGAAACTCGACTAAGAAGAAACCTTAAAACCTAGTTAACTACAAAACCCTAAAGATGTCATTGAAATTGCACCACCACCATCAATCACCTCACTAAGAATACCAATCATTAAGAAGGAGAATCGACCTATGGAGCATGAAGATGAGGCGTTACATTGCTATTACGAGACCATGCACTATGGAATGTAATTGTCAATGGTAATGAAGTAGTTCGAGAACACATAGAGATTCTGGACAACCTAAACCACCTAAAGCGGTCTTACCGGTGACAACAATAAGAAATCAAGAGAAGGCTCTCAATATCTTGTTATCGCTATTCCGGATGGTCATCTACTCAAGTTCCATGATGCTAAAGATGCAAAGCAACTACGGGCTTCTCTCAAGACAAGGTTTGGAGGTAATGATGCTTCGAAGAAGATGCAAAAAATCTGTTGAAGCGGCGGTTTGAAACATTCACTTTGTTGGAGAAAGAGAAGGCCTTGATCTTGCCTATAATGATTCAAAATCTTCTCGACATCTTTGAGTTATACAAAGCGAGAGGTTTCGATTGAAGATGCTAATCTAAAGTTCTTAAGGAGTTTGCCATCGACATGGCATGTGATTGCTACTATGATCGAGAGGACAACTGGTTTGGATGTTATGGACTTTGATGATCTTTACAATCATCGAAGGTGTATGAGCATGAGATGAATGGCCAAACTAGTTCAAAATCTCACGATATTGCCTTTTGTCATTTGAAAGAGGCGGTACTTCCACTAAAAATCTTGCTTCTCTACTCAATCTTGTTGCTCAAAATCTTGTTGCCTACTCTACCCCACCTTTGCTCAACAAGCCTCACCAACAAATACCATCCACTCGGATGAAGTCGTATGCTCATTCTTTGCACAACAAGCTACTCTACATATTACTTATGAAGAAGATTTGTCACAAATTGAAGAAGATGCTCTTGAAGAAATTGATATCAGGTGGCAAGTTGCTATGATCACTGCAAGGATCAGGAAGTTCATGAAGAAGACAGGAAGAGGCATTGACTTCAAACCAAAACAGGGAATCACCTTTGACAAGTCCAAAATTGAATGCTTCAATTGTCAAAAGGCGGACACTTTGCAAGGGAATGCGGGTTTGCTAAATATCAAGCAAGCAGGATGATGAGAAACCAAAGCTTGAGCTAAAAGAAATTCCTATTACGAAACAAAAGCTTTGGTTGCTCAAGAGAATCTATCGAGGTTGGTGAGTCTTGAGTTTGATGATGAACCAATAACCTATTGTATGGTAGTGTGGAGGAATCGGTGGAAGAGTTTGATTGGAGCACAACTTTTGAAGAGGAACTGGACATCTTTGCTTTGGAATCGAGAGATGGTCTAGGAAGCTTTGATTGGAGCATGGAGAGTGAAGATGATCTGTTCTACTTGCTATGGTAGCCACTTCACCAAATTCACCCCTATCTACGAGGTATGCTCTAAGTGTCATAATTTTTATCAAAAGTGCTAAATGATTATGTTCTTGAAAGAGATAATTATCAAAGGGCTAGGTGCGAGGTAGTTGGTTATCAAATTACTTTAGAGTCTATGGAAGCCAAAATAATAACACATGAAAATAATGAAATGGCTTGGGCGAAAAAGTATGAACAACGGGATTATCGGTTAAAATTAAGTGAATGGAAGTTAAATTGTAAGATTTACGAAATTGAAAAGGCCGACTAAGGAGAGAGATGAATTGTTAGCAAAGTTTGGTGCTTGGAAAGAATCTGGTCTTTCTCATGTCACTTATGTTGAAAAAGCAGAGAAGGGCTTACAATAGAAGCTGGACTAGGTTTTGGTATGGATTTTAATAGCATAGAAGAAAACCCACTAGTGATAAGGATGACCTTGATTTTGAGGATATAACCACTAGTGATGATGAACTTATTAACTATGTAGACACATCTAGTAATGAGGAATCAATTAGTGAACCACCTCCACGAATATAAGAAAGACAAAGGTTATCATGATGTCCCTCATCCCTTGGTAGTCATCAACCTATTAGACACGATGTTTCTCGTTTTGGAGTAGACAATCTAGAGTTTAGGAAAAAGCTTCTTGGTGAATCTAGGTGCGAAACCCCAAAAGAAACAATTGAGACACCTAAGGTAGATGATGTTAAGAGTCAGCGGTACCTTGACTCAAAGTACTTCCACATGTTCGTGATACCTTTAGGAAAACCTTCTCAAAATCTTGCTAAACCTTTTGGGATAATTTTGGTCATCATAGTTTTTATCATTCACCTAGAAGACAAGATAGGTTTGGTCATAGACATAGAGGAAGAAATTTTGGGAGTTTGGGTCAAAAATTGTGTTTTGTTTGTTATAGTCTAATCATCGATTAAGGTGTGACTTTCACTCGAGTACCTAAGCAAATTCCCAAAGAATAGATCAACCAACCATAAGCCTAGAGAGAATAAACCGACTTGGAATCATTCACATAGGGTTAACCATAGAAACTTCTCACAAGACTATAGGTACCCTCACGGAGAAGACCTTTTCAAAACCTCCGTACCTTGAAACACTTTCCAAGGTCTTGTTAAGCCAAAACCAGTGCTTTCTCAAAGTCTTGCTCGATTTCACCAAACACCTTTTGGAATAGGAACCTAGGAGATCTAATTACTATCAATCTAGAAGGTGTTACAACTCAAAGAAAGTAGATAGATCAAGGGACTCTACACGAAGTTAAAACCAAATGGGTTAAGAAGGAAAATGCGATGGGAACAAACAGTACTTTCAGTAAGTGAAAGTGAAACAGAGATTTTGGTTGATAATAATAAAGTAAACTTGAATGAAAAGAGATTTTTATTGAAAATCAAACACAAGTTTTGGAACAACCAAAGATAATTGATCATGTGCTTAAAGGCGGTGGCAATTACATACTTAAAGAATTTAAGTATGTAACTCCACAAGGGAACACAAGTCGATAATGGCTTGGGTTCCTAAAATTAACTAACTCTTTTATCTTTGTGCGGGGCAACCCGAAGAGGAGCTTAAAGATCATCTAATTGTGGATAGTGGTTGCTCTGGAAGCATGACAGGAGCCAAGGAGATTACATCGATTTTAAGTCATATTGTGGAGGAAGAGTTGCATTTGGGAATGATGCTAGTGGAGGTAGAATTAGTGGGAAAGGAACCATCAAAGCGGGGAAGCATAGATTTTGAGAATGTTAGATATGTGAAGGAGCTCAAGTTCAACCTATTGTCGATATCTCGGATCTGTGACAAGAAGTATCTGTGCTATTCAACGACAAGGAATGTCTTATTCTTTCCCACGAGTTCAAGCTGTTGATGATAACTTGGTAATACTAAGAGTACCAAGAACCAATGATGTGTACAGTCTTGATATGAAGAGTCTTCACTCTTACGGGAAGAGCCACATGTCTAGTGGCAAAAGCAACACTTGAAGAAGCACATCAGTGGCATAGAAGATTGGGCCATGTAAATTTCAAGAATATCAACAAATTGGTCAAAGGAAATTTAGTTAGAGGTTTACCTTCCAAAACTTACAAGAATGATCACTCATGTTTGGCGTGCAAGAAGGGTAAACAACACAAAGCTTCATGCAAGAAGCTTGAGGAAAGAACCATTAGAGAACCTTTGGAGTTGCTACACATGGATCTATTTGGTCCTGTTTCTGTTACTAGTCTAAACAAGAAAAAGTACTGCTTGGTTGTGACAGATGATTGCAGTAGATTCAGTTGGGTATTTTTCTTGGGATTTAAAGATGATACTTTTGATGCAATTCATGATCTAATCATAGCCCTTGAAAACCAGTTGAGACTCAAAGTAAGAGGTATCGGATGTGATAATGGGATGAATTCAAGAACAAGCTTATGGATGAATTTTGTGCCAACAAAGGAATCAAGAGGAGTTCGGTGTTGCAAGAACACCACAAAAGAATGGTGTTGCGAGAGAAAGAATAGAACTTTGATTGAGCGGCTAGAACAATGCTTGCAGATTCATTACTACCTATTCAATTAAAAATTTGAAGGCGTAAGTCTTGCTTGCTATGTGTATGAGTATCGGTCACCAAACCTCAAATGAAGACACCTTATGAGTTACTAATGGGAATCAAACCCAACATTCATTTTCTAAAACCTTTTGGATGCCCTCTGACTATTCTCAACACAATTGATCATTTGGGCAAATTTGATGGCAAGTCAGAAGAAGGATACTTATTGGGATACTGCATCAATAGCAAAGGATTCAGAGTATATATCAGAGTCACCAAGAAGGTTCAAGATTGTCTTCATGTTGAATTTTTAGAAGATTAAGAAAATCAGAAGGGTAAAGGTCACGATTGGATGTTTGATCTTGAAGTTTTGACTCCTTCTATGAACTATGTACACATTAGAGAAGAAAATCAACTTTGTACACAACGGAGAAGATTTACGATATGTTGTTCATGGATTTCATATTAGACCTAATGATGTTCACGATGAAGAACCTATAACTGTTGAGAAGGAGAAAATCTTGATGAGCCAAAAGCTACATTATCTGGCGAAGAACAAGCTATTCAAGATGAGCTTAATAGGATGCTTTTCAAGATGTCATAGCACAATCTTATGATGATGATCAAAGAAGAGCTTATGAAGAAGCAAAGAAAAGAACAAGTCTGCAGTTCACTCACGTGCTTTGGGTGTGATGCTTTCGATCAAAATCTTCTTGCACTGTTGACACACTTTGGATGATTTGGATGATCCTACCATGCACGGCTTAGAAGACACGATGATGAATTTGAAGATGAAGGTATTTTCTCATTCCAATGAAGGTCTTGATTTCACAAATTTGGATGATAATGTTGAAGTTCCACGAGACTCCTATCTTAAGAATTCATAAGAATCATCCTCTTGATCAAATCATTGGACCTTCTAACTCGGAGTGCTTACAAGAACCAAAGCTAAGGGTTTTCTAAACCTCACAATGCTTTACTTAGCTTTGTTTATAAGCAGAATAGGCTAAATCACAAGGATCATCAAACATGCTTATTCACTTGCTTTATCTCTCAAGAAGAACCCAAGAATATCGCTCAGGCATTATCTAAAGAAAGTTGGGTTGAAGCTATGCAAGAAGAACTTCTTCAATTTAAACTTCAAGAAGTTTGGGTATTATGTGATCTACCTGATGGAAAGAAGGTCATTGGTACAAGATGGGTGTTCAGAGTCAAGAGAGATGAAAGAGGGAATGTCATCAAGAACAAGGCAAGGTTAGTTGCACAAGGATATAGACAAGAAGAAGGAGTAGATTATGATGAAGTATTTGCTCCTGTAGCAAGGATTGAAGCAATTCGAATTTTCCTTGCTTTTGCATCATATATGGGATTTCAGGTTTATCAAATGGATGTCAAGAGTGCCTTTTTATATGGCAAGATTACAGAGGAGGTATATGTTAAACAACCTCCTGGTTTTGAAGATCCTACACATCCAAACAAAGTCTATAAAGTGGTTAAGGCTCTTTATGGCTTACATCAAGCACCTAGAGCTTGGTATGAACGGCTCTCTACCTTTTTATTGCAACATGGTTATAGGAGAGGAGCTATTGACAAGACTTTGTTTATCAAGAGAGACAAGAAGGATATCATGTTGGTTCAAGTATATGTTGATGATATCATCTTTGGAGCTACCAAACAGTCCATGGTTAAGGAGTTTGAGCGGTGATGCGAGAATGAATTTCAAATGAGTTCTATGGGTGAGTTAACATTCTTTTGGGACTTCAAGTTAAGCGGTCAAAGGAAGGAATTTTCATAAGTCAAGACAAGTATGTATCGACATACTTAAGAAGTTCAATTTTGATGCTATGAAGCACATTACTACACCTATTAAATCTATCAACTCATTGGGAAAGGATGAAGATGGACAACTGTTGAAGTCAAGTTGTATAGATCTATGATTGGTTGTCTTATGTATTTAAGCGCATCTAGGCACGATATCATGTTTCTTGTTTGTTTATGTGCAAGATATCAAGTCTCACCTAAGGTCTCTCATATGAATGCGGTGAAGAGAATTTTCGATTATTTGAAACAACAACCTAAGTTAGGGTTGTGGTATCCAAAGGATTCCCTTTTCACTTGGAAGCTTTTGAGATAGTGATTATGCGGTGACAACTATGACGGAAGATCAACTCTTGGAGGATGCCAATATCTTGGAAGAAGATTAGTTTCATGGCGGTGTAAAAAGCAAACAATTGCGGCAACATCCTCTCTTGAAGCGAGAATATGTGGGCTGCAAGTTGTTGTGGACAAGTTTTGTGGATGCGAGAATCAACTCTTGGATTATGGGTTCAACTTCAAGAATACTCCTATCAACATTGATAATGAGAGTACAATCGTATTGTGAAGAATCCGTTTATCACTCCAAGACCAAGCACATTGATTAGGCATCACTTTATCGAGATTGTTATGAGCATAGGCTCATTAATGTTGTCAAGGTTCATCGGATGATAATGTAGTGATTTACTCACCAAAGGCTTTGATGTTTCAAGATTCAATCACTTGGTGGTAAGCATTGGAATGATTAATTATTGAGTTACATTTAAGGGAGGACCGAATGGTTAGTTAGTCAGGTCATGTGCTTTGCTTAAGGGAGGCAATACAATGCCCACATGGAGTGTTTGTCATTATAGAGAAGAAGATGGAAAATCTTCTTGTTTTGTCCTATGAAATCTTGCTTTGAAAGTCTTGCTCTGGAAAATCTTGCACACATGGAAAGAAGCGCTTGTCTTATCAACGTCTTGTTCCAACGGTCATAAAGAAGGGTAAATTCAAATAATGGTAACTTTGTTATTATGGGTTGTGATTTTTCAAATCCTACCTATAAATAACTACTTCCCGATTTTCCCTCTCATCTTTATTCGTATCAATCTTTTCCATATTTCTCTCTCTGTCACACACTTACGTATTCAAGAATCAATATCTTTTACCATCATCCATGGCAAACCTACACACAGTTTCTAAACACAACATGGTGGCGAATTTAGATAAAACGGAGGCTAATGTCATCTTCCATGACATAATTGATTTCTTAAGCGGTTCTCCAATCGGTTATGCGCTTTTAGTGGAACTGATATAATTGAGCCACGGATACGACGGTTTTGGGCAAGCTGCAAGGATGCATATGGAGAATGATGAATCTTATATTCAAGCTAAAGTTCTTTGGAAGGCTTATCAAGATTCTTGAAGCATCAATTCATGAAGATTTATTGTTTGATGATGCGAAGGAGCTATTAGGTTTGATAAACAACTTCTTTGGGATACACCGAGAGATATTGGATATGAAGGGTCTTTGGTTGACACAACAACATTCAAGAAGCCCTTGTTCGATCCACATTGGAAGTACTTGGTACATGTTCTTCTTCATTGTATCGACTCTAAAAGTACTTCTTGGGAGCAATTTGGTTCAAACATTGCATCTGCCTTTGGTAGGATTGGCTACAAACCGTATGTTCAACTTTTCAAGGCTAATCTTAGATGGAATGCTCTCACATTTCTCATGGATCAAGATGGTTAATGTATCAAGAGATTTATTCAAGTCTTCTTGAATAAACAACTTTCGGATGTACCAAAGCCTTCAAGTCTTTTACCTATTGTGGTACAACCAGCCAAGATTTTCACATTTATGGCTAGGAAAAGTGATCATTTCTTGGAAGGAACACCCATTAACCACTTCAATGATGGAGGTTGTTCAAGCAATACGCGATGAGGCTGCAGTGATGACGGAGAAGGTCTTGCTTCACACAAGTCTTGCTTCTCAAAGTCTTGCATCTCAAAGCGCATCACAAGGTCTTGCTTCACAAGGTCTTGATGTTAATGAAGGTCTGCGGTTTCTCCCACCTCATCACACCATACTACTCCTCTATTGCGTCACCGAACAAGATATTCCTATTCCATCATCATCTTACGGAGGAGACACAACTACTATACCCCTGAAGGTTTAGTGTTAGATAATTATGTTCGACAAGGAGTTAGTCGATTGAAGAAAACAAGCGAGGCTCAAGTTGCTCGGATAGCCTTATTGAAGATCAAGTTTAGAAAGTTTAAGAAGTCTGTTTGGCCCTGGTTAAACATCACGGGTTATGGGTCAAAGTGAAAGGAAGAAGCGAAGGCATTTTAAGAAGACTTCTCTGAGCAAAAGGTTCAACAACATTCTTACATCCAATTGGGAGGAATTTAGAAGAAAGAATTTGAAAGAAGATCTTTGAATTTCATGAAGAAAAGGAGAATGAACCTCAAAGTCTTGAAGCACAAGTAAATCTTCAAAGTACTGAGCACGAAGGAACGGTGTTCAAAGTCTTGATGATCAAGGTCTTCTTGATCAAAATCTTGGTTTTCAAGGAACATCTAGACAAGAGTTAATTACACCAAGGGTGTTAGATTTTGAAGAAGAAGTGGTCCTTCAACAATTCCACAAGAAAAAGAAGGCGATACACCCAAACCAATACACACGCAAGTGATGATGAAACTATTCTTTGAGATATTGCATGATTTATCAAAACCAAGGGTGTTAGCATTCCGGTGTTCTTGAAGAACAACATCAAGTTTCTCAATCTCAACACATGTTAGATCCTAAAGATAAAGGGAAAGGTAAAATGATTGAAACAAAGAAGAAAAAGAAACTCACTTTAGCACAACTAAGAAATTCTTGAAGTTGCTAGGAATGAGGAAGCGACTAGAAAGGTACAAAATGAATTGAATCTTGAAGTTGCTATTGAAGAAGCTAAGGATAAAGAAGCGACTAAGAAATTGCAAGAAGAATTGAATCTTGAAGGCTGTTGTACAATTAAAGACACCTATTCTGTTTACGCTCTACCAAGAAGACCAAATCGTGCTAAAGAAAGAAATGCAATGATGGCTTATTTAAAAGTCAAGGATATATTGGATTGAGAAGTTGAATTATGTTGAGATGAAACAATTTGTATGAAGTCATTAGAGAAGCTTATCGAAAGCATGTTGATAGTATCAAAGATTTTAAAGATGATGATGCTCGGAAAGAAGATGATAGAAAAGGAAGCTTAAAAGAAAAGAACAAGCGAAGTTGAAGATGATCGACCATCAAAGAAGGTTGAGTTAAGGTCGATACATATGATGAATTAAGGAATTACTTAAGAGTTGTAGAATTTGAGTATTCTAA
The DNA here is from genome assembly GCA_022545495.1 of Chrysanthemum lavandulifolium. NCBI lineage: Eukaryota > Viridiplantae > Streptophyta > Magnoliopsida > Asterales > Asteraceae > Chrysanthemum > Chrysanthemum lavandulifolium. The sequence continues at coordinate 154,864,719 of CM040239.1, read as the reverse complement.
AGATGATGCGAGAAAAGAAGGCGAAAAGAAGAAGAAAAATCACCAATAACTACTTTTGAAGTTGTAGAATCAAAGGATGGAAATTATCGATGTTTCATAGAAGATGAAAGCTTGAGTGTTTAATATGCTATGGGATCTATTGCACATAATAGATAGAGAGGATTTATTTCATTTATATCATTTGGTGCAAGAATATTTTGAACACATTCCATCGGAAGGTGTTGGTTTAATCTTGCTTGGAGATCTCACAACCGCTTTGGGAAGCGAAGAATCAAGCACTGATGAGATTTGGAAAAATCAAGAAGATTGGGAGATTATCAGCTGGAGATTCTTTGAAGAATCTGGAGTACATGTTTTAGAGTTAGAAGATGGAACTATGATTCATATGTTAGCAGATAGAAGATATCCGCTTACATCAGATCTTATGAGGAGAATGCTAGAACATGGTATGGAGGTTGAAGAAGATAATGAAACTGCACTTATGGTCATCAAATTGTTTATCAGATGGACAACAATGGCTGAGGATGAAGCATAAAATACTGGTATGATGTTTATAATATATAAATTTTTGAAAAACAAGTACTTTATCCAAAGTACTGCTGGAACAAACAGTACTTTAACCAAAGTACTGCTTGCAGCATAAACCAGTAAATGTTTTTGAAAGAAAAACTTTTGTTAAGTAAAGAATATTTTGAAACAAAAGTTAACAAGCAACAATGGTTTTTGAGATGGTTATAACAGTAGGTTATCAGTTCACCATGTTTACAAAAGAATCTAATCCATGAGCAAGCGGCTCGGTAAAGATATCTCAAATCCGTTATATAGTTGACAACTTGCTAATAAGTTGTATGGTAATCAACTCACCATATCGACAATGTGAAGAGTTGGCTAGCCCACAAGTAAAATGGTTTGTGGTAAAGGCGTGGAAAAACCATTTATATGGTAATTAGTTCACCATGGTTGCAAGAACTAACTAGTCCAAAAGGTACAACTTTTGGTAAAGACAAATCAAATCTGTTGATAGATGATGATTTGCTAAAAATCATATGGTTATCAATGTACCATGGTCTTAAACACCTAAACATTTGGCTACTCGAGTTAATGGCTTTGGTAAAGAGACATCAAAATCCATTAAATTTCAATGATTCACCTCTCACGGGGTTTACACACAGGAAGTGATGAGAATAGTGAAACTTAAAGCGAATTAATGTACAAATTGTCATATGTTCTTTGAGTTCTTTGAAAAGATGGAGCTTCTTGAATGTTCTTGAAAAGAAATTAGTTACAAAGATAAAGATTACTTTGATGATGATGATATAAGCACGAATCTACAAAGACAAAATTTGAAGATAAAGCCACAATCTCTCTTTGAAGACAAAGATGTTAAAGATGAATATACAAAGGAACTTGAAGTCAAGCAAGTAGAATTCAAGTTAGGGAGGATTGTTGGGATATGAAATGTCAAAGTCTTGAAGAGTTAAAAATCTTGAAGAAGTCAAAATCTTGCTAAAGTATAAAGTCAAAATCTTTTCGATACATCAAAATCTTGCAAAGCTAAAGAATTGCTATATTCGCGTTATGGAAAGCTTTGTTAATTCTAGAATATTCTAAGTTTAGATTACTTGTCGTACAAGGTTACAAATTGTAAACCGACTAGGGTTATCCTTAAGCCTATAAAAGGACCCTAGATTGGTATTAGAGTTACACGAGAGTGTTTTTTTAGAGTTTTAAAGAATCGTAACAAGCGATATTAGAGTTTTAATAATATCGTTGAAAGTTAAAGTTAATTCTTCTTATAATTGTTAAGTAAATTCCGTTACTTAATAATTTGCTCGGTGTTTCATTGTTAATAACTTAGGATTTATCCGAAGGTTATTAAACCCTTAACAAGCTATATAAGTTAGTTTGGTTAGAGTACATCGATCCAACAGTTGAAAAAGCGATCTAAAGGAGTTCTATCAAACTCCTCAATTGGTATCGAGCTTGGGGCTCGTTACCTAGGGATTCACAAGGTTTCTTGGCGAAAAGAAAGAAGAAAATCGATTTTTGCAAAATTCGCAACTTTTCTGCACACAGTTTTCAAGAGAGTATAACTTTTTAATGAACCGTTGGATCGGGCTAAAATTCGAACTGGAGCTTCTTGGTATATATATCTTTAATCTCACCTAAGGGATTGTTGATCTGAGCTCTCAATTAAAAGTTATAAGTTGTCGAAGTCTGCTGCTCAAACTGGAAAAAATTCGTAAGGTTACTACAACACTGTTTTGAAACGATCATAACTTTTTCGTTAACCGTTGGATCGTGACGAAATATTTGGTGGATGTTCTCGATATACTCATCTAACTTTTCACCAAGGATCTTCGATCTGAGCTATTATGTGAAAGTAGTGCTCTAAGTTCAAAGTATCTTGCTTGGAGGTTTCAAAGTACTATTACCCTTTCACAAAATCTACCGCTTGGCGAAATCTTGCTTCTCATTCAAAATCTTCTTTGCTTATTCGACAAGATCTTGCTAAACGAGGATATTCGATTTGAGGGAAGTCAAGCATGATATTTGTTATGGATTTTTGACGACACACACACGTTATTGTTCACACACATGAGTTTGATTTTTGTTCTTAAAAGATTTTAAAAAGCTCGAAGTTGATTTTATTGAAGAATTGATTCTGAAGAGGATTATTTATCACTTATTTGAAGGTGAAGTGGAATTACTTGGATCGTGTTTTATCATACCTTTTAACAGAGGTAACTTGTTCGTGCTTCAATGATTATGACAAAGAATTGACATAACACTTAAAGGAGTGACGTTATTGTGCTCGATGATTATTGTCAAGAGATTGAGGTCTCCTATACATAGGTATCGTTCAATGTCATCTATAGTGCAAGATATAAGATACAAGTTTGGGTTAGTTTACTTCTTCATCAAGTTGGTTATACTTAGTTTTCTTCTTTAGTGATCATTACATGGAGCCTCTGATTTGAAGAATCAAGAAGATGGTTAACATATGGGTTTCGAGGAAGCTTATTGTTAAGTGTTTAACCATCTACATGCATCACTCAAGGGAAGTGTTTGATTTTTACTCTTTGATCATTATTCCTATTGCTAGTTGGAGTTTCTCTTGTTTTGAATCCATTTTCTTATGGTGCGTAATGGTGGGCGATTTTAAACATTGGAAGTCTTAGATTGGAAGTATGATATTGGTTTGTGGTGGTCAAGATCATTATTTGCATCGTTCCCTATTTGGATAATAACAAAAAGGGAAGAGATGTTTGAGTGGCATGACATGGATTAAGGGAAGACAAAGGAAGACATACTTGTTTCATTCATGGTGAGATCTCGATCTCAATTTCTCTACTGCCTAGGGAAGTTCGTTCAAGAATGGTTTTGTCATTATCAACTAGGGGAAGATTGTTGGGAATTATCGTTTGAGTTGATAAGACAAAAGAATGAAACAAGAGGACTTAATCGACAAGAAGGAAACCTACAAAAGATGGAAGGACTTGCTTGCAAAAGAAGTTTTATTTATTAGTCCTTTGTAGTATTTTGTAAACCCTAATCCTCTAGTATATAAAGAGGACATATGTGTAGGTTATAATCAAGTCTTCCAAGATGTAGTCGACTTAAAGGTGTGTGTGTGTCCTAGGCGTATAGTCTTGTAAACGCCTAGGTTATTAGTTTAGTTAGTAGATGTGTTCCTATAAACGTCTATAGTTAGTTAGTTAGTTTATGTTGATGAAAACCTTGTGTCAATAACAATTATGTTTTGATTTATCCGCTGCGTATTGTCATTGTTATTGTTAAACCCTAAGGCTCAAAACGATCTAAAGGAGTTCTATCAAACTCCTCAGGTTTTAGTGCCATTATTTCCAACTATGCTCATTGCGGAGGGTGAAGGACCTTCAAGCACATGTGGATCCCAACACACACCCAGGTTACGAACATTCATCACATCAACAAACTTCATCAACGGTGAGGCACACGGACATGAGAATGGGACAGCTCGGCCCATTCTCCTCCTAACATTGTACCGATGAGCCTATCCCGGTGATGGAGGGATAGAATGGTGAGGGTGCCATTACTCAACTAGGCTTAGAAGCTGGTGAGGAAAGTGGTAACATCCATAAGACCCAATCCATGCCAACACCTAGTGAGCAATCACAGGGTGGACCTAGGCAAAGGCTAAAACAGGGGGGGTGTATCTGCTCAGGTTAGGCCTGGGAGTGCATCTCAAATTCCTAGTGACCCACCTCTCTCAGCAGATAACACAACTGGAAGTGGTGAGGGCAGTTTGACACTTGAGAATATGACGGCTTTGTACAGGTTTTTATCCAGAAAAGTGAAAACACTGGAGATTGCTTTGGATGAACATAAGAAAGCTGCTGCATGAACATAAGAAAGCTGCTGCAAAAGTTCATACCAGAATGCTACTTAAGATGAAAAGGCTAGAGCATCAAGTTAAACTCCTTTCCAAGCCAACTACGAAGCCTATCCAGTTACCACTTCAATCAAAAGGAAGGCCAAGTTCACAATCTCTAGCACATCAATAGAGAATTCTTCCAAGCAGGGAGGAGTTCGACATTCAAGGAAGAAGAGAGTTTGGTCAATGGCAAGGTGGTCAAGATTTTCAAAGCCCTTTCCTTGATGATGAAGAAGATGTTCAGACAACCAAACATGCAGAAGAAGTGCTCGGTAGTCTGCATGCACTATCAGTACTATCCCTGTTAGTACTTATCGTGATGTAGTAATGATAGTACTATAGTTAGTACTCATGGTGTTCTTCAATCAATACTATCTCCAATCACGCAAGTAGGCTGGCGAAATACAACAAGCCACAACAACAGAGGCCACCATCATCACTACCACTCCTCAAGAATACAACATGAAGAGAATAGAGAGACACATGCAGTTTTGGGACTTCAAAGCTTGAATAAGTCAGTCCCTATCTCTCCAACCTATAAGAAGCCACCTGTTTTGTATCTGAGAAAGAAGACCAAATCAGCAGCAACCAACCCCAAAGAAAAAGAAGTTACCATCAGGGAAGGAAGTGCTCCACCATCCCCAACTCACTCAGTTCCAGAGATTGATCCAAAAGACAAAGGCAAAGGGATATTGGTGGAAGTACCAAAGAAAAGAAGGAGATTGAGAGGTTAAATGAAGAAGCAAGACAACTTGCAGCTGAATGGGATGAGCAAGAATTGCAGAAAGAGGTTGATGAGAAATAGAAGAAGAAGATGGCTAAAATTAAAGAAGATTGGCAAACATGGGATGACTTGAGAGCCAAAGTTGAAGCTACTCAGGAGGTACAACAGAAGCTGCAACAAGATCAGAGAAAAAGTGTTAATGAAGCAGCTCAGATGTTTAGTGAAATATTGGCTAGAAGACAGAGCCAACTTAGACAGCAAAGGGAAGTTGAAAAGGCCTCAAAACCTCCTAACAAAAGTCAACAAAAGATGTACCTTTGCAAATACATCAAGTATCAAGGTGAAGATAGAAGAACCTTGAGCGACTCAACCAAGCGGCATGGGAAACTCTTCAAAGCTTCTTTGTCAAAACTCAAAGAAACATACTCAATTTCAGATCTATGTCAGATGATGATTTCATTAGAAGCTCACAACCCATTGATCCCATTGCAAGCTTCAAAAGACCATCTGAAGAAGGAGGTTCCTCATCTGCACCCAAAAGACTGAAAGCATATGAAGATGAAGGTGGACTCACTAAAGAGGAACTTAATCAGATGATGATAATTGAATCTCCAGAAGATGCACTATATTCAGAGCCTATCAACACTAGGTATCCAATTCTTGTCTGGGATATCTACACTGAAGATGGAAAGAGACAATGGTAGATTCACAGAGCAGGTGGAAGGACAACTGCCTATTTATATCTGGTGGATCTATTTGCATCTATTGACAGGGATGATTTGCTCAAGCTATGGGAGTTGGTCAAGAACGGGTTCTAGAATAGAGATCCGAGATAATGACAAGGATGCGAATTACTTTTGAGTTGAGAATATATTTGAACTGATCCACCGGAGAACAATGGAAGTATCAACACGGAGAGGAAGAACATCTTGGACATTTCTTGATTCATGTGGACTACATTTGGTCACTACACGAAATCGGACGAGATATATACATCTTGGTTGAAAGGACCTACCCACTTGCTCTAGGAACACTCTGGAAATGCTTCTGTGAGGTTAAAGATGGGCAATGCGGTCGAAATGGCTAAGGAGTTCTTGATAAAGAATTTTGATCGGTGGAAGACCTAGCGAAAGTGATGTTTGGAAGAATCCTCAAGGCGAAGAAAACTTGTGATTACGAAACCAAATCACAAGTTTAGGGAGGATTGTTGGAAAATACGCTTATTGGAGTTAATACTTATTGTAGTAGAGTTAGTCTTGATAGTGTTAAATGATAAGTATTAACTAGTTAGTCTTGATAGTGAGAAAGTTAGCATTGCTAGCTTTAAGTTTGTCTTGATGTAAGTAAGGAATGTCGTGTAAGAGTTGTAACAACATATCTTCTATTCAATAAAAGATATGATATACTTAGTCCATAGTTATCTACTGTAAGGGATCTCCTTAGTGTATAAAGGAGATCCTAGCTAGGTTAAACACATATCTCATATTCTAGCCGTCTAAAGTTGAGCTTCAGGTTGTAAACCTAGTACTAGGAGAGTACTCGTATTATTGCTTAATAATATTGAAGTCATTGGTGTTATAATTTGTTTACATTGTCTTTGCATTAAATCTTTTAAGTGCATACAAGTTGATTCCGCATACTTGTGTGTATTCACAACAAAGTTTCTCATTGTTGTTTTGGAACCATCAAGGCAACTAACACGTTTGCAAGCTAAGTGTTCTAGATCCAGGTTTGGGACTTCACATGATCTCAATTTATTCTTTCATTTTATCTCAAGATACATCAACTACAAATATCTATCAATCGAAAGAATATCTCATCACTGATCAAACTTGCTGAATTCTATCTTCAATCATTATCCGAATCTAAACAAGAAATGATGTATAACAAGGATGTTACAATCATCTCATTGGTTCGTTCAAATTAAAGAAATAGAAACAAATGGATACGAAACAGGAATGAATGTAGAATCATCACAAATTTGAAAAGAATCATCACTAATCGAAACTAAAACTCTATCCGAAACAGAAATGAAAAGATTATAACAACTATGTTACATCTTTTTACATGTTCGTTAATGAATCATCATAACCAATACAAGTGCAAACCTACCTAAGATCTTTGGTAAAGATCACGAAGCAGCTTCTAATCCTTCAAGCCATCCCTGTGGCGAGGATAATCACAAAAGGATTCGAATACTTGAGCGAGATTAGGGTTACCTATGAAATCACTTAGGAGAGGATTAGAAAATCGGAGCAGATGAGGATTATGTGGCTGCGTATTATTTTTATGAGAAAGATTAGGGATTGTGAAACATGAGGGCGGACAAAGATGCGATTTGGGTGAGATTATATTAAGGGTTATGAAATATTTGGGATTAGGGTTGTGATAAGATGAGTTTTATACCTGTTATTTTATGGTAAATGTGTGAATGTGGATTGGATGAGTTTAACCATGGGCTGGGCTTGGGAAAGTTTGTGATTGGGCCGGGTAATATGAAATTATAATATGGGCCATGTGTATATCATAAAGGTTATTAAGGTTTTGTGATGATTAGTATTTGTGTGAGGGATTTTTTCCTTCGGATCACATTTTTTTGGGTAAGTGTAGTGACTGAGATAAGTATTTTGTGTGAGGGATTACAACATACATATTGCGTGGACTGAGATTTGATTGCATGGGCCGAAGGATAGCTGGGCTACAAATGGACCGGGTAGGATTTGTTCGTGGGCCGAGTATATGAGATATGTAGTCTTTCTCATTTTTGTATGTTGGAATAAGTTTCATGGACTTGGATCGGACATTGGACTCTTGATTGGGCCTCATTTTAATACTCTGGATTGGATAACTTGAGTCTCACAATCTTAACGAAAACTTTTGTTCTAGAATGGGCTTGTTAATACGGATATTCTACATCGGTTGGTACCATGCTTTTGGCCTTTAAGAAATCTTGAATTTTAAGAGAAATTAACTCGGATGAACTTTTAATATCGGATGTGCTAATTTTATGTAGGCTTGAGTTGGACCAAGCGTGATTTTGAGTTGGACGGATGTTATTCTAATATTCTTGAATCGGTATTATTATCTTGTTCATGGGATGCAAGTTGTTATATTATGAGATGTGTTGACAAGATTTGGTTATGAGATTTGATCATGATATTTGATGATGAGATTTGGTGTGATGATGAGATTCTTTGTGGTATGTGGATTGGTACTTGAAACATACATTTTCACGAGAGAATATCATGTCACAACTTGAATTGATGGTTTAACAAAGTTGCCCATGGGGATGTTCGGTATTTCTTATTTGGATTTGAAGTGAGGTTTTCCGGCGTGTTTACTTATTTAGTCTTCTTTCTTTCTATCCTTCATGAAGATGACTTGTTTGGGCATTTATAGAGTGTGATAAAGACTTGGCTATCTAGTTACGTTTGTGATTCTTCCTCACTTAACCCACAAAGTAGCTATCACTTTCGGTGTCTCACGCTGTTGAGGATTCGTCAAGAGGTTTTGTACATTGGGTACACCGTTTCTTTTCACAAGGATTAATACAAGCTTAGGTAACAAATCTGGGAATTCTACTTCGTGTTCAAGTTTTGTATATCGGGTTTACTTCTCGAAGTGGTCACAACAATAGCCGACAGAATACGTGGATGATATGTTTACCAAAGTGTTCAAAGGATGAGATGTAATCAGCAATTCTCATGGGATATTCGTTGCCATAGAATGTCAATGATACTTCACAGTCTAAGCAAAATCTTTCAAGAATCTTCAATGTCACTCATGATTTTTCAAGATGCTTGCTTATGACAAGAACTTCTCGTGCTAATGGACGTACATGTTAATGATGCTTTCAAAAGTTCGAAACCATCATGGGGGAGAAAATGTGTACTTTGATGATATAAGGTCAACCCCTGGAGAAAGTAGTGTATACTACTCTACTTAGTATGGTTTGTGAAGTATTCAACATATGGGAGAAGAATTGCGATGATGGAGAAAATTGTTGATGAACATTTGTATGTTCCTCTAAAACATATATTCAACGAACCAAATTTGTCGAACTCATTCAAGTGACATTGCTTACGGTTTAGTCTTGATTTTGTAAAATCCCGCCAAAGAATCTATTTCTCGGTTTAAATCATAGACTTGTAAAATCCATGACAATGGAATCATCCCGTAAAAGAAAAGTGCATTTTCGGATCTATCTCTCGGTTTATTCTTGGTTTTGTAAAATCCCTGAAGAAACTATTTCTCGGTTTAAACCATAGAATTGTAAAATCCGTGATGATGGAACCATCACGGAGAAAGGAAAGTGTTGGAATCACTCCTAAACCTAAATCAAGTGTTAGTAATTAATATGTAATAGTTAGCTTAATTATGGCCTTTATGTTTGTTATTAGCCTTAAGCTTATGTAGAAGGCCCATGAGCTTAGGCCCAAGCCCATAGGAGAAAGGAAGGGACTAGGAAGTGTTGCCCTAGCTTCCTCCTATAAATACTCTTGTATAACCCTCACTTGAGGTTGGTTGTTCAATTTATTTGTTTCACATATACTCTACGCATAACCGTTTACTTGTATCGTGTGTGTGTGTTTGATTTATTGTTCAATCGCCTTTATCTCTTTCTATTAAGCTTTTGTTGTAAAACTAGTGACCTAACGATGGTATCAATCGCCTAATAGTTGGGTGAGCGGTTTTGGTCCTCTGGCGTAAGAAATACGTTTAGTCCTTGATACTTCGTTAGCTTAAAAACACGTTTTTACACTTTTTAATCCAAGATTCTTGTCCTTTCAATGTTTTAAGGTGTTAAAATACTTGTTTTGGCAAAAGTTTCAAACTTCTGCGTGGATCTAAGTTTTAAGCTTGTTTTTGTTCGAGGGTTTCGTTCTCGCGTAACCTATTTAGGCGTTTTGGTTCATCAAGTTTCACGCTTTTGTGTTATTTTGGTGATATTAAAGCTATCTCATCACAAAATCTTGTTTAAAAACATCTTTGGGCAAAATCATTTTACGAGTAAAGCTACGCGTATCAAAACCCTAGTTTCTGGCGTAACTTTATACTTGGTTTGATCTTGGCTTTGTGGTTTACTCCGTGTTTCTTGCTTGGATAAGCACGAAAATCGTCGACTTTGGATATCTTTTGCCTTTGTGATAGTGTAAAAGATCATGAGATAAAACCCTAAAATTACGCATAAGCATAAAGCTTACGCGTAGTAAATCCTACGATAAGATTCATCTTACGCCTAAGCCTAGTCTTACGCATAAGGTAATCCTCACGCCTAAGTTTCTCGCCTAACTTTGTGTCTCGCATAACTTTAGTGTATTTTCCTACTTACACGTAAGCTAAACCTACGCGTAACTCTTGATTGTTACGCGTAACTTTGGTGTTTTCTCGCATAAGTGCTACTTGGTTTTTGTGATTTCTCGCCTAAGGATACTTCATCAACAAAGGTTCATTCGACTACAAAGATCCATTTTACCAACACAAGTTTTCAACATGTCACAACCACCATACTCTAACTATTTCCTTACACTTATTCTCAACGACAACAACAACTAAGTCCACAACATCAACAATGGAATCAACAACAAGCAATTTATCAACAACAATTTAATCAACAACATACTCCACAACTTGGAGCAATTCCTCCACCACAAATGGTTCAAACACCACCAAGTCTTCAAGTTCAACCCTACACAAATGAATTCAATCAACATCCATCACGGAACACTATGAAGGAACCCACTTGGTTTGCAAAGATGTGTGAAGCTTTAAGCGACCAACAATCAATTCATGAAATTTGGATCACTGATAGACCTCCAATGCTCACTCCGAAACTACGATCAATGGGTAATTCGGTTCTTTAGGTTTTGTGATCTAAAGAAACCACATGGAAAGTTCTTAAAGAAGGTTATCTTGGAAGGTCCATTTCGGATGCCTCTCGTCATTGTGCAGGAGATCCAAATGCTAATCCACCAAGAGATGAACAAGCGAACATTGCTCTTTGTTGCGGACTTGAATCCGAAGAACTTCTACACTATGAAGTCGATGAGCTTGCAATGCAATATATCCTTTTAGGATTGCCAAACCCAATTCTTGAAGTGTTGATGCTCAAAAGGCGCAAAGAAAATGTGGGAACACATTCATCTACTTATGGAAGGATCTGCACTCAATCGGGAGGATATGGAATCCAAAATTTACTTGGCTTATGAACACTTCATGATTGAACACGGAGAGACACTAGAGTCTTATCATCATAGATTCTCGGACATCATCAATGATTTGGATAAACACAATATCATCATGCCAAGAATTGCGATTAATACTAAGTTCTGAGTAGTCTTGGTCACGAATGGGAGAAGTATGTCATTTTCTCCGTCAGCGAAGAACATGCATCATTCTACATACGGTTGTTGTATGATTACTTGAAGCCTCATGAAAAGGAAGTTGATAGGGAAAGGATTCTCCGTGCTCAAATTGCTTCAACAACAACTCGAGAAAATCAAAAACTTGCCTTGTATGCTCAAAGCAGTTATTCTCCTCAACCAACAACTCAACCAATGCTACAATCACACCATATGATCTTTCACGGCAACAATCTCAACAAAATCAATTGGTTCCATACAACAACAACAATGCTCAAGCACTTGTCGGTGAAGGCGATGAGGAATCGATCCGTTCAAGCATTGCAACAAGGATTTGTTATGATTGCTAATGCTTTTAGCCGTTATACCAATAAATCCAACAATCGTATTCGTTCCTCATCTAACACACGGAATCAAGTCATGAACAATGGGCGAGTTGAAGTTGAATCGTGGTTATGGTCGTCGGATGGGCGGTGGTCGAGGTTTAATGTTGTGGGTAGGAATAATAACGAGCTCAAGTGGTGGAGCAGGAAATGCTCGAGAATGGGTTGAATGGTCTTCGATGATACAAGCGCAATAAGAAGGACACTGGCTAATGCATGCCCAAAGCCGAGAACTAGGGCAATGCTTATCACAAAGAGGCTCTTCTTTTGGCTCTTAAGGATGAAGTGGTGGAACTCTCACGGACAAAGAATGAGTTTTATGGCGGATCTGAGACTTAGATGATGATATGGAGGACTTGCGAGCCAATGCATTTATTATGTTGATGGCTAATATGCATGAGTTACACATGAGTGAAACAGGCCCGTGTATGACACCGATGGCTTATCTCAGTGCCGAACAAACCATATTTATCTACGATCTAATATCTCCACCAACATCTGAATCCGCAAGGCTCGGAATGTTCAAAATGAGTCATCTACATCTCATTCGACGATTTTCAATTAGACCCGTAGTTACATTTGGCGATCAAGATGACCTTATGGTTTAGTTGATAATAAAATTGACTCATGGTTATACTTGAGGATCTAAATAATGATCATGTTGTGACTCCCGTTGAACAAGCCGAACTTTTGCCTCATCCGGATCTTGCTCTTTTACTTAAAGACCGGCAATCCCAAATTGAAGAATGTTGTGCATTAAATCGGGACTTAAAAAGTAAAAATGCATTGTTAACCAAGGATTTTGAATGTTTAAAATGCAACTCAACTTTTCAAAACTCAAGAAAACCGTGAAAAGGTTTTGAAGCCGCATTGCTAAATCTCATCAAAGCGAAAAATATTTAGAGACGGATCGTGATCTAGCCGCTTTGAAGAATGCTTTGTTATGCGAAATAGAACAAGCAAACATGAACATAAAAAGCAAATTAATGCTCTCACCTTGGAAAATCAAAAAGCTAAGGTGAGTTGTTAACTTGTCAAAACAGTTCTCTGCCTACAAAAAGCATTCAACGAAGCGAATAGATGATCATCTTGAAGAAGTTATCGACACAGCATAAACTTAAAGAGTTTAAAGCATTGTTTACAAACATGGTGAGTCGATGCGCCATTGAAAAATTTACTTTGAAACCCAATCCAAATGGATATGGACCAAACCTTGCGATTACAAACCTAAGCTTTCAACCAAAGCATTCAAACCAAATCACGAAGTTTCCGATGCATAATATAAAATTGATAATTACATTATGAGTGTTGTTGAATATCATCGTCAAGAGGAATTAGATCGTAAGACGAGTCGATCAAAATTAAGCATTGTTTACAACAAACCTTTTAATTATTCTAAACCGGTCACTTTCACACACCAACGGATTCTTCTAACACACCAAGGGTTATCATAAAAGCGTCGAGTCTTCTAATGTTAATCTGACGGATTATGCACAAATTTATGGTCCTTTACCTTCCATTATTGAAGTAAACTCAAAACACGAAAATCGCAAAATTCTTAGATATTTTGACATTTTCAAAGTGACCTCAAAACTTTACAACATGAGATAGAATATCATTACGAAATCAAAGTTCAACATTTTCAATCGCCTCTGGTAGCGAGAACAAAGAGACATTTTTCGAAAAATCTTTTACCAAATGTTAAAATTTTGAAAAATTGTGCATTGTCTTGGGAGCAGGACTTTCATAAGGAACTTGGAGTGATGAAGGTCGTTTTAGAAAATGAAACATCTATTTCTAATACTAAGCGTAAAAGAAAATGTTGAGAAAAGATGTTGATCGACTCTTGAATGATGTTATACGTCTTGATATCCATAATGTTGTGTTATTGAATTACGTGTCATATGCATCGATTATATCTCTGCGACTTCGTTGACTCTGTGGTAGCTGTTGAGATTCTTGATGTGCTTCGGATCGAGTCTTTAAAAGTCGAAAATGAGCGATTGTAACGAACTTTCCAATGCAAAACGTCGTCTTAATTGGTGTCAAAAGATATTCACAATCAACAACTTGTTTTCAAAACAAAATCGCTCGATTCGTGCAAAATCTTACGATCCTAAAATTGAGCAAGCTGGATGATCAAACGTGTCTTTAAAATGTAAAATATCAAAATATGAACAAGAGCTTGTAAAGTTAAGCAGAATATGGTGTCATATATGATTTACTTAAAAGACTCGTGATGATGCATCAAACGAACTTGATCATTATCTTGCACACACTAGAAAGTAATGAATTTTCTTTGGTAATATTAGCTTACGAAAATCAAGATTTGATTCACACTATCTCTAAGTTAAGAGAAATTTTAGGAAAGTATGAACAACTTCCGCTAACCATCATTAAGAGATTAGCACTGTAACACTTAGTAATCATGAACCTAGAATGCCTTCCTTGAAACAAAAGTTGCTAATGTGCTTCCTTCTCTTGAAACAGAATAGTTGCGTCTTTTCCAAGCGTCCGCACTTCACGACCTAGGAGCACTACATCGAAGAATAGGAAGTTACGACCTAAGAAAAGATCAATAAGGAATGCTAAAGTGAAGAACACCTAGGAATATGAAAAGACTCACGTTGCTTCCACTATAGATATTAAATCGGCAAATGTAATATAAATAGTCATGTAACGAATGCTAAACCTTTAAGTACTTTTGATATTCGATCGATGCACCTTGTGTTATTTGTCGTAAAAGTATGAATTCGATTGTCATGACAAATGTGTTGCTAAAGCTATAATCTCTAGTTTACGGAATCCTAAGAATCGGAATACCTCTAGGCCCACTAATCACTCTAAGTCGTGGCTTGGTAGACCGCCTTCTTTTGATTCTAAGGCAACCATTCTTTGTCCCTCGTAGCTCAGTTCCACCTCGAAGAATGTAGTACCACCTAGTACATTCACTAAGACTAAAGCAAATAGTAGTTATAGATGGCGAAATGGATATATAACACACTAGGATTTAAATGGATGCCTAAAGTTATTGATGTGTGTATGTCTACTATAAGCGCTCCGAACCCTCTAACATTTCGGGTTCCACATCTACTTCTATTCCATCCGTGTCGTCGTGTGTAATGCGGTGATACGAGATCATTCTCTGATTGTTGATAGCGGATGTTCCCGACACATGACAGCAACCTTAAACTGTTATCAAACTTTATTGCAAAGTTCATTGGCACCGCCGAGTTAGGGAATGATCACTTCGCAGCTATCATGGACTCGGAGACTATATCAATGGGAACATTGAAATTAGCGAGGTTTATTATGTGGAAGGACTCGGTCACAACTGCTTTCGATGGGTCGATTCGTGATGGAGATTTGGAAGTTGCTTTCGGGAGAAATCTTGTTTCATTCGTGATCTACAAGGAAACGACCTTATGTCCGGCTCGCGTAACTCAAGTCTTTACACTATCTCTATGCAAGACATGGTTGCTTCATCTCCCATCCGCTTACTTTCAAAGGCAACATCAACAAAATCCACGGCTATGGCACCGTCGTCTCTCACATTTAAACTTTCAAACTATAACCAATCTTGCTCGACACAAACTAGTTGAAGGTCTCCACGATTCCGGTATTCTAAAGATCACCTTTGCTCGACTTGTGAACAAGGGAAAAGCACTCGTGCTCATTTTCCTTCAAAAGTGGAACACGACTCTCAACATGTTCTTCATCTTCTTCACATGGTTTGTGTAGCCCGATGCATGTGCAAACAATCAATGGCAAGCGCTACATCTTAGTAATTGTTGATGACTATTCACGATGGACTTGGGTCTACTTTCTTGAAGCAAAGACCAAGCTCCACAATGATCATCACCTTTCACGAAAATTCAAGTTCGACTCCGAACACCATCCGCCAAATCGAGCAGACAAAGGCTGAATTTGTTAACCAAACCCTTCGTGAATTTTATGAGAAAGTGGAATTTGACATCGACATCTATTGCACGTACACCGAACAAAGCGGAGTTGTTGAAAGACGAAACCGAGCGTTAGTGGGCTGCAAGAACAATGTTAATCAATGCTAAACTTCCAGATTACTTATGGGCGTGTATCTCGCATGCTATACTCAAAACCGTTCTATGATTACTAAACGCACAACAAAACACCTTTTGAGCTTTGATTCGCTCCCAACAGTCAAGTTTTATCACTCAAGTGCGCCACTTGTGAATGGCGGACCGTAACAACTTAAAACTACTCGAGAACGAGCCTTGATGAAGATCCGAGGAGTGATGAGTGTGTAAATACTCATCATTTTTGTACAAAATAAGCGCAAAATCATCGAAAACACTCGAAACACATCAAAATGATCAAAATATCACAAATCGATGTTTTATGTGTTTTAAATGCAAAAATATCAAAATCGGATGAAAAACATATCAAATTTGCAAAATTGCGGTTTAGTCCCCAACTTTGAGAAAATGTCAAAAAGCAGTCCACGAGCGCATAATTTCAAAGAAAAGTCACCAAGGTCTTTTAAAATCACAAATTGTCATATTTAGTCCTTTGGTGGAAAATCTAAAAGTTTTGAGAAAATTACAGTTTTGGTCCCTGGGCTTTTAAATTGGTCAAAATTAATCCTTAGAGTTTCAAAAATGTTTAAATTAGCCCTTGGATTATTAAAGCTTGGCAAGACCAGCCCTTTGACTACTCTTCATAATTTACATGTATGGTCCTTGGTTTCAAAGAATTGCACAATTGGTCCTTGGTGTTATTATTTCACAAACAAACCAAGCCGGACCCTAATTAAACCCCAAGCCCAATATTAATCCTTGGCCCAATCCTTTTCCCGTTCAAATCTCGCGATCACTATTCGTTTGATAATCCATTGCATAGCTCGCTGGGACATAACGACCCGGGGAGACCCTATACTCCTCAGATCTTCATTGATTTCGTGCTTAGGCGGTTTAAAATCGATTACGGTCCGCCATTCACAAGTGGCGGGCTTGTGTGATTAGCTTGACTGTTTGCACGCATCAAATTTTAGGCGCCACGCTTGGGGTCATCTTGATAATCTTACGTCTAGCAGTTAGTGATTTGGATATTCACTCTTTGTTCATACCATCCTTACGTATATGTTTATATTTTCTTATCCAAAATACAAAAATATTCTTCTCATTCCTCTTATTCGTTGATTCTATTTCTATTACCCTCTTTTGCCGTTTAATTCTATTCTTCGTATCCTCTCAACCATTTGATTCTCTTCTTAATCCTCTATATGTTTAATTCTTATGTCAACATTCGTCAACTTCATCGTCGAAATGTGTGTGAGCGGTGTGGAGGGCCTAGTTCAGCGAATTTTGCAATTCGTGCGAATTATCCATCAAAATTCTTTTCAAAGTTATTTGACCACCCGCCATAACACGAAATACATTCTAATCTTGACAAACCGGTTCAAGCGTCGGAGCTACCCCAAGCACCCACCGAGGATTACGAGGACACTTTCTTTGAAGATAGAGCCCGTAATCTAATCGAACAAATTCAAGCCGATGAAAGCAGTTAGAGAATTAGAATTGATTACGATGAACCCGTTCAAACACGGTGACTAGCAAGATTGACTTGCCTAATCTTCACGTTTCTCAAGAACCGAACCGAGACCATAGCGGAAGTGGTGGAAATTGCTAGCTCTCGAGCACACCACTTGTCCCACCTCCGGATTTTTCTCGAATGTTCTTGAGACTTGATAGTCATTCGGATCACCATGTTGGTTTTGTTGATTCTTTGAATAAACCGATTCCTCTTCATAACTCTCAAATGCAATCGTTTATTCCTTGTGTCGGTTGTGGTGAGCCTCTTTTTGGTTCACCACATCGTTGGTGTACTTGTGTACAATGTGGTAATGATATTCATAACGGGAGTTGTTTGTTTTGTGGTTCAAGGAATTCATTTGATTATGATCCTAATCGAACTCATTTAACGACCCTCTAATTTTCCAATTACCCACCACAACCCGACTTATCTTCATACAATCAACACTTCTGCTTGTGAATTTTGTGGAGGTCCTCACCAAGGAATTGAGTGTCAATCCGGAAACACGTTTGTCTATGAGCAGTTTTCGGTGATGCTCGAGTTTTGGTTATGACCAATATCCATATAGTTCACTGTCGAGACTCAGCAGTTTTCTTGTTGTGAGTCTGTGGAGGTCCCATTTCACTCGATTGTCAAGCAGGAATCCATTTCCTTGTAACAATCATGACTCTCACATGTTTGATAATTTCCAACCTCCACAAGACCATACGGTTCAAACTCCACGAACGTTGTCTCAAGAAATTTCCATGATTTTGAAACCGCAATGAAAACACTTGAGGATATGATTAGTAACTTTAAGAATCAAGTGAGTGGTGAAAAGACCATAGGAGAATTGTTTGGCAAGAACGAGAGCTTCGCAAATCTAGGGAAGAATTATTTATCCTAGAGCAAGCGACTCTAAGCGTTCCCAATTTCTCAAAGCGACACTTTATGGCGATGACGAGGAGGTTTTATCCTTTTAAAAGTAATATTTCTCAACCCCTCGGTCAGGTTGATATTCCAGGATTGAGATTTCATCTCAAACAAGCGCTATCACACCCGAGATTCACACTCACTCTCTTATTATGGGGGCGAGCATCTCGACCTTTGTTCACGAAAAGGAATCGGACGAATTCATAAAGTCTAGTGTTGAGGACCTTGTCCCAATCCCAAGAGTCACAGGAATTCTTGATCATGTGTGTGATATCCTCCTCCTCTTGTCTTCCAAACAAATCATGTTGAGATGTTCTCCGATTCGATGATGATTCGTTATCTTGTGGAGACATCATTTATGTGGAAGATTCACCTTCCGAGCTTGTTAGCTTAGAAGAAGAGAATGATGAATTCTTGAGGCCGAAATCAAAGATGAAGCTCTTGAGCAACATTATTGAATGTCGGTCTTCTCATTTCTAAAATCGAGGCTTTCAAAGAGAAACCTATTTCATCTCTATCCCCATTAAGGATAGTGACATTCTTTCCGATGATTCTATTCCGGAAATGAAAGCCTCTGTTTTGATAATATGGGAGAGAAGATTAGTGGCGGTACCACTTCTCATTCTCATAATTCTCTCCCCGATTATGAATCATGTACATTGGAGGAGTTCAATAGTGAACCGACTCATATCAATTCTGAATATGATTCATTCACTTTCATGGAGTTCTCGGATGAACTCACTCATGTCATATCTCCGCGGGAGTATGATAAATTCTACTTTGATCTAGACACTCCGAGATTTGTCTTGATCACATAAGCTTGAATGATGAGATTCATAATCACGAAATTATGGATCCTCCATAGATGAAGATTAGTTAGTCATGATGTTTATCATGATTTTCTATCTCTTCTTCACCTATCCGTGACTTCTCACATTCTTCACTCCTTGGGAATGAAGACATTATCTTTGATCCGGCATTTCCATATACCATTTTGAGCGGTTCTATGTATATCTCATCGGTGTGGAACTTTCGCGTGCTTGAATGTTTGTCGAACATCTTGAATGAAAGTCCGATGGAGATTGTTTCTTCCACTTTGCTTCCCATGAACCAATGAATTGGGTCGAGTCAAGCTAGCGACTGAAATCAAAAACGATGCTTACACACCATATGGGTTTCACCCATATTTCGACTTCTTACCCTTTCTACCACCTAAGTGTGGGGTGAGGCCCCATGTTAAAAAAAAAAAAAAAAAAAAAAAATCTTTCTAAATAATGGCGTAGTATTTCCCTTTTCGTTCTTTGTTTCGGCATAACATGGGTACTTTGAATATTGAGGGCAATATTCATTTTTAAGTGTGGGGGAATTCTCACGAATTTTATCATATAATTATCCCAATCCCGTTTTTGGCCAAAATTTTTTGGAGTAAGTGTTCTACACTTACTCATTTGATTATCGATCCACCTATGCGTAAGACAAAAGGATTAGCTAATCCGAGAGCAAGCGGCTCTTGGTAAAGATATCTCAAATCCGTTGACGACTTGCAATTTGCCCAAAATTGTATGGTATTATTCGCCATATCCTAAAAAGTGAAGAGTTGGCTAGCCAGAGTTTATGGCTTGTGGTAAAGGCGATGGAAAATCCATAATTGGTATTCACTCACCAAAGATAATTCGATAATTTATCTAAGAGTTGGCTAGTCGGAAAGTGCGACTTCGGTAAAGACAAAATCAAATCCGTTGAAAGTCGGTGATTTGCTCAAAATCACATGGTTATCGATGTACCATGGTTCTTACTTGAGCTGAAACATTTGGCTACTCGAGTAATGGCTTTTGGTAAAGAGATTAAAATCCATTATGTTTTCTCAAATCATTGCTAGGGACTAGCAATATCTCGATGTGGGGATTGATGAGTGTGTAAATACTCATCATTTTGTCAAAATAAACTACAAAATCATCGAAAACACTCGAGAAACACATCAAAATGATCAAAATATCACAAATCGTGTTTTATGTGTTTTAAATGCAAAAATATCAAAATCGGATGAAAAACATATCAAATTTGCAAAATTGCGGTTTAGTCCCCGACTTTCGGAAAATGTCAAAAGCAGGTCCACAGCGCATAATTTCAAAGAAAAGTCACGAAAGGTCTTTTAAAATCACAAATTGTCATATTTAGTCCTTTGGTGGAAAATCTAAAGTTTTGAGAAAATTACAGTTTTGGTCCACAGGCTTTTAAATTGGTGAAAATTAATCCTTAGAGTTTCAAAATGTTTAAATTAGCCACTTGGATTATTAAAGCTTGCAAGACCAGCCCTTTGACTACTCTTCATAATTTACATGTATGGTCCTTGGTTTCAAAGAATTGCACAATTGGTCCTTGGTGTTATTATTTCAAAACAAACCAATGGGACCTAATTAAACCCCAAGCCCAATATTAATCCTTGGCCCAATCCTTTTCCCGTTCAAATCTCGTGATCACTATTAGTTTGATAATCCATTGCATAGCTCATTGGGACATAACGACCGGGAGACCCTATACTCCTCGGATCTTCATTGATTTCGTGCTTGGCGGTTTAAAATTTGGTTCTGATCCGGCGTTCAAGTGGCGGGCTTGTGTGATTTAGCTTGTTGTTGGCACGCATCAAGGAGTATAATGTTTCCGGTCGTTATGTCCCAATGAGCTATCAATGGATATCAACGTAGTGATCGAGTGAATGGAAAGAGATTTTAGATTATTATAACTACGAATTTGAATGGAAATGCAATTTAAGGAAAATTTAAAGATAAAAACTATTAAATAAACGCTATCACTATTTGCAAAATGATGTTTTACAATCCTAATGATAAAAGAAAATTTATATAAAAAGAAAATTATTTTATAACTAATTATCTAATTAAAAACTATTTTTAACTATTAAATAATAACCTAAAATACAAGAAAATATGAAATAAAACTAGAAAATTAAAATTATGACTTGGAAAAATCTAAAATATCAAAAGAGAATTTTCAAAACTATTTTTGTATTTTTCTGATTATTATTCTATTTTCTACTAATTTAAAACTATTTTAATCTAATTTAAATGGTGAAAAATACCAAATTAAAAGGGAAAAATAAGGAAAAATCTTTTTTATGCTTTTTATATTTTTCTTAAACTGAGAAAATTGAAAAATTATTTTTTTGAACTTTTTCTTAATTAATTGCAATTATCACTATTTAAAAATGACTAAAAACTGTTTTTAATTGAGAAAAATAGCTAACAATGACCAAAAATTATGAAATTCTCAGGAAAATTCTAAAATCTATATCTTAATCTAAGAAAAATGAGAAATCAACACTATTGTGTAGAATATGAAAGTTGTAGTGCAATGACTATAAGAATAATTTACTAAAATAAGCTAAACAAGGAATTAAGCTACCAAGCGGTGATAGAAGCTAATGTAAACTAAAATAAGCTAATTGCATTAACTAAACCTACTCCTAACAATCTACAAGCTCGGATCAATGATTGTTGCAAGCTGCTAATACTACCCAAACGTGAATTAAGCTCTTGTTTGAGCTTGTACCTAAGCTTATTCAATAAGCTAAACTCAAAACCAACAAGTGCGGTCCTAAATTACACCGCAAGCTACAAATAGACCAATAATCGGACTCTAACTCTTTGATTTGAGACCAATGCGATGGCTGCAATCTTGCTGATTCACACTCGGTTTCTTGAGTGTGAGCGAAGCAGTGATCGAGTAGTTTTGATGAGCTAATTTGAAACTTAAAGGACAAGCTCGGTTGACAAAAGCAAATATCGATTATAAGACCGGTTGAAGATTGATTATCCAAAATTTCACACACTCGAACTTAGTGATGAAGCGGTGATTGATTGACAAGTTTGGTGAAAAAACATTTGACAATTTTGACTTAATGAAGAATGACATGAAACTTTGACCAAACTCGATTTGATTCAAATTAATGAGCGATTATGATGATATTACACTAATGATGATAACACTAAGCTAGATCTACTAGTTTTAAACCTATTTGCAAATTATTACTCACCGATTCTAATGAGGCATTCTAGATTAGATACAAAGTAATTTTGACTATTTGAGTATTCTTTGCTATATCAAAACCCTTGAATCACTATCAAATACTTACTTAAGCATGAAACAACTACTTCTATCTCTATAACTAACCTCTATCACGGTTTATTGAGCAAATCCAAACACTAGTGTAACTACTAATATGAGATCTAAAAGCAGTTACCACTAGATTACACTACACTACCATCAAACACGGATCAAATAGTACTAATTAACACTAAACAACGATTCAAGCAGATTTAATGATCAAAGCGGTTTGATGAACTTACAATACTCCTAGCCACTATGGCTTGCAAACATGAAGCAAAGAATCTCTAACCTAATTATCCCTAACCTAATCCAATTCCACTCATATTCACCCAAATCCATTCTGCTCCACCCATGATCCATCACATACCCATTTTGCTCCAAGTTTGACTTGTGTTGACCAATTTTCAAGATTGCATGAAATTTAACTTTGAGCTTATAAAGAGCTATAGTAAGCTAGTTTAAGCTTGTTTGAGCTAACAAATAAGCTAATTGAAGCTTATACATGAGAGTTTGAACTTGCAATTTTCAACGATTGACAATAAACATGAGAAGTGAACAAAAGCTTAAATTGATACTTTAAAATACTTGTAATACAATGAACTAGGTTGCTTTGATACAAAGAAACTTCAAAATACAACTAAGAAATCGATTAAGACTAATAATTTAAAAACGACATACATATTTTAAAATAAAACTAACTACTACTTGAACCTACGCTTTCTTTCTTTTTATACATAAAAACACTCCCAGCGTGTCTCGAGCAAATCCCAAAGTTAATCGAGCCTTTGGATGTCTTGAGCACTTTTTGGCCGTTTGATGGTTTTGGCGCCAAAACTGGTACAAGCTACTTGGGACAAGGGAGAGGGCATTAAATGTGATTTGTATGTTAGGTGAGGTGGGGGAGACAAAGAGTGGAGTAGGGTGGTTGTAAGTGGGTTGGAGGTGGAGAGTTCAGAGACAACATTGTCGGGAAAGAGCAGGTTTAGGGGCGGGTTGTTTATTTAAAACGTGGATAATGGGTGTTGGGTTGGGTCATGGGTAACGGACCGGGTAAAATGATTGGGCCAAGGGTTTTGGTTTGGTTTGGGCTTAGGATAATAACTAGGGTCCGTTTGGTTGCTTATTAAACACAAGGACCAATTTGCAATTCTTCAAACTAAGGGACCAAATTTGTAACTTATGAAGAGTAATCCAAGGTTGGTCTTGCCAAACTTTAATAGACCAAGGCTAATTTTGACATTTTGAAATTCCAAGGATTAATTTTGACCATTTAAAAACCAGGGGACCAAAGCGTAATTTCTCAAAACTTTTAGATTTTCCACCAAAGGACTAAATATGACAATTTATGATTCCAAAAGGACCTTTGGTGACTTTTCTTTTAAAATAAATGCCTAGGACCGATTTTGCCATTTTTGATAGTCGGAGATGAAGCGCCAATTATGCAAACTTTGCTCGTTTTTCATCTGATTTTGAACATTTTGCATCTGAAACATATAAAACACTTATTTGTGATATTTCTATTATTTTGATGCATTTCTGAGCATTTTTAAACGTTTTGCAGTTCAGAATTAACTAAAAATGATGAGTATTTACACACTCATCAAGCTTCTCCACAACCATAAACCGAATCTCAAACACCTTCATGTATTTGGATCCCTTTGCTATCCGAATAATGATCGTGATGATTTTGAAAGCTCAAAGCCAAAGGCGACATTGAGTCTTCATTGGATATTGTGAGAACTCTAAAGGTTCTGGATCCGGAATCGCGTACAAAAGGTTATGGAAGCGATTCATGCTCATTTTGATGAACTTACGAAATGGCTTACGAGTATAACGACTTGGAACCGGTCACAACCGCTTAAACTTCCTCAACCCCATCATCGGTGAACAAAGCCCCCACTCACTCGTCGACAAATGGAAAGGTTATTTACTCCTCTGCTCGGTGGCGATATTGATGAGCGTGCTCGGTGTATCCACCGCTTCCATTGCACAACCCGATAATACTCTTATACGATACACTTGCTACAACAACTAATGTTGAAGAAGCACCACCAGTTGACTCCACACAACAATTGAACAAACCGCTTCCAACAATGATGAACCGGTGATGATATTCTTAATGAAGTACCCCACCTCTGATTTTGATCCTAATCGTTCTTTAACTTTGTTTGCTAATGACAACTGCTGCACCTAATGTCGCGGAATCATCAACAAACCATTTGAATCCTCGAAATCGCACAATGTATACCAACATCAACCTCTACACATCGATGGACAAAGACCATCCTCCGGCAAATATTATTGGCAACCCGAATCAACCCGATCGTTACGAGACAACGTCTTCGCACGAGATGGTGAACATTGCATTTATGCACTCACCGTCTGCCAATCGAGCCTAAAACATTAAAGACGCAATGACAAAAGACAAGCTGGATTGAATCCATGCAAGAAGAACTCAACCAATTCAAGCGCTTGAAGTATGGGGCTGGTTGAAAGACCAACGGGGTCTCGTCATTGGTCTCAAATGGATTTGGAAAAACAAATTGGATCTTTGAAGGGAACGTAATCCGAAACAAGTCACGTCTAGTTGCTAAGGGTTATCGTCGGGAAGAGGAATAGACTTTGAAGAATATTTTGCTCGGTTTCTCGTCTTGAGGTCGTTTGTTCGAATATTTCTCGCGTTCGCGCTCATATGAATATGACGGTCTTTCGGATGGATGTCAAAGCTGCGTTTCTCAGCGGACAACCGAAAAGCAGTTTATGTCGACCAACGGAAGGATTCATTGATCCCAGTTCCCGAACCATGTCTACAAAGCGAACAAAGCTCTTTACGGTCTCAAACAAGCTTCTGGGCATGGTACGATAAGCTATCATCTTTCCTCATTGCTAATAATTTCACCAAAGGTTGATCGACCCTACTCTTTTTATACAATATCACGAGGCACATATCTTAATTTTTCAAATTTACGTGGGCGACATCATTTTGGGTCTACACATAAAAAGTACTCAATCGCTTTTGCAAAACTAATGAAGAAAATTTTGAAATGTCCATGATGGGTGAACTTACATTCTTTCTAGGGCGCAAGTTCATCAATCACCCGTGGTATTTTCTTGAGTCGATCAAATATGCCCTTGAATTGTTAAACAAATTTGGAATGAAAACACATGACACTTATGCCACACCAATGACTCATACCAAGAAGCTAGACGCGATTTACATGGGAAATTAGTAGACCACCAAATACCAAGTATTATTGGGTCTCTCATGTATCTAACATCTAGCAGACACGATATTGTCTTTGCCGTTTATCTATGCTCCCGTTATCGATCACGACCAATGAAACCCACCTCTACGAGGCTAAAAGAATCCTCCGATACATCGAGGAACCATTAATTTGGGGATCCGGTATCCGAAGGATTCTCGTTTTGAACTAATCGCTTTTCATATGTTGATCACGCAGGATGTTTAGATTCACGAAAAAGTACTTGAGAGCACTACAATTTCTTGGTGGTAAACGGTGTCCCGGCAATCGAAGAAGCGAGGATTGTACATCGTTTGTCATCAACCGAAGCGAGAATATGTAGCCATGTCGGCGTGTTGTGCTCAAGTCATTTGGATGAGAACACAACTCAAAGACTATGGTTACGTGTTTGATGAATCGATGTCTGCGACAATCGAGTGCCATTGCGATCTCGTGCAACTCGATTCAACACTCGAAATCAAAACACATCGATCTTAGCTATCATTTCATCAAGGACCACATGGAGCAGTGCAGTTGAATTATACTATTGGGTACATAATACCAATTGGCGGATCTACTCACCAAAGCCTTGCCTCCCGCTAGGTTTAATGAGTTGGTCCACCGGATTGGTATGAGGTGTTGACTCAAGAGGAATTGATGACCTCCTAAAGCAGTCTTAAAAACACATCAAACACCAAAATCTCTTTTGTAAATATTTTCAAAACAAAATACAAAAATATAAAACCCGATAAAACATCAAAAATATTCTTCTATCTATTTTTCTTTCAACATGGCAAGTACATTTCTTCCGTCAACACTATAATCTTTCAAAATTCAAGTATTTTCCGATCAAGTGTTGAGGGGAAAATAAATATAGCTGCTTCAAAACATCCGTGTACTTGCATGTTATCCTATCCTCGGTTGTTTCTTTAAAATGGTGGTCATATTTTTACGGTTCAATGACACTCCTCGGACTAAAATTTATAACCTTTCATTATTTCTTAAGTCGAGGCGAGTGTTGTCAAGTTTCTTTCTTAAAATCTATCATTTGGTAATTAAAATGGAAGTTAAAGGCTTTGGATGAAAATGAAAAGGTGGAGGGACCAAAGCGCCAAAAGCTTAAAGTTATTTTAATAAAACTCCTCCACTAACTATTTCATCTCACATTTATTACACAAACCTAACTAATCCTCGCATACAAATCGTTCAAGAAATATGTGTTTTTGATCATCAAAGTGTAAGTGTTTTCATAATCTTAACATAATTACAAGCAAAGGTTTTGATTTTTATGCAAATCCAACGGCTACATTATGCGATATGAGTGATTATGTGTTCTACGCATAAGCGCATGAACACACAATCATTGGTATGTGTTTGTGGTTAAAATAAGAGTGTCAAAATGTTTTAATAACATCAATGATACTATGTTTATCCTCAAAACCCACCAAGAAACACGAATTGATTGATTTTCAAAATTAGGGTTTATGCGTTAATTTGGGTGTTTTCAAATGAGAACGGTTTTGGTGATAAAGATTGTTGTATGAGGTTGTTTTCAAGTTGAATTGAGCATATTTAAACCCGAAATCACCGAAACACTAATGATTCATAAATTGAAAATTAGGGTTCTAGTTCATACGAATTAGGTATTTTTGATTCATGGCTTACTTGATGTTAAAACTTGGATAAACATACTCTATATGCTTCTTAGACCTCCGGAAACACTTTGGTTCAAATCCTATGGCTAGAAATCATATCGTAATTCATGAACTCTAGGGTAAGTTCTCGATAACTTATCTTCTGCGTAAACTATTTGATGAAAATTCATGCCATGATCCATTATAAGATGAATGTATGTGTTAATATTGATGATATGATGAATTTATTTCGGGTTTGTTACAAGTGAGAATTCGAATCAAGGTTCTAAGCAAACTACGCATAAGGATTGCCTTATCGTAGCATGTTATCGTGAAGAGTAATCTTCACGTGGCGTCCACGCATAAGGTTCTACAATGGGACTCTGCGTATCACTCGTGAAGGATATGCGTGGCGATGACCTCTACGCATAAGGTCTACTCTTACAGTATACCTTACGCGTAAGGTTTTATCGCCTCTGGCGTGGCTCTACGCATAAGGTTCCCTATTCCTACGCGTAAGTCGGGATCCCACGCATAAGCTTTCGTCTCACGCATATACCACTCACATTTCGCATAACTTTTCCACATTTACGCCTAAGTCTTGATTGACCTTAATTATGAATTGTTACGCGTGCAATCTTGTAAATAAACAAATCATAACGTCACGAAACCAATAATGTCACCGATAAGCTTAAATGTTTAATATGTTGTGTAAAATAAGTGATAACATAAACTTTAAAGGTAAAGTTAACTAACTCATGAAACTTATCACAACGTCATTGGACTATTGGACACATAAGTGACTTTGGACTCGTAACAATCATTGACATTGTACATTCAATAATTGAACAATAAAACCTTCTGGCGACTAACATAATGTCTTTCGATATGTTGGTTCTTTTGGCTAATGTTATTTCGATCACGACATGGTTGCTCGAATGAATGTGGATGCACGGATGTTCTCACAATGGCGATATCTTCCTAATGGCTATCAGGAAGATTGGAAAGAACAACCTTGGGTTGACTTTGAAACCCTCACCGCTTTCGAATCTTCTGTTTGATTGCTATTGATATTCTCAAGAATCATCCCTACGAACATGCTCTCACATTACGCCACTGATCTGGAGATCTACATGCAACAGCCTACGAATTCAATGCAAAGATCAAAGGTCAAAGTGCGATGTGATGGCGCTCAATCACAAACAAGTCACCATCACACATACTGAGACTTCTGGTGTTCTTCTCATCCCGACATCGAGCCAACCGACTTCTATGCTACACCCATCAAAGAGCGGTTTGCAATTCTTGATTGATATTGGCTATGATGAAGCTTGAGGAATTATCACTAAGCACTCTCATGTGGAGCTTAAGAACATTCCTCAACCGTGGAGAACTCTCATCATCATCATCAACAACTGTCTCAGGTCGTGATAATGGCTATGAGCATCCCAAGCTCATGGAACGCAAATCTTACGGTCATTAATCAACATGAAGCACATCGAACTAGAAGCTCGATATGGGATGACATGATGACATTTCTCAAAAAGCTTGGCTCAAAGATACCCTATGTCGGATACACTAAATGTTGATCCGAGAGCACTTGGTCTTCATCCCGATATTCCCAAGAGGCTCAATGACCCGATAATCACGATATGTTGGTGAGCCTATTTTAGCTGTTAGAATCAAGGAATCGTCAACAAAGAAACAGTGATGATGTTTACCCGGTCACCTTCCATCGACAAAATCAAAAATCTCTACACATACAAAAGGTATCCGGTAGCGATAAAAGAAGGCAAAGTTGGTCATCTCGATGAGAAGTCTTGGAACACCTACGGAGAACCGAGAAGAGGTAGTCGGAAGTGCTATAAGCATCGAGAGTCGAGGAAGTTTCCCAAGAGGAATCCTTCTCGTAAAAACACTTCCTTCTAAGGAAGTCGGTCCTATTCCCATTCCAAAGCTTGAACCACAAAGCTAGCTAGGACTAAAGCTCTAAAGATACACAATCGGATGAAGAGGTCTTCACTCTCAATGCAACCAAGCACCTCCTTGATGAGCAAAACCTCCCACCACCGACTATCCAAGGAAAAGGAAGACTCGGTGCTTGTACCTTATGATGAAAGCTCAAGCTCGGATGAAGAGCAGCTGGATACATCCTACGGAAGAAGTTTAAATTCATTAGACTCCAACACGTTGCTAAGGAATTTGCTAAGGATCAAATGGGTGGCCCAAGGGTCAAGTGGTGAGTTCAACCTACACCAGTCCCGATCACGGTTAATCGACCCGATAAGGAGGCGTGCACCACTTTGAGCAACAACAAAAGCGTGGAAGATTCTCATCGAGCATGACATTGAGGGACCAAAAGCGAGAAATCGAGAAAGATAAAGGCGATGAAGAAGGCTGCGGCTCAAGCTAAATCGATGAAGAAGCTAGGATTCAGTGAAAAACAAGCTAAAGCGAACAAGATGATGAAGTGAACTATGATCAATTTCTTCTAGACAGTCCAACTTGTTCCAAGGAGAAAACTTCGAACCTCCTAAGGACCACGAATCTCCTCACATCTCATCATCATCGAGACTCATCTTCTCACTCTTCACCACCACCATCAAAAGATCAACCAAATCAACATCGAATCGGTGAAGAAGCCAACTCGATCTTGGATCTCTCATACTCATAAAGAATTGTGAATGCCGTCAAACAAGTCGGAAAGAAAGACATGCTCTACGGAAGATGAATTTCTCTGATCGATCGACACAATACCTTCATGACAAGAATGACGAGATGAAAGTTGAAAGAGAGTATGTCTGAAGCTCATGAAAGATGATCTTCAAGGAAAATGGGCGAAATGATCAAAGGTTACACTCACAATTACCTTCTTGACTTTGTTCCTAAAGTTACAAAGGAGTTATTCACCAAACAACTCTATCCGAATCTACTTCATCGGCCAAGCGGACTATGAAATCAACACCAATGCACGTAAACATCAATCTGTTGATCCCATAATCTTTTCAGATCTTTGAATTAGTTGACCGATTGGTAGCTCAACTGTCGAAACGATCTGCAACACTTGCCTCTCACGAAGGTAAATTGCTTGAAGCATTCTTTGAATACCAACTAAAATCGGCATGTAGAGAAGAAGCTCAAAGGCCAAAACGTCCACGCGACGATGAAGATAAGGATCGGGATAAGAATGGCGAGCATAAGCGCTCAAAGAAGTCGGTGAATCATCTTCTATGCAACCTCCACCCAAACGGACTCCGGACAACAAAGGTCTCCTCCTCGTTCTTCTACTAAAAACCTCGGGATTCTTCTAAGTTACCACCGAGACTCGAAAACCGGTGATCACTTTGAGTATACGGGTGGTGGCGATGAGGAATTCCATGAGCCCCAACAACAACCCCTCTCCCGACAAAGTACGAGAAACCGGAATCCTCATCTAGGCCTAAGAAAAGAAGAAGAAGGCGCCCAAGGTGACGTCGTATCATGGCTAGATGAAGATAACCTTGAATAATTTGAATGGTTTTCTACACTTGTTAACTCCACCCCTATCCAAATTGAAGGTCAAGATCGGTGAGCGGTAATACATTGGAGCATGCTAAGATCTTGCAAGAAAAATTCGTGTAAAGAAGATGACGAAATCGAGTTGAGGCGAATCAAGAATGAAGATTTTCAAGCTGTTAAAGATAGCTCGGAAAGTGCCATCGAGGTCGAATATCACCTTGAAAACATTGCTCGCGCTATGTCTAACAACATGGATTGGCTCAACCCGAAGCAAACATCGACTTCACCAAACGGATAACCCTCCATATTACACGATCGGTCTAAACCTCTACCAACAATTGGCCAACCAGATGAGCCTAGGATTCCATTCCGATATTTCTTCAACAAAGACTTGGAATTTCTTCTACAGCAGTGATGATTCAAGGAAATATGCTATATCTCCGAAACTTCCGTTCCGTGACCATATACTCAAACCGCATAGCCATCGAGGAAAAGGCTACCCATGTTTTCTAACAATGTGGCATTGTATGACCGTGATGCAATGTATGGATTCACCATTGGCGAAACAACCTAATCTACTACGAAGGTGCCAAGTTGAAGTCTCAAAATGAAGTGTTTAGTACTAAAGGAATCGTTGTTTGTTAAACATGTTGATCTATCGTCTAAATGGGACTACACTTTTCTCAAGAATATCGTGGTCAAAAGACAAGGCGAAAGAGATTATGCATTCGATGAAGCGGACTTTGAATTTGTCTCTCAACGACATTGAAGATCCGTATCTTGCCAAAGCACGTGGACGCATGAGACAATTCTCGATGAAGTACAACGTGAATACATCAAGTCCTTGCTAATATTCATCAAGCATAGTCATACGAGAACGTGTAGAAGATCTCCGACTGCGGTTGAATCATATCGGACCGTGTCAACTTCACTCCACCTCGCCTAGATCTTCCCGACATCAACCAGCTTCCACAATACACTTGTCGGCAAACCATTCGGCGTAGTTTATCGCGGTGAACTTCAACGAAATTGCTTGATGGCGTGTAGAGATCTTCACAAGTTTGGGGATCACACTTTGAAGAAGGTTGGGACGGATTGGCTTATCGGTTGAAGGCGATATATGAAGGCATAGGGTCTCAGCGATGGAACTCTCGGGACGTAAGGGATGTGCGAGGATCATCGAATGATTGATGAAAGGTTGTATCGACGGATCGATTGAACTTTGGAAAGCTTTGTTGGTGGTCGACCCAGATTAACATCACCGGCTATCAGCATACTGCTCGCACTCCTAACAACATCATTGGACTTCTGGTACCCTTGAATCGCTTCTATTTCATAATATTTTGGATGTATGATTTATTATCACTATGGCTTGTGCACATATCGATGTACAACCTTGTTCTTGTCTAGAAAGGACCACGTAGTGCGCTTGATGCCACAATCCTTATAAAAGGAGCGAAAGTCTTACTTTTGAGTAAAACCTATCAAACCTTTCATTTTCAAGGTTTTGCTCAAGCGAACAAGTACTTCCCGTAAGTTTTCAAAACCTCAACCGTTTATATCACTTGTTGAGGGGTATTTGAATTAAAACTTTGTTCACAAATTGTTCATAGTGGTCATCTTCCAACACTCGAAATGGTCATATTTATTCTCAACTTTTCAAAAATAACACTTTATATGCCATTTTTAGGGGAGAAATTATGTGATAAGAAATATGTTGTGTAAATGCAAATGAATCTTTGTGTTATAGAATTAACCAACGAATTGATGATACTAGCGTTAGTAACTCGAAAAGACTTGTCTGGACGGGTAATAATTTCAAGCTAGTTCGCTAGTAATGTAAACGTGTCTCATGAAAGGACTTGTCCGAGTAGAAAGTACCATTCGAGAAACCCTTGGTAGACATGAACTCGACGGGTTTGACAACCTTTCGAGGTTTGTCTACACCTTCAAGGTAGTTATTAGAGCTAGTTGTCACCTAAAAGTCGACAATGTAACTCTTTAACTATGCAACTTAACCGTGTCTCGCGGGGATTGTCTATCTTGAGTTGATCAATTCATAAAGTGCGCTCTTTCCTCACCGTGTCTGATTTCGTAAAACTCTTAAGCACATGTGGAGGGGTATTTCGAAAATCTAAAACTCTTGAAGTGTTCAAACATGTTTTCATTCACAAACACTTTGAGAGATTTTCTTGAAAATTGGTTTTTGGCAACATAGGTTAGTCATGGGTTATAAGGTGACTAAGGTTAGGAATAACTGTCCTATGATCCGCCAGAGCGGAGGATCTACCCAAGGACATCACAAACAGTTAGTACTTAGAAGTCCTTAGGTACGATTATAAAAGGAGAAATGAGAATTGGAGAAAGAAGGAGTTGAAGAATTAAAAAGAAATGCAAAGAAAAGGGTGAAAAGAAATAGCCTCCAAATTATTCAACTTAGGGCGTACAAGGGTTCAATTCATATGCTCTTGGTTGTCACTTAGTGACGCCGGTATTAAAGATTAAAAGTCGTCATGGACCCGATGGCGCATGCACTATACCTTCTTAGCCACTCAAGTCTCTCTCAAAAGAAGCTTGTTTCATTCTCACAGGGAACCCTCGTAAACTATTGGCTTTCTTTTAGAGATCGGCGGTATTGAAGAAGGAGACCCTCTCCTAGTCTCCGCTCAGAAACCCAAACGCACTATTGAGTCTAGAGCCACGAGATTCATCAAAAGATCTCTTAGGTACACTTGACATTTCATCACTTGATGTTCAACAATAAGAACATCGGTGGTACGTTATCGAGTCCTTCATGATCTTAGCAATGCTGTCGAGAACATTTATGAGAGGTTCACATCTATGATCCTCGGTGATTGAATGGAAACTCTGCCGGTCAACATCAAACGACCACAAAGCAGTCACTTTGGTAACTCCCGTGGATTACGCTTAGTGTGTCTCAAATGGTCTACATCGTGAGGTGATGCTTGATGTACCTCGGCGACTCATCTGACTCAGATGTACTTGTACATCGTGTTATCTCACTTGTGGGACTCCGGTTCGAGAACGGCCTTTGTAAGAATTAGAGTTGTGTTTTCACACTATCTCATAACACTCTCAAGTTCAAACTTGTAAGTGCTTAATCCGCTTATTACTAACCGTTTGAATGTTTTCTTCTTATGGAAGCTACGGAGCGGAATGATCATGCAGATTCTTCTCATGCTCACGCCAACATCATCACTAATGGAAGTTCTATCTTAAAGCAACACAAAGTCGAATGATTCTTCGCCAAATCAAAGAATCTACAAAGTTAAAGACTTAAAGAACTTCATCGATCATTGAAATCCAACGTTAAAGAGCGTGTGAGCATGTTGAAGAAGGACGTGGAGACACTTTATGGCAGTGAAGCGACGCGAGGCAAATTTGATGCGATAACAACAACATACTATCACTACCATCACAAAGAACATGATCAAAGAACAAAGTTAAAAGAAGACGTCAAAGCAAAGCTGTTTAAAGAAAACAATTTCTACACTGGGAGATTGTTCAAATCAAGGCAATTTTTCTCACAAGAAAGAAGAATGTCGGAAGATGTCAAAGCTACTATTACATCAACGCCTTCACGCTCATATTCATTCATCACTAACACTTAGGGGAGATTGTTGGAATCACCCTAAACCTAAATCAAGTGTTAGTAATTAATATGTAATAGTTAGCTTAATTATGGCCTTTATGTTTGTTATTAGCCTTAAGCTTATGTAGAAGGCCCATGAGCTTAGGCCCAAGCCCATAGGAGAAAGGAAGGGACTAGGAAGTGTTGCCTAGCTTCCTCCTATAAATACTCTTGTATAACCCTCACTTGAGGTTTGGTTGTTCAATTTATTTCTTTCACATATACTCTACGCATAACCGTTTACTTGTATCGTGTGTGTGTGTTTGATTTATTGTTCAATCGCCTTTATCTCTTATTATTAAGCTTGCGTGTTAAACTAGTGACCTAACAGAAAGTGTATTTCTGGATCTTATCTGATGCTGGTGCTATGGTTTTGCTTCGAAAAAGGGATAAAGGGTGTACTTCATGAATTGGGTATTTGTTTGGATTGTCTTCATGGCAGTTTGGTTACTACATGGTTTTATGGGGTGATGTGCATTTGACCATGGTCGGGATGAAACCATTATCATAGTTCACTTAAAACGTCAAAGGAGGCTAGATTTGAGCTTTAAACCACAAGATGTGACAACGACATTAATTCATTATTATTTATTTGAGGTTGAAGTGAAATATCACGGCGAGTGTACTTAGTATCTGAAGGCATCGTGGATGGTTGGATGAAGATTCTTCGAGATCCTTGTTCGAGCTTTTAACATTTTCAAAGACGAAGACTTGGAAATCTAGTTATTTTTGGGTGATTTTTCTTTTTCTTTTTTACCACCACAAAATAACTATCACTTTAAGGAGTTACGTTGTAGTGCTCAGTGTCACATTGAATTGTGGATTTTCAAGAGGTGATGTACATCTCATACTTGATGGTTGGTTGGATGAAGAATATAGAGTACTTAGGGATTCAAGGTGCATGAACTCGACACCTCTCTTCGTTACATTGGTGCAAGTTTAAGTCACGAGTTCGGGTTATTTTACTTCAATGTCAAATTCATTATTTTGGGTTTTCTCCATCACCGTCACGACAAAGAGCCTCATCAATAATAACGGGTTGACAACAAGTTTTCCAAGAGATGTAGAAAAGAGAGATTATGACGTTTGAACACAACAGTTCAATCTCGTTCCCTAAAGAAAAGAAATGTATACGCTTGAAGCGCATTATCTTGAAAGAAGAGAAATATTCTAGCTAATGACGTTTGAACACAACATTTCAAGCCTCGTTCCTCAAAGAAAAGAAAAGTGTACGCTTGATGCGCTTTACCTTCTAAGAAGAGAAATCTTCTTATTAATGACCATTCTCATCAACATGCTTCATGCTTTTTCCATGTGCGTTAATTCATCAAGTGAACTGAACTACCGTTGCTAGTAATCTTATTCCACTTGCTTAATTAAAACGGCGATGGCATCATCATATAAAACTTTTGCGGGGGAGAAGTGTGAATAGACTACATTATTGAAGATATTTACTTGTTTAATAAAGAATGGCATCTCCATATGCAATTCTTGAGCGGGAGAAGAAGTGTGATAATTCTGCATGTTGAGTTATATCTGAGAATAAATGGTCAAATGGCTCCAAACTCATGTAAGAACCGAACTTCTTCTTATCGGGTCATCTTTACATGGAGTCTCTTCTTAGAGTCATTGGTTAACATCTTCACAAGGGCGATATGATTAATGACAAAGTGCTTTTAGTTGGGGCGATTTCCTTGATGAACATCTTTCTATTCTTATTTGATTGGGAGGATTTTAGTTAAAGGGATTTGCTATTTGTAAGTTAACGGAATGCATTTGGTGAGTTGAAGATGTTAACTTTCGATCCCCAAACAAACAATCTTGAAGAAGGTCGAGTCTGATCTGCTTCTACCTTTTATGGTGCATGTTAGAAGACTAAAGACAAGTTGCATTTAACGATCTAAATACTTCTTCATATTCCGAGCATTCATCATAAAGATTGTCGGTTTAGGGAGAGCACTAATTGGGGAGAGTGAAATGTCAAATTTAATCCCTAATTAGACTTGCTCACACTTGTCCTTCAAAGAAGTTGATTCTCACAAAGACTTCAAGTATTCTTCTCAAAAGATTTCAAGTATATGGGCTTATAATGTGTTGTCGATTACAGAGTGTCAAAACCAAGAATGGGGAAGGAGACAAACAACTAAGCGCAAAACAAGTAAACTTGATGAACTTAATACTTCTAAGTGATTGAAGATATCCCGGAAGACATATGTCATAACCGCAGAGAAACTCAATGTTTATCTCATCATGGCCTTTGGTGTTTGTATTCCAACTATGTGGAGGAAGAGATGTAAGAGACAGTTTTGAGGATAAAAGAGGTACATGTGTGTGATGATTTCGATGATATCGCAATCATCGGGGAGAAATTGTGTACATTGGGGACACAATGATGTTTCACTTGAGAGCTTAATTGGTGATTCAAGTGATAATCACTTATTCCGGAGTTGACATCCGCAGTGATAATCAGTGATTCAGCTTGCTACTTCAATGTTATCGGTTATTCTTTCTTTGGGCATTTGGGTACTTTGGGTTCTTGAGCTTCATACACAATCATCAGGAAAGATAAATGTGTACATTGTGGAGGTGTTATCAGTTATTCTTTGAATGGGTATATGTGTATTCGGGTTCGTGAGCTTTATACAATAAGACTGACTGCATCAATTCAACTACGTGGGGGAAGTGGTCTCGTGACACCTTTTGGTATGCATCGCTTGACTTCACGGTATGAAATATGAGAAGAGTCATTCAAGCGTGGATGATACATTCTTTGTTATATTTGATGATATAACCACGAGCGAAGAATCACGACGATCATTCTTGTTAGGTCACTATGTTTGTAACACAAGCATCAATATAAGAAATAAGGTAAGAGAGATCGGATGAACACTTTAGCCAAACAAACGAATATAATGAAGAAAGGTTTATGCTTAGAGTGAATGAGAAAAGTGAACAACCAACCTTCAAATGAAGGTTTACATGAGGTATTTATAGGAAGGAACTAGGGCAACATGCAAGTTCCCTTCCTTTCCTTATTAGGCTTGGGCCAAGGCTTATGGGCCTTCTACATAAGCCTTAGCATAATAACAAACATAAAGGCCTAATTAAGCTAACTATTACATATTAATTACTAACACTTGTAATCTAGTTTAGAGTGATTCCAACAATCCCCCTAAGTGTTGGTGATTAATGATTTGAGTGACAACGTTGTAGGTCTTGATGTAATAGTAGCTTTGACGCCTTGACATTCTTCTTCTTGTGAGAAGAAGTATTGATTCGAACAATCTCCCGGTGTAGGGATCTTGTTTACTTTGAAGTTTTTCACTTTGACGTCTTCATTATCTTTGTTCTTTGAGGTGGTAGTGGTAGTGATAGTATGTTGTGGTTATCGACATCGTGTCCGCTTCGTTGCTCAGTGTCTCCACGTCTTTCTCCAACATGCTCACACGCTCTTTAACGTTGGATTTCAAGATCGATGTAGTTCTCTTAGTCTTTAAACTTTGTAGATTCTTTGGCTTTGACGAAGAATCATTCGACTTTGTGTTGCCTTTAAGAGAACTTCAATTAGTGTTGATGTTGGTTTGAGCATGTGGAGAATCTACGATATTTTCCACCCATGAGCATCCATAAGAAGAAAACATAAAACATGGGTTAGAAATAATCCAACATTACAAGTTTGAACTCGAGTGTGTTAACAACATAGTGTGAAAACACGACTGATTCTCACTAAGGTTTTTTTTGAACCGAGTCCCACAAGTGAGATAACACGATGTACCGGCACACCTACGCTCGGATGAGTCACGAGGTACAATCAAGCATCACCCCACAATCAGACCGTTTGAGACACACTAAGCGTAACCCACGAGGAGTTACCGAGTGACCTCTTGTCGTGGTCTTTGATGTTGACCACGGCAGAGTTTCCATTCAACCACCGAGGATCACATGTGAACCTCTCATAAATGTTCTCGACAGTTGCTAAGATCCGTGTAGGACTCGATAATGTATCACTTGCGTCCTTAATGTTGAGCGACAAGTGATGAAATGTCAAGTGTACCTAAGAGATCTTTTGATGAATCTTGTAGCTCTAGACTCAATAGTGCGCTTTGGTTTACACGAGCGGAGACTAGGGAGAGGGTCCTATTGCTTCAATACCGAATCTCTAAAAAAGCCAATAGTTTACGTGGGTTTCCTGTGAGAATGAAACAAGCTTACATTGAGAGAAACTTGAGTGGTGGGAAGGTTTAGTGCATGCGTCACTAGGTCCATGACGACTTTAATCTTCAATACCGGTGTCATCAAGTGACAACTAGTAGCACATGAATTGACCCCGTGTGCGCCTAAGTTGAATAACTGAGGGCTATTTCTTTTCACCCTTTTCTTTACTTTTCTTTTTAATTCTTGAACTCCTTCTTTCTCCGATTCTCATTTTCTCCTTTTTTTTTTTTTTTTTATATAATCATACCTAAGGACTTCTAATTCTAACTATTGGTGGTGTCTTTGGGTAGATCCTCCGGCTCAAGGATCATAGGACAGTTATTCCTAACCTTAGTCACCTTATAACCCATGACTAACCTATGTTGCCATAAAACCAATTTTCATGAAAAATATCTCAAAGTGGTTATGAATAAAAGCTTTTGTACCACTTTGAGAGTTTAGAATTTTGCAAGAATACTCCCTCCACACGTGCTTAATTATTTTGACGTAAATCGCACGGTGAGGAAGAGTCGCACTTTGAATTGATCAACTCAAGATAGACAATCCCGTGAGACACGGTTATGTTGCATTGTTAAAGAGTTACATTGTCGCCTTTTAGGTGACAACTAGCTCTAATAACTACCTTGAAGGTGTGGACAAACCTCGAAAGGTTGTCAAACCCATCAAAGTTCATGTCTACCAAGAGTTTCTCGAATGGTACATTCTACTAGGACAAGTCCTTTGCGAGACATGTTTACATCACTAGCGAACTAGCTTGAAATTATTACCCGTCCCGGACAAGTCTTTTCGAGTTACTAGCATTTAAGATTTCGTCAATTCATTGGTTAAGTCTTTAACACGACGATTCATTAGCAATGCCCAACATATTTCTTATCACATAATTTTTCTCCCCCTCAAAAATGGCATATAAATGTTATTTTTGACGAAATTTTGATATCGAATATGTCCATTTCGAGTTTTGTGGGAAGATTACCACGAAGAACAATTTGTGAACAAAGTTTTAAATCAAATACTCCCCCTCAACAAGTGATATTAACTTTTGAGGTTTTGAAAATCATAAGGGGAAGTACTTGTTCTTTTGAGCAAAACTTTGAAAATGAAAGTTTTGATAAGTTTTACTCAAAAGTAAGAAGCTTTCGCTCCTTTTATAAGGATTGTGGCCCAGGCGCACCACGTGGTCCTTTCATTACAAGTACGGGTTGTACACTATTATGTGCACAAACCATTTAGGAAAAGATGTAATAAGTATGAAACAAATTAACCTTTCCCCAATTGACGATGTTTCAAGATCGCCCCTCAAACCGACCACCGTTTTCAGTGATTTGAAACTTTGATGTAGTGAACATTTCCTCTAACTTTAGAAATTTTCGATGACGTAGCGTAATTTGTAGATGAGCGATAAACTACACCAAGAGAATCTGTTTTGTTACGTAATCACGCTTTGTACATTAATGCGGAAAATCCGTTCAAGGAACATGCAAGATCTTCTCACGTATGTAGATGCTTCACACCAGACAAACCACGAAAGATGAAGTGAAACTACTTTCCCCTGGTTGTTGAGGTCTATCGGAACAATAATCAACTGTGAATATGCAATTACTCGATTAAAATGACCGAGTGTGAGGCATCATAACATCATAATTAGGTAACTTCACACATGATAACCCTGTGACAGTGAGACGATAACTCCAAAGTGAGACGTTTGAGCCACAGATCGTCTCATTTCTTCCCCCTGATTGAAGACATTGAAGAAG
The DNA here is from genome assembly GCA_022545495.1 of Chrysanthemum lavandulifolium. Classification (NCBI taxonomy): domain Eukaryota; kingdom Viridiplantae; phylum Streptophyta; class Magnoliopsida; order Asterales; family Asteraceae; genus Chrysanthemum; species Chrysanthemum lavandulifolium. Next base: position 154,824,230 of record CM040239.1, on the reverse strand, counting down.
GGATAGGGCTTTCACTCAAAGAGCAAAAGCACATCAAGAAAGAAATGAACACACATCAAGGAAACAAGCACAACCTACACACTCTCCCCCTCGATGTTTTTAATGAATCAGAATCATACACCACGTATGTTGATGATGAATTGAAGACAGCGAAACCATGTATAAGGAGACAGCGAAACCATCTATGTCCAATGAGTCTAACCAGTGTGAAGTACCATAAATGTTTCATGAGAATCAACAGCGGATAAGACTTCTTAGTTCATTATGTTGAACATCGGATGTGTGAGCCATTGTTCTTCCCAATAGTTTTGTCATAACCGGCTGGAAAGATGTCAGCTATTGTGAGCTCATTAGGGAATTGATGCTTTCTTGATTGATGCATTTTGTGATCACGAAAGTTTTAGACAAAAGAACAAACATATGGAAACACTTTGTGTTAGACTTAGTTTGATTTATTGTCCAATCCCTTGATTGACGTTATCATGTTTATGATAGTTACAAATCCTTAGTTACTTTAGTCCAATTGTTTGAAGTTGTTGTGATAAGCTATGTGCACATGTTAATATTGAAGATTTAAAGGCCAATTTTCACTTAAACACACAACATATAAACATTTGTAAGCTTATGCGTAACAATAGACATATTCGTAACAATTAACACGTATGCTTAGGCGTAACAGTCCAAAGACAAAGAGAACGGTAGGTTATGCGTAATCATGAGGCCTTATACGTAAAGAAGGTGCTTAAGCGTGAGCGTGAGCTAAAGCATAAGACCAAATCTTAGGCGTAAGAATTTCTTACGCGTATAATAAGTTCAAAAGCTTTAAGCTTACGCCGTATGGTTAAGGCGAATGTTACTCGTAAGGTCTACTCATAAGAGTAAAGCTTATGTAACAAACCTTGTTTACGATATCTTTCCAAGATACGCCAGAATCCATCAGAGACTTCTTATGCGAAAGGGCTTATGTGAGATTTCTTAGGCATAATCCTTTATGCAAAAAGTATTCCTTATGCGTAGCAATTTTAGAATACCTTTGACTGAATTTTACGAGTAAGCAGACTGAAAATCATGAACATGAAATACTTGATTACAAGTAATTCCAAGCACTATCGGGATCACAAAACACGTACTTAGACCAAATCAATTAAACTTAGAATAGCATAGGCGTATAGTGTTTTTTAAGCCCTAAACCCTATTTCTATGCTCAGCAGATTCAACAAAAATAATCACTCAAGAATCATTTCTGGACTATCTTAGATGACATATGAATGATATAGAACAAGTTTTAACACAAATAAGCCACATAATCAAAATATTCGAATGGAACGAACCCAAGAACCCTAAAACATGAATTCTAACAATTTTGTTGTTTCTAGGCAAATTAAAGGCTCCTAATGTGTTTATAATCATATTCTAACACATTTATAAACATCTAAGCATAGTAGAACACAAGGATAAGAGAACCCCCAATTATGAAATGGGTTCAAAACATGTTTTAGAATGGTTTAACACAACCCATTACAATCACAAGCACACTTAGGCGAAATCCCCAATTCATACACATACACGTAACTTTCAAAATCAAATTTTGTAAGATTAACCGTTGGATTGAAAAGTTTTTCAAAGACCATAGTTTAAAATCATGATCAAAACATAGTTGATTTTGATGAACGGATTTGCAGAATTAAATACGATCATTGGATCTTGGTAGGAATGAGGTTGGAGAGGAGTTTTGATTAAAATTAATTTTCAAAGTTTACACATTCAGCCCCTCAATCTCAAACATTTTCAACCAAGACCCATTAACTCCCGTTATGGTTAGACAAAACATTTATTAGGCAAGAAACATAACGATGTTTGTTGTAGATAGAAATTTAGATAGAAGAATATTTTTGTATTTTATGAAATTTTATATTTTTCTATTTTGTTTTTAATAAAGTATTTACAAAAGAGGTTTTGGTGTTTGACTGGTTTTAAGATTGTTTTAAAAGTTCATCCAGTTCCTCTGGAGTTAAACACCTCATACCAATCCGTGGACCAACTCAAGAAACCTAGCAGGAGCTAAGGCTTTGGTGGCAGTGTCCGCCATTGATATTCAAGACCACAAAGTATAATTCAACGGTACCCTTTTCCACATGCTCCTTGATGAAATTATATCAAGATCGATGTGCTTGGATTTGAATGTTGAACGAGTTGCGAGATCGCAATAGCACTTCGATTGTCGCGATACATCGGTATTTTGTCAAACACGTAACCATAGTCTTTGAGTTGTGTTCTCATCCGATGACTTGAGCACAACACGCGACATGGCTACATATTCTCGCTTGGTTGAGGACATCGATGTACGATCCTGCTTCTTCGATTGCCATGACACCATTTTATCACTAAGAAATTGTAAAGCTCGTGAGGTACTTTTCCAAGAATCTAAGCAACTGCGTGATCGTCATTCTAAAAAGCTATTAGTTCAAAACTAGAATCCTTCGGATACCGAGTCCCAAGTTAATGGTTCCCTTAATGTATCGAGGATTCTTTCACCTCGAGAGGTGAGTTTCGATTGGTCGGCCGATAACGAGAGCAAAGATAAACAAAGAAAGACAATGTCGGTCTCATCGGTCGTTAGATACATGAGAGACCCAATGATACTTGGTATTTGGTAGGTCAACCAATTTCCCATGCAAATCGACATCCAGCTTGGTATGTGCCATTGGTGTGGCATAAGTGTCACAACTTTGCATTCCATGTTTGTTTAAAATTTCAAGAGCATATTTGGACCGATTAAGGAAAATACCACGGGTGATTGATGAACTTGCGGTCCTAGAAAGAACGTAAGTTCACCCATCATGGACATTTCAAAATGTTTTTCATAATTTTGAAAAAGCGTTTGAGTATTTTAGATGTGTTGACCCAAAATGATGTCATCCACATAAATTTGAATGATTAAAATGTGTTCCCGTGATATTGTATGAAAATGTTGGGTCGACCGAGCCTTTGACGAAATTATTAGCATTAAGAAAGGATGACAACTTATCATACCACGCTGAGGGCTTGTTTGAGACCATAGAGAGCCTTGTTCATTTTGTAGACGTGATTAGGGAACTCGGATCAACGAATCCTTCCGTGATCGACATAAACCGCTTCTTCGCTTTTCATTTAGAAAGGCCGCTTTAACGTCCATCCGAAAGACCGTGATGTTCATGTGAGCCGCGAATGCGAGAAAGATCCGAACAGCCTCAATTCTAGCAACCGGTGCGAATGATTCCTCGTAATAAATCCCTTCTTCCTATCGATAACCCTTAGTCACCAGACGTGACTTATTCTGGATAACCGTTCCTTTAGCATCCAACTTGTTTTTCCAAATCCATGCGAGACCAATAACATAGACTCCAGTTGGTTTTTCAACCAATTCCCATACTTCAAGACGTTTAAACTGATTGAGTTCTTCTTGCATGGATTCAATCCAGTTATCATATGTCATGGCATCCTTAATGTTTTTGGGTTCAGCTTGGCAGACGGTAAGTGTATAAATGGAATGTTCACCGTCAGTCTGAATTCGTTGTCTAGTTACGACTGGTTGATTCGGGTTGCCAATAATGTTCACTAGAGGATGGTCTTTGGTCCAACGATGTGTTGAGGGTTGTTGTTGATATACATTCTGCAGATTGGGAGGATTCAAATGGCTTGTAGATAATTCCGCAACATCGGTGTGGCGGTTTCATTAGTAAACGGATTGAAGAACGATTTGGATCATAATCTGCAGATGAGGGTACTTCATTGTTCGAAGATCATCACCGGTTCGGCGTCATTGGATGCGGTTTGTTCGATCGTTGTTGTAGAATCAACGGTGGTGCTTCCTCAACAGAGTTGTTGTAGCAGTGTATCGTATTGAATTTTGATCGGGTTGAGCGGTGGAAACATTTGATACATCCGAGCACGTTCATCAATATCATCACTAAGCGAGGAGCAAATAGTTGTTCCATTTGACGTCGAGTAAGTTGTAAACTAGGTTCGGTGATGATGGGGTTAGAGGAAGTTTAGAGTTATGTCCGGTTCCAAGTCATATGCTCGAAGCCATATGGTTGATCATCAATCGTGTCATTGTTGTTGGAAACATTTTGATCTTCATTATCGAGATTCGATTGGAGGTCTTGTCTGATAAGAATTGGTTGTTGTTGTAGATTCGGGGTGTATCTAGAATTAGAATATGATCGGTTGTGCAAAATGAAAACATTAGATACATCTGAAGCACGGCTTTCTAAAGAATCTTCAAACATTGGAGCAAACAAACTTTCCAATTCTTGATGATTAAGTACAATGATGGTGCATTTCATGGATCATTATATTTTAGACGGTGAGAAACGGGTCCTAAGCTATGTTACTTAGAAGCCATAGTTGTTGTACCTGCATAGAAAAATAGGAGGGGCGAAATAGAAGAAAAATATGGATCCCCAAGTGTAACTGGGTTCCAGATGTTAGAAGCATAAAGATGTAGTGTCTATTATCTTCTTGACACCTGAACATGCTATTTTGATGATTTTCTTTCCTACTTCAGGGATGGATGTTGTTGGTTTCACACTTGTGTTGGTGCAACTACTTAGAATCTTGCCTGTAGGAATCCACCTAAGACCAACAGTTTTGAAAACTCTACCCGTTGGTATCCATCTAAGTTTAGATCTAAGGGATGTTGAAACTTCTTTTGGGAAGAGTCTGCGACCTATATTGATCCACCTATTAGGTTTCTGAAATTTTACTTTTAGATCAACGGGTTTATTTCTAACTGTTTGTTGAGTTAACTTAGGTTTTGGTTTGATACTACAAGCAGTGTTCAGTAATACACTCGAAGGTGATACACCAGGTCGTGAACCTAAGATTCCATCCTTTTGGAGTAGTACCCTTTTCCTAGCCTTTTCTAGATCATAGTTCTTGTGCAAGTCATTTGTATCATATGAATATTGAATTTTGATGGTTGATTTAGAAATTGTTTTCGAACTAATCCTAGATTGGCCAGTAGCAACCACTTGTTGAGGATTAATGAAAATGTATAATGAAACATAAGCATTTTCTTAGGCCAAGAGTGTGGAGTGGTGGTTTGATGGATGATTATTCTCAACAACTTGGGAGGCAAACCGTGGTTTTGAAGATTTTGATCGTTCGATTTAAAAGCGCTTGGTTGTCTAACTCTTGATTGGTTTCGATTGGTTGTAAAGACGATTTCCCCAAGATTGTTTGTTTTGCAAACTTAGTATCCACACTCATGCCAGTTAATCTTCTCAATTTGTTTTGTAAAGCAACATGTGCAAGCCCCTTAGCTTGAATTTGAGCCTTTAAATGCTCATTTTCTTTTACTAAAGTATCCACACGATTACTTTGTTCATTCAAAGATTTACTATTTGGCTCAGAATTTAAGAAATTGTTTTGCATTTTGAGTTCAAGAGAGATGCAATGAGCCTCTAGTTTTGAAAGATCTTTTTGAAACTGAGCAATGGTCTTTTTGAGAAGAATGTTTTCAGATTCAAGAGTTTGGTTTGATGTTTCAGTTGTAATGTTTACAAGGGCTCGAGACATAAGACAGTTTTCAGACATCGTACAACACATTTGGTTAACCTCTCCTTCATTCTTGAATTCAGGTTGCTCGGTTTGTTGTATCGCATTCTTGAGTAGAATATGATCAACGAGATAGTACCTCAACCATCCATTCTTTGCAAAAGTTGGGCTCGTGTCATAGGTGGGACGATATCTTCCTCAACCATTTTTTCATTGTCGAGTTGGACTCTGTGTCATAGTTGGGTATGATATCTGCACAGTCATCATCAATTTCGTCCCCTGATCTGCTGTTGTCATCCTGCTTTTCTGATTCTGTCCCATTGCTTATCATGACAAACAAATTAGCAGCCAATAATTTAGCCATATTAACTTCCTCTTCTTGAATCTGCAACTTCTGTTCATTAACTTTATTGGCATGCACTTTTCTGTGAAGTACTCTTTCAGCTATTGTTTTCTCAATAGCTTCCATATGTTGGAGCAATATATCTTTGAAATTTTGTGTATGCATTTGAGTGAACACTAAGAAATACTTATTTGTCATTTCAGTGTCATAGAATCGCGAATCGATGTATTGCTGAAACTGTTCCTTGAGGACTCTCAAAGCGGTTGTGGATTCATTTTCGTTGATTTCTTCTTTCTTGAGTTGGAATTCAAGTTGATTTACGTTGTGAAACATTGTATCAGTGAAGATATCCAAGTCTATTCCAAAGAGTGATGGAAAGGCTCGTTTGAATCTATACTCAGAGCGAGTTCCTGCTAATTCTTTGTTTGAGAGGACCTTAAGGTGTGAATGAAGAGATCTAAATTGTTCCATGCATCGATTCATCAAATGTGTCTCTATCTCATTCATCTGCGACCTTTATTGATACATTCTCTCCCTTGATTGTTGTGATGAAGTCGGAAGAATCAAAGAGAAAAGGTCTTGAAGTCGATATAGCACATGAAGGCCGATATAGTGAATTTCTATTTTCCTCCAAAATAATTTTGAAAATTTTCGCTCCCAAAATTTGAAATTCACTATAAAAATCAATTCTAAGGTTGAAGGAAAAATTTGAGTTTTGACAATTTTGACGCAAAATTTGATCAAAAAATTAATTTTGGGCCCAAAATTTGAATTTTGACCAAAATTTTCATGATTAAACCAAAATTTGTTTCTCGTAAAAATTGAACGCTTAGTCTCCCCTAGAAATTAAATTTTACTCAAATTTTCCCGCCGAAAAACTTGATTTTTTTTTTTTAATACTTGTGTTGTTGATGGATCTTTGTAGTCGAATGAAACTAGATGTTTGTTGAAGAAGTGCTTAGGCGTAGAAAACCAGCTTATGCGTAGAGAGATGCTTAGGCGTAGACAAGATGCTTAGGCGTAGACAAGTACCTTACGCGTAGAAAGAAGCTTATGCGTAGAGAGAAGCTTACGCGTAGAAAGAAGCTTACGCGTAGAAAGAAGCTTACGCGTAGGCTTGAGATAAAAGCTTAGCTTAGGCGTAAACCAAAGGCTTAACAGTAAGAACCTTATGCGTAAGATTTCCTTATGCGTAAGACAAGCTTATGCGTAGAAAATGCTTATGCGTAAGATGTTTACTCGTAAGCTTTTATGCTTATGTAAAACTAGGGTTTTACCCAAAAATCCTTTACACTTATACCAGTGTAAAAGATATCCAAAGTCGAAGTGTTTTCAGGCTTATCCAAGCAAGAAAAACACTGAGTTACCACGAGCTTTGAAGATCGTTGAAGAATATTCCTTATACGTAAGAAAAGGGTTTCCTTAGGCGTAAAAAAGGACAGTTGTACCAAGTTAGATTTTTCTGCACTAAAACGTTTTGTAAACCTGATTTTTATGATGAAACAACTTCAAAATCACCAAAACAACAAGAAAGTTTGAAACTTGATGATCCAAAACTACTTTTCACCTTATGCGTAAGAAAGGATGCACGAACCAAATCAAGCTTAAAAACGAATCTACACGCGTAAAGTTTCAAACTTTATGCCAAAAACTTAAACTTTATCACCAAATAACCTTTAAAGTACAAGAATCTTGAGTTTTAAAGTGAAAAAAAGAAAGCTTTTTGCGTATGAAAGATTATGAACGTGAAACCCACGCGTATACCATAAAACTTCAAAAACAAAATGTAACATATTGGATTTCACAAACACACAAACAATCACAAATATGGGGCGTACAATATGAGGTTTTAGAGAGAGAAAGTGGAAGATAGGAGCCTTTCTAGAGAGAGAAAGTAAAACAAAAGAAAGAAGGTTAGATTGAGTGAAGAGTTCTAACCTCTACCTTGGGAGGTAGAGGTATTTATAGTTACATACTAAACGTCCTTCTTGATTGTGGATCGTGCATACAATGGGTAAAGACCCATCCGTCCTCCACGGTGTTGCACTAAACTAAATAACTAACTAGCTAAATAACTAAACAACTAGTAACTAACGATATGTCTACGAGCTAACTTATGCTAGATTATATTTGGGGTGACCGACACTTCACTATGGAATTTCTAATTCCTAACAATCTCCCCCTAAGGGAGGTCACCCCATCTTTTACATTTCGAATCCTAGCATTCTATTTAATCTTCAGTCTTGAGCTCGTAGACATTAATTCTTCAACATCTGCATCTTTGTGTTTTAGCAGTGATTCTTTAAAGTCCGATAACTTTGTACTTTAAGTGGAGGTCTTTGAACCGATCCACATCTTTGATGATCTTCGAGCTTTCATTGAGATCATCACCACATAGAAATCTGGATCACCCTTGTAGTGTTGCCTTCATGTGATGTTGTGACTTTCGGACCGACATGCTCACACTTCGGATCATGACATCTTTTCATCGTAGTAGCGGAAGCTTTCTCGTTCATGATATTTGCGGTGCAGTGCGTAAGCATTGTATGAAAATATCGAGCCGTGTTATGTAGATATGCACTAGTCATGATTTCTTCAATTAAGTGTGGATGTTTGTGAGCATGCGGCTTTGGATTGACTTCTCAATTTTGATCACCGCAACCGTCCAAATGTACCGCAAACAATAGTTAGCAATAAAGCACATCAAAGAGTCTTTGATCACTTTCGTTGAATTGAGGTACACGCCCACGGTTCTCCGCTGATCGAGACAAGTCTTGCCTGTGATCGGTAGAATTCAAGAATTTCCTTGACAGGTTTCGCAATGCTCTAGTTGTTCTCAAACCGAACATCTCAAAGAAGACAACACGGAGTGAGTGAACCAAATAATTGAGATTCACCGATTAATGAAAATGATTTGAAAACAATCGTGTATTGCTTAATAGAAAGTGTTTTGCAATACAACGAAGGTTTTATGGAAAATCAATTATCAATCATAAATACCCTTTTAATTTTTAAAATATAATACACAGTCGACGTGCTAAAGAAAAGAATTTTTGAGCACAACGACCGGTTTTTCAAAGGTATCCGTCAATCCATTTCCTGGACCAAGGTTGATTCAAGAGTGAATCGCCCCATCGTTTCTATCCAGTTGTCACAAGCTTGATCTTATGAAAGATCTCACATGTCACCCACCAAGAGCTTGTTTGATGTTGGCTCTAGAAGGATTTCCATCTTCATCGTGAATACTTTTACATATGACTCGGATGTTCTGGCAATACCACAAGGATAATGCGTAGGACTCTCAATATATACTTACTTTCTACATTGTGTGAAACAGCAAGTCTTCATTAATTTTGTGCCCTAATGAGATATTGTGGATGATCTCTTGGCTCTAGACTCAATTGTGCACATTTGGTTCCTATGCCGGAGACTAGGGAGAGGGTCTCCTTCTTCAATATCAACAATCTCTAAGAGAAAGTCGATAGATAATGTCGGTTCCTGTGAGAATGAAACAAGCCCTTTTAAGAGGAACTTGAGTAGCTTGGGAAGTTTAGTGCAGTCGTCCATCGGGTCCATGACGCCTTGTCTTCAATACCAGTGTTACCTTAGTAAACACCAAGAGCATATGTATTGAACCCACATCGCCCTAAGGTTGAATTATTGGAGGACTATTTCTTTTCACCCTTTTCACATTCATTTCTTTTCATTCTTCAACCTCTTCAAGATGCTTACCGAGACTTCATAACTAGAACCTTGTTGGGTTTATTCCAGCCTAGCTCTATCTCATCCGCACTCTTCCCATATTCTCATTTTCTCCTTTTTTCATCATGCCTAAGGACTCTACACTATCTAGTGGATTGTCCATGGGTAGATCCCTCCGGCTCTGGCGGAATCGTGGGAACGAATACCTAACCTAACCATCCTTATATCAGCATGCATAAAGTAAATTGGTCGGTCTTATGGTATTGTTCTTTCCTTCATGAAACCAATTGAAAAATCAATCAAGGTACTTGTGATATAAAATCAAAACATTTTGTACCTTAATTGTTTTTGATCATTTAGAAATGCTCCCCCTCAACATGTGCTTATGATTTTGAAGTTGTTTCGCACATGGAGGCAAGAGTTCTTTGAAATATTTTCTTTGATCACAATTTTCATAGAAAAAGCCATTTGATTTTCTTGGTATAATTCTCCCCCTCAATATGTGCGTAGGATATTTGAAATCATTTTATCACATATAGGAAAGAGTTCTTTTAAGTACTTTCACGATCACACATGCCATAGAGAAAACCATTTGAAAACTCAATCAAGGTACTTTATGTTAAAACATAGAAGCTTTTGTACCTCGATAGTTTATTTTCTTTTGAAATGCTCCCCCTCAATATGTGCTTCGAGATTCGAAAGTGTTTAGCACATATGGGAGAGCTGCCTGCACAATTGTGAAGGATCGTAAATATTATTGTGTTTGATGATTCGGGTGGTCTTGGATGATGGAAATACATGTTAGCCATTTAGAGAGAGAAAGAGATGAGATGGGTGTTCTTGGTAGAGACTTGTAGCACAAAATGTGAATGTTAGATTATGAAAGAAGCACCACCCCTTCCAAGGATGGAAGGGGTATTTATACTTACAGACACTACGTCCTCCTATCGGATTGTGGATCAGGCATACAGTGGGTAAAGACCCGTCCTTCCTCCACGGTGTTACACTAAACTAATCTACGCTACAAACTAACTAATAAACTACTAAATAACGTAAATAACTACAAGTCTACGAGCTAACATATGTTAGACCATAATTGGGGTGACCGACACTTTCACATGGAATTTCCAATTCCTAACAATCTCCCCCTAAGGGAGGTCACCCCATGAAATACATTTTGCATCCTAGCATTCTTTCTTTGTCTTTAGTTCTCGAGCTCGTAGACTTCAATTCTTCAAATTCTGCAATCTTTGTGCATTAGTAGCGATTCTTTAAAGTCCGCATATTTTTGTACTTAGAGTGGAGTTCTTTGAACTGATCCACATCTTTGATGATCTTTGAGCTTACATTGAGATCATCAGCCACAGTAAATCTCTGGATCACCCTTTGTTGTGTTGCCATCATGTGATGTTGTGACTTTTGGACCGACATGCTCACACTTTCAGGATCATGACATCTTTCCATCGTAGTAGCGGAAGCTTTCTTGGTTCATGATATTTGCGCAGCCAGAAAGCGTAAGTATAGTATAAAATATCGAGCCGATTATCTAGATATGCACCACCATGATTTCTTCAATTAAGTGTGAATGCCGTGAGCATGCGGCTTTGGATTGACTTCTCAATTCGATCAATCGCAACCGTCAAATGTACCGCAAACAACAAGCTAGCAATAAAACACACGAAAGTGTCTTTGATCACTTCGTTGAATTGAGGTACACGCCCACGGTTCCTCGCTGATCGGTACAAGTCGCCTGTGATCGTGTATAATTCCAAAGAATCTCCTTGATAGGGTTTTGCAAATGTTTCTAGTCGTTCTCAAACCGAACGCCTCAAAGAAGACAACACGGAGTGAGTGAACCAAATAATTGAGATTCATCGATTGATGAAAATTGATATGAAAACAATCGCGTATTGCTTGAAGAAAGAGTTTTGCAACACGACAAAGGTTTTATGAGAAATATCAATTTACAATCAAAATACTTTTGTATTTGAAAAGAGTACACATTCGATGTGCTAGATAAAAGAAGAGATTCGCACATTGAACGGTTTTTCCAAAAGTATTTTTCAATCGAGATACTTTTGTGTTTGAAAACATGAATACACATTCGATGTGCTAGAGAAAAGAAGATTTGCACATCGAACGGTTTTTCCAAAAGTATTCGTCAATTCCATTCCTGGACCAAGGTTGATTCAAGATTGAATCTCCCAATCGTTTCTATCCAGTTGTCACAAGCTTGATCTTTAGAAAAGATCTCACATGTCACCCACCAAGAGCTTGTTTGATGTTGGCTCTAGAAGGATTTCCATCTTCATCGTGAATAATTTTACATATCACTCGGATGTTCTGGCAATTACCACAAGGATAATGCGTAGGACTCTTAAGATTTAATCTCTCTTTCCACATTGTGTGATACAGAGAGTCTTCATTGACAGTGTCCTAAAGAGATTTATTGATGATCTCGTGGCTCTAGACTCAATTGTGCATATTTGGTTCCTATGCCGAGACTAGGAGAGGTCTCCTTCTTCAATATCAACAATCTCTAAGAGAAAGTCGATAGATTATGTCGGTTCCCATGAGAATAAAACAAGCCCTTTTAAGAGGAACTTGAGTAGCTTGGGAAGTTTAGTGCGGTCGTCACCGGGTCCATGACGCCTTGTTTTCAATACCGTGTTACCTTAGTAACCACCAAGAGTATATGTATTGAACCCGGTTTCGCCCTAAGGTCGAATTAATTGAGGGCTATTTCTTTTCACCCTTTTCACATTTATTTCTTTTCATTCTTCAACCCTTCAAGGCTTACCGAGACTTCATAACTAGAACCTTGTTGGGTTTATTCCAAGACTAGCTCTGCCTCATCCGCACTCTTCCCATTTCTCACTTTTCTCCTTTTTCATCATACCTAAGGACTTCTACACCGCTCTAGTGGATTGTCCTCGGTAGATCCCTCCGACTCGTGGGATCGTGGAACGAATACCTAACCTCACCATCCTTATAACTCCATACATAAAGTAAAATGGTCGGTCTTTTGGTACTGTTCATTCTTCCGTGAAACCAATTAAAAATCATTTGAAAATCAATCAAGGTACTTGTGATATAATATCAAAGCATTTTCTACCTTAATTATTTTGATCATTTAGAAATGCTCCCCCTCAACATGTGCATAAGATTTTGAAATTGTTTAGCAGGTGGAGGCAAGAGTTCTTTGAAATAATTTCTTGATCACTATTTTCGTAGAAACAGCCATTTGATTTTCTTGGTAAATTCTCCCCCTCAATATGTGCATAGGATATTTGAAATCATTTTATCACATAGAGGTAAGAGATCTTTTGAAATACATCCACGATTACCAAATATTTAGAAACCATTTAACACTCAATCAAGGTACATTATGTTAAAACATAGAAATCTTTGTACCTTGAAGGTTTATATTTGTATATAAATGCTCCCCCTTAATATATGCTTCGAGATTCGAAAATAGTTTAGCACATATTAGAGAGCAGTATGCACTTTTGAGACAAAAATGGTCACCTTTTATCATCTTTCATATTTATATCACATTTTCTCCCCCGATCAAAATTTTCAAATCCTTTGAGATTTTGGATCTCAAGTGATCTAAATATGTATGAAACAAAACGTTGTTGGAGAAAAATGTGTCCGGTTTTATATGATCTGAAGTGGACTACACTGAAGTTCCCTTTTAGATAAAAAGGGAAACCACAATACATAACCTATCACTACTACATACATTATAGTTATAGTTGTTCATAGTACAGACACCACATTATACACATCACAATAAAAAGAAACTGCTCCCGGAAGATGTCTTCATTCACTTCTTTGAAGCAGCTTGTAATGACCTTCACGAAGTCTACCACCCACAAAACTCTCAAGGCTGCGAAAGATCATTCTCGCCTTAAGTCTTCTACCAATTGCGCCCACAAACTCTTCACACATCTTCAAACTGTTCCGACCGTAATCTTGTTTTGTTCCACGGCCGGATCAATCTTGATTTCCTTCACTCTTGAGTTCAATTCTTGTTCAACCATCCTGAGTGTACCATCACTGAACTTGTATAGCTCGCATAGCCTCATTAGCATTCTTGAACCATATATGTCTGTAAAGAGGACTGCTCTAGGGGTGTCAATCACTTTATATTCGTGTTGAAATTCAAGTCCTGAGGCTTCCCATTGCGGTCTTGTTAGGTTGACGCGGGTCTGGTAGCTTTCCATTCCTAGCTGAAAATCCTCAACTCTTTTTCGAATGACCAAGCCTCTGATCCAGAGATTGACAGCAGCAGAAAGAGCTTTCTTCTCATGAACAGGTAGATGGTCAAGGTGTCCTTGGAGGTTCAGAAGATAGAGATCTTCAAAGTCATTTGGCATCAAATGTTTGAAGTCTTTTCTTCTATAATATGCTCTTTCAGTATGCTTTTCAAGAACAATCTTCTTCGTGTAATCATAGCCATAGATTGAGAAGATCTCTACACTGATAACACTTAGAATACGTAGCTTGGTTCGAACAGCTCTGCGACTCTTTTTAGCTCCATGTCTTTCAATGTAGAATTTCTTCTTCTTGAACCACCAATGAGAAATGTTGTATGAGGCCGCGGTGTCATACACTTGTTATTTGTCAGTCCAGAATTAATCAGGTACCATCTGCTCAAGACCCTGATCAGTGTAGGTAGCAGCTTTCATCTTCGAAATCGATAAAGCTGGTCTTCTTTCAGTAGTACGAGCACATAGATAGTCCAGGTCATGGTTGAAGAAGAACTCAGACTGAATGGTCATTTGTCCAGGTTCACCACCGAGAGGAAGAGGCTTGTTCACATTGAAACGGCTGATCTGCTCACTGACTTGATCACTCAGCATCATATGACATTCTTCCATCTGGTATTGAAGCTGATTTGCATCTGAGTGAAAGACTTTGACGATTTCAAATGCTGGTCCTTCAAGATCCTTTGGAGTGATGGACGAGATTCCCTTCTTTTCACAAAACCACTTCATAAAGCTGCCCATATCTCCTGTGATGTGAAGAAGAGTCTTCACTAGGGCTTCATATTTAGTAGTGATTGTTGAAGCCCGCTTGTTGTCGTGGATCATCGTGTCGACTGGGATAGACCATGAAGGTTCTAGAGTTTAAGGTCTCTTCGTGAGCCGACTTTGAGTTATGTCTTTAGAAGGTGCAACTCTAATGGTTTTAGAGCGCTCACCGAACGTATGCATCAAACCAATCCTCTTGGATGGCTTGGGGATATGTTTTGTGGATGCATCATCGCCATCGGATTCGACCGCCATGACATAAGATTCTTCATGTAGCACCGGGTCTTCGAATAGTGGAGAATGTGGGTGTAAACCTTGAATTAACCGTGGTCCAAGCTGCAGACTTCTTTTGAGAACCCTGATCACCGGATGAACTGGATTGATAAGAAGGTTTTGGAGGAGATGTTGGTGGTTGTGGTGTAGGTGTAGTGGTTGTGCCAGAAGATCCACCAGCACCAGATGTTCCAGCTCCACCTGTTGGAGGAGGAGGTGGAGATTTCGGCCCTTTATGCAAAGTCTCCAAAACTAAAGTCCTCATTTTCTTCTTAGCCTTACTTTCTTGAATGTCCTCTAGAAACTGCAAATGATTGTCGTGCTTTATCGATTCTTCAAGAGCCTCGAATAACTTCTTATGGACCTCGTTCTTGTGCTCGTTAGCTTCATACATTTTGTCCGAAGGACGCCTCATATCCGAAATGGGTAGGTCTTTAAACCGTTGAAGCAATGGAGCTTGCATTGCCCATTCTACAAGATCTTTAACTTCCCTTCAATGGCATCTCGCAACACCTTCATCAAGTTCGGTTCTCCAGCTTGTAGACATGACTCTCGAGAGCATTGATGGACTTAGGCAGTTGCCTCTCTAGAGCTTCAATTCGTTTCACAGCCTTGTCGAGCAATTGATCAGATGTTAAGATTAGAGGTGGTGAGGCCGGTGGAGTCTCCGTGTCATTGATTGTAACAGTTGGTTCAAGGGATAGATCTTTAGCAGGTTCTGGCGGTGGAAGTGCGGTTGTTATAGCAGGTTTGGGCGGTGGAAGTGCGGTTGTTAGAACAGGTGCAGACATCGGAGGAATGGTTGATGTGTCTTGTTGGATGCTGACCGTGTACATAGACTCAGCTTCCTCTTTCTCATCACTTTTCTTATTAGTCTCAGTGTCTGAAGGTTTTTCATTCAAAAACTGATCACCGAATGAGAAATCAGCATCTAGATTCTTAAGTGAGGATAGAGAACCCGTAGACATGTTTGTTTCATCGAGGTGCCTGTGCTCTTCAGATCTTGGCTCAAGAATATCCTGTGGTTCTTTCAGCGGTTCATTTTCTTCATTACCTGTTTCAAGCACTGGAACCTCTTCAGAAAAATGTGCTGACTCCTGGCTTTCTGATAGGGTATCACTGGAAGTAGGGGTTTCAACAGGAGTAACTGTTACATCTTTTTCCACTTCAAATTGAGTTGGAGCTGAGGATGCTTCAACATCTCTTTTCTTGAGTATGAATTGAGTAGTTGTTTTAGGCGGTGGAGAAGAGATGGTCAATAGCATTTGAGCAGCTTGTTCTGCATCTGCTCCAGCAATCCCTTTGCCTTTATCTTGTGTGGTTGAAGTTGGTTGTTGTGGTGCTGGCTCAGGTTCTCTAAACACAACTCCTCCCACTGGTGGTCTCATGTTCAGGCTTTCCAGGCTTTGTTTAATTCCTTGTTGCAAAGCAGCCTCGTCTTCATTAATCAATCGTCTGTCACCCTTTGGAGCCTCGGTTCCTCCAACATTCTCCTTTTCAACATCCTTCTTCCTCTTTTTCTGCTTCTGTGATGAGGTGGCGGTAGATTGAGATCTATCACGTCTCTTCTTGGGAAGGGCGGCATATGAGGTTTTAGAGGATGATTTAGTGCTGGAAGTAGACTTTGTAGACTTAGGGCGTGAGGGATTGGGAGAGTCATCAACATTGGATCCGATACCCTTTTCTTGTATAATCAAGAAGTCGCCTTTTTAATATCATCTGTGAGAAGTGCATCAGAATTGACATTCCAAAGATTTCTTTATTAACCCCTCTGGCTACATACTTGAGGTTACCGAGTACAAATTCATCCCTAGCATTATGGGGGACTGATTCACTCCTAGGATTAAAGTTATGAGTCTGTTGCAAGAACTGAATGACAAGCTTTGAGAATCTTATGCTAGGAATCACAAGTTTGTGTACTTTCTTCCTTCCTTGGGCTTGATTCTGAAGATTGGTTCTGTCAGTGATGAAAGTGTGCATATACAACGAGAATTCTTCCCAAATACGTTCCGAGACATTAATGTTCACCCCATTGATGAGACCCCATAGGATTTGCAGAATAGGTATCCTTACTTTATCGAACCCCGAGGTTTTGCCGATAAGCATAAGTTGAGAATAGTTGTCATGGCTCTCCAAGGTTGATACATGTGTCCGTGATGATATCTCAAGCCCTTGTTATGCCAACTTGATAACCCAAACCAATTAGAAAGACTATTAGCTCTTCCGCACTAGGTGGAGGGATGATTGTTTGGTAGGTCACATGGTGTGATTCCTAGGGCCTTCATCGAGAATGTCGATGTGATTTCAAATTCCTTATCATCAAGCTTGCGGGAATAAGTGGCGATGATCTTGTCCCATGTGATGGTGTTCCAAAATTGTTGTAGGTAAATGGAAGGGATCGCTCATTGCTTGGTCATGGCAATCAAGAAGTTAGTGTTTTAAGAATATCAATTGCCACTTTGAAGATTGGATTTTGTTGAATCCTTTCCATGTCCACATAATGCTATTTTCCCAATCTCTACCCATTTGTCTTCCGGAAGAATTTCATTGTCTGTAAGAACTATGGATGGAGTAGAGGTAGAAAGGTTCTCGGATGAGGTTGTGTTAGCCATTTGAAATTCTGTAGAAACATACAGACAACAACAGTGTTCGAGAGCATGTTAGATTAGACATGGTTAGCTGAACAACTTTTAATGCAACCACATGACACAAGCACAACGAGTAGCAAACATGACTGATTACCAATAATCAGATTGAAATGCTTAAAAAACCGTCCCCGATACCTTCGGATACTAAGTACACTCGCCCGTGATATTTCACTTCAACCTCAAATAGATAATAGTTAATTAACGTCGTTGTCACATTTTCTTGTTAAAAGCTCAAATCTAGCCTCCTTTGACATTTTAAGTGAACTATGATAATGGTTTCATCCCGACCATGGTTAAAAACACCTAACCCCGTAAAACCATGTAATAACCAAACTGCCATGAAGAATATCCAAGCAATCACCCAATTCATGAAGTACACTCTTTATCCCTCTTTGAAGTAGAAACCGTAGCACCAAAGATCGATAAGATCCCAAATACACTTTCCTTTCTCCGTGATGGTTCCATCATCACGGATTTTACAATTCTATAGTTTAAACCGAGAAATAGTTTCTTTTGCGGGATTTTACAAAACCAAGAATAAACCGAGAGATAGAGCCGGAAATGCACTTTATTTACACAGGGATGATTCCATTGTCACGAGATTTTACAAGTCTATGATTTAAACCGAGAAATAGATTCTTTCACGGGATTTTACAAAATCAAGACAAAACCGTAAGCAATGTCAGTTTGAATGTGTTCAGACAACTTTGGTTTCGGTGAATATCTGTTTTAGGAGAATATGCAGCGGTTCATCAACAATTCATTATCCAACATCAACAATATCATCAACCATCCAATAAACACTTTGGTAAACACATCATTCATGCATTCTGTCAGCTATTGTAGTGACAACATGGTGAAGTAAACCCGATATGCCAAACTTGATCATGAAGTGAACTTCCCATTTGTTACTTAAACTTGTACTAATCCTTGTGAAGAAGAAACGTGTACCCAATGTACAAAACCTCTTGACGATCCTCAATCGTGAGACATCAAGTGATAGTTACATTGTGGGTTAAGCGAGAAAGAATCACAACCGTAACTAAATAGCCAAGTCTTTATCACACTCAATAAACGCCCAAACAAGTCATCTTCGCGGAAGGGTAGAAAGAAAGAAGACGAAATAAGTAAACATGCCCGGAAAAACCTCACTTCAAATCCAAATAAGAAATATCGTCCAAACAACCCCGTAGTCAACCTTGTTCAATTATTAATTCAAGCCGTGACATAGAATTCTTCGTGAAAATGTATAAACCAAAGTATCAAATCAGATACCATAACAAAGACTCAAAATCATACCAAATTTCAACAAATCTCATCATCATCAAGTCTCTTTAACAAATCAAATCATGAATAACTCGTAGCCCATAAATTATCATCTGCCATAAATTCAAATTCACGAGCATGTACCAATGTCCAATGAGCGCGCGGTCTACAAATATATCCAATACAACACGATCCAATTTAGCACAACAATACTCGGTTCATTTATCACATAAATCCATATTCCCAAGACAAATCACGAGTCCAAGACCATTTCAAATCGTTAGTACATATTCACAAAACCATCCATTGCAAATAAAATGTGTACCCTTAATAATTAGAAGAAAAACGTGTAACACATTTTTATCCAACGTCCACTTGATAATTGTAAAAACTCCCAAGAGCACAAAATCCATATCCGGTAAGATGCAGAGGCCCAACTTACACAACTGAAGCCCAAACCCCACGTTACATACACAAATCACCAGGGCCCATTTGATACTCTCCAAGCCCACGAGATCAATGTAGACCCAATAAACTTCACACCCTAATAAGTCGGGTATAAAATACTACTTAACCATCAAACCCTAAACGTTTTTTACTTCATAACCCTAAACAACAACAATCCACCTCTCACATACTTACCCTAATCTCACTCAAATTTGTCCGCCTCTTATCAGTATTTCTCCCAAATACTAGTAGACCAAATCTTGTGAACATGCCACAGGGATGGCTCGAGTTCAATCATAAACGCCACAGAGATGGCTCGAAGATTATGTGACCAATCCGAAGACATAAGGTAGGTTAATGATTTCGAACTATTTTGCTTTAGTAATATACTCACACGATTGAATGAAAATGAGTTAACACGTTTGTTAAGGTCATTTCATATATCGTACAACCAAATGAAGAATCAATCTTCGAAAGTAGATCAAGAATAATCTAATACTTTCGGTTTTCAGTTATGTTTTCTATAAAACATTTAACAAATCTATCAATGATGTGAAATCCTTTTCATGTTCTAGATCATTACGGTCTTGAGGCGGGAGTGACATACGAAATTGATTACTGAGATGGAAGGATATTTTAATTTTTTTCATTTTGAAAGTTTGAAAGTTTGAAAGTTATGAGTCTTGAACTTAGGGATCAGTGATGAGGATGGTTTAATGAAAGATAAGTCTTATAAAGATAGAACATGAACCATTTCTGAGATCAATGATTGTTATGATATGAGATTTGAGTTAAGGTTGTCTTGGATCTGTGATGATTTGTTCTTTTCGTGTTTAGATCTTTAAGATTTATGGCATTAGTTGCACACGACAAAGAAAAAAACTGAGATCAATTTAATTTCAGATTTGTTGAGTTGTGTCTTGATTAATGATGATTGAAACTCGTGTATGAGGCTCCTTGATAGTCTTGATGTTTTCACTTTGAGGCCGAATGAGATAGATCTATGATGACTATACTTTCGTTTGAGATACCTTCAAGCATCTTGATGTATCTTAGAATATTATTGAAAGTATGAACTGAGATCTTGATTCTCCTTAGAAAACACGAATAAGCATCTGAGATCTAGTTGATGTTACCGATTAACTGTTGAGACTTGTCGAGTCTTGTAGGTTGTACGAGTTGGTGATGTTTGGTAGTCGATGAGTCTTGTTTAGAGTGTAGAAGTCTTGGTTTTGAGGTCATGGTTCAATCTGTCATATCTTCTTCATCATTTCTGTCGTGACAAGTCGCTAGCTGAGTTTTGTGTCAAGTCGCTAGCTAAGTTTTGTGTCAAGTCGCTAATGAGTTGAGTTGACTAAAGAGTCAACTCGCTTTAGACAAAAGTGTCAACTCGCTTCATTTTCTGTTAACAAATCGCTACATGAGTCCAAGTCGCTAAACTCAGGACAAGTTGCTACGACTTGTAAAGACAAGTCGCTATGATTTTTAAGTGCACAAGTCGCTTCTTTTTTACATTTTCCGGCGAGTTATTCCGACCACTTTCCGACCATCTTCATACAAACCCGTAAAACCGCATATGAATATCATTTTGACAACAGCTACCACTCGTAAATGCACTCATGACCACATAACTTTAAGGTTTGGTAACAAAACATCATATTTTGTTTGGACCAACAAAAGTGGACACAAAAATAGATGTATACATGAAAAGACCAGGACTTTTTGAGACCAAAAAAATACACATACAGTTGCAAAAATTGTTTACCAAAATATACGGAAAAAAACATTTTCCGACCATGAAAGTGATACAAAACAGTTTCAACAACACATACAAATCCGACATAAATCAATAAAAACACAATAACCATGGTACGAAACCACACAAATCAACACAACACAATAACCATGGCTCTTGATACCAATTGAAGGATCATAAATACTATTGTGTTTGATGATTCGGGTGGTCTTGGATGATGGAAATACATGTTAGCCATTTAGAGAGAGAAAGAGCTGAGATGGGTGTTCTTGGTAGAGACTTGTAGCACAAAATGTGAATGTTAGATTATGAAAGAAGCACCACCCCTTCCAAGGATGGAAGGGGTATTTATACTACTGACACCACGCTCTCCTATCGACCGTGGATCGCATACAAGGGTAAAGACCCGTCCTTCCTCCACGGTGTTACACTAAACTAATCTACGCTACAAACTAACTAATAAACTACTAAATAACATAAATAACTACAAGTCTACGAGCTAACATATGCTAGACCATAATTGGGGTGACCGACACTTTCACATGGAATTTCCAATTCCTAACAAATTGAATCAAAACGATCACCTTTTATCAAATTTCATTATTAAATCACAAATTCTCCCCCGATCCAAAATATCAAACCCTTTGAGATTTTGGATCCCAAGTGATTTAATACGGTTTAGTAAACATGGGAGAAAATGTGCCTGATTTAAAAACTCATCTAGCTTTTGGATAAATGCTCCCCCTCAACATGTGCATTATGTATATTGAAATCGTTTGGCACATGGAGGCGGGAGTGCCTTTGAAAGACTAAAACCAATTCCATTAAAACAGTTTGAGATTTAAATCACGATCTCTCCCCTATCAAAATTTCAAACCAATTGAGATTTGTGATCCCAATTGATTTAAATCATTTAGAAAATTTTGGGAAAGACGGGCAAGATTTGATTTTGAAAATGATGATAATGACCATTTTAAGACATTAAAGATTGTTAGTGTCGTATGATTTTTAAGAGATCTTTTAGGTAAAACAAAAATTTCACAATCAAACAAGAACGTAAAAAAAATCATTTTGAAAGATCTTTGAGTTTTAAAGAAAATCATACCATGACATAACATTAAATCTTTAGATCACCACTTTATTTCGTACAAACTGGACTTGATAGATGAAATATTGTTTGAAAATATTTTATTTAAAATCACTCTCCCGCTCAATCGATGACCGTAGTCGATGATTGAGTGACTTATATTTAAAAAAAAATGAAGTCCGGTGATTTCCAAAATTTGAGATCAGTTTATTTTCAAAACAATATTTTTCAATTTTTCAAAACAATATTATTTAAAATTGTTTAAAAAATGTTATCATCTACTACTTGTCCTGCACAAAGATACGTTAGGTGGTTGAGCTGCTTTTGTTGTTGTTGCTGTAGGTTTGGAAGAAAACCATCTGCAGATGCAGTGAGACTTCTTATGTTGCATTTTTCATGTCAACTTTCCATAGAAGTCAAATTAAGCTACGTTTCTTCATTTGTCAACCCAAGATATAGTTACCCTTTCCTTTCGGCATCCAATCATCTTCTATTGTGGGATCCAGATCGGGAACATTTATATATACCAATATACCTGCATACGTTAGTAGACATACAAACAGATATATGGTGGTCGACATCACCCAAAAAACAATCGACTAAGAAAAGTCAATTCAACATATCAATCAGATCATGTAAAGCATGGGAATAATGTGTTTATCAACCTCTAATCATCTAATCCTAACAATCATATCCTAGGCACCTAGTCCTTCAACGTAGGTTAACATGTTTTACATTTAAGTATATAGGATAATTAGATAAGCTCGTTAGATGATATAAATTGAAAACATTCTCCCCCTCAATCAATGACTTATTTTTAGAAAAGTTTAAACGCACTGAAGTCATTGATTGAGTTTTCAATTTTTTAAGAAAACTCTGAATCTGATTGATTTTCAAGCAACTCATTTACCACCACTTTTGAAAAACAAAAAATATTTTTCTGAAGAATTTTAGACGGAAAAACATTTGTGTAGGAACAGCAGTCCTTCGACATACTTTCCTCAATTAGTTTTAGGATAAGTGCACGAAAATGTTGAAAATTGGTTTAGCAAAGACTTTCCTTTCTTGAAGAACAAAGTTGCTATCTCAAATAATAGCAAACCATTGTTTAAGCACGGGTTACAGTCAGAAGTAACTGCAAGCCATATTTTGAGACATGTTTAGAAAGAAATATTTACACCTCTTGCTCGAACTTCATCTAAAGACCCGTGCCATTATTGAATGACATTTCTAAGACCGTAGATGTTATCGATACCAGAAGACATGTCTTGAGGAAACATATTTTTGGTATTTTTCAATTTTCTGATTTTTATGGGCTTTTGTTGATTTTATATTTTTCTATTTTGTTTTTGTTGGTTTTATATTTTTGTATTTTTCTTTTTTTAAAATATTTACAACGATAGAGAAATAGTTTAAGAAGATGATGATACGAGTACCGAGATAAGGAAATCGTTCAGCACTTTGTAGAATATAGAAGTCATCATCTCTTAAACTTTCACCACCAAAGCATTCGATGCTCTTGAATCGTCGCAAGAACTTGAGCCTTCAAAAGTGAATCTTTGGTAGCTTCCTCCAAACCGACAATCCACGTAAAAGACCATTTCCCCGAAGAAGAAGTGAAGCAAACAATCTAATTGTATGAAGCTTCAAGAACCCAAGAAGACGATAACACAAGTAACAAGTTAACACGGATCATTTATGTGGTTATCAAACCCGAAATAAATGATTAAGCCCGATCACATTAACTTGTTGTACGTCCTCGATGTACACATAACTCTTCGAGATTGAGCGCTTGTCAATTCAGAGAACAATATATCAACACCTTCATTTCACCAAATGCATTCCAGGTTATCTAACATATAACCAATCGCCCATAACGCATACATGTACCCAACAAGAGAAGATACAATGACATCACAATAATCGTTGAATCATCGATCTTCTCTGCGGATGTCAACTCCGAATAACCGATTAAGCTCGATCATGTGAATATGTTAGCGACCGGATGTACACATATCTCCTCGATGGTTGCGATCTCATCGAATCATCATTACATTGTGTACATGAAGCACTAACCGAAAGCACTTTATCATAAATCATATAGAAGATGTCGATAAGCAATATCATCTCACGCCCACATATTCTTCTCATATTTCTTCCTACTGAGAGCTGAGATAACACATACCAAAAGTATCCAGAGACCACTTCCCCCAAATGGTTAGAATAATATATCCTTCCCCCAAATAGTTAGAATAATACACCAGAAGCTATGAGTAACACTGAGTATCTCTACGGTTATGACATTTGTCTTTCCCGGGATTACTTTAATAGAGAAGAAGTATTAGGTTCATCATGTGTACTCTTGTGTATTTAGATGTATGTCTCCTTCCCTTGTCGCTTTTTTATACCTCGTAATCAAAGAACACATCATACATGCCGAATATTCTTGAAATAGAGAAGAACAAGAATTAGCTCAAATGAACTCGTGAGAATCAACTACTACGTAAACTCTCTAACTATCTTTATCAACACATATGTAGACAACTCAAGTGACTACTAAAGAAGAAAACCGATATACCAAACTTGAAATCAAGTCTAATTCTCCACATTTGTATCTTAAGCTTGCACTTAGTGATGGAAGAACGGTGTTGAGAATTTATGCACCAAGAAAATCTCTAAGTACTCAATACTCAACCAAAGTATAAGACATTAACACCTCTTGCGATTATCCACAACGACATTATCGTGTGTCACCGAGTAAAACAACGAACTCCTTAAAGTGATAGTTAACCGTGTCTTCAACCATCCAAACCTATCACGGTAACTAGATAAGCCAAGTCTTCAACTCAAATTGTTAAGCTCGAGCAAGTTATCTAATAAGAACACGCCTTTGTAAAAGTCAACTTGAATCTCAAATAAGTGATAAATGATTAACTCTGAAGTAATCAACTTGTGTCAAATGCCCACAACGTGAATAAACATACAACCGGATGTACATTGACCCACTGAATGAACCGGAACAAATGATTCCTCAACATCAATGCATTCTTCCAAAAGGTATACATGTAGAGACTGATATGGAAGATTCACCAATAATGTCTTCGAGCGGATGAGGTAGTCATTTTCCTTAATGTTCATGTGGTTGATTTATAGTGTGCACAATGAGAGGAACAATAATTCGTGAAGATTTGGCAAAGAAATACCAAAGAGCGGATCAGTATTTAATAGTGCATGATAGACATTATCAACGCCTTGTGAAGTAACTGGAGATAAGGTTTCTTGAGAATTCCGAGAAGTACTTCTTAGATGGTGAACTAGTTGAGTCAGTAGGAACCGGAGCATGAGCTTCAGAAACTGGATGATCAACATTCGTTGGAGGTTGGAAGTACTCATCAAACATATCTTGAAAAACAATGAATCCCAAATAATAAATCCCAGTTATCCTTAGAAGTGAAACATTAGGCGTTGAAGGAGAGTCATATGACCATAATTCAAGCATCCATCAACATGTAGTATATGCACTCTTCTCCTCCTCAAAAATTGCATCCGAAGTTGCCATTTTTGATTTGAATAAGTGAATAAGAATATACACCAATGAACGAGATTCACTTGAGGGTTGAAAGAGCGTGAAAACATGAAGCTTGTTGATGAAGAATGTCGATGAGAATGGTCATACACATGAATATTTCTCTTTTGAAGATAAAGCGCCCAAGCGTGCACCTTTCTTTTCTTTGAGGAACGGGCCAAAGTGTTATCTGCAGACGCCATAATGATGAAGTACGAGGCCTGAATCGATGTGAATGCACGCCATACCGAATGAATATCAAGATTTAGTTACTTGAACTCGTGAGTTATGAGATATCAATCCATTTGTAATCCATACTTTCACCACCCATGTAGTGAAGGATCAAAGTATTCGCGAATCGAGTAAGGACAACTGCACTAATATTACAAACTTGATTGCATATATTTTGGTTAGTGACATTAGTATCCAAACCCTTTGGGGTTTCACGGTCAACCTTGATTATGTCATCAGAAAATTTTTCTGTAGGTATCCACCTAAGTCCAACATCCTTAAACATTTTACCAGACGGAATCCACTTATGGCAAGGTCTAGGATTGGTGACATTCTTATGCACGGTGGTAGATTTATCGTTATTCCTAGACTCCAAAGATTTGGCAGTTGGGATCCATCTAGGTGAAGTTTTAGGTTTGTTTTGCTTCATAACATGTTGAACCTTAGCCATGTTAGTAGCCTTAGTGGATTGTACCTTAGCATGTAAATTAGGAAAATGTTTCTTATTCGGAAAAGACTCAAAATTTATAGTTTCATTTTCTACATGCTTAGCATTCTTCTTCATATAACTACTCTTAGATGCAAGCCAACCCCTAGTCTTTTGAGAGTTCCTAGGTAATGGTTTACAACTACTAGCGGCCTTGAAATCTCGTGGAATGCATCACCCTAGGTCTTGCACCTAAAATTCCATCTTTCGAATCAGGCCTTTTTCCTAGCTTCTTCTAGATAATAGTTCTTCCACAAGTCATTCATATCATATGAATTCGGTTTTAATGCTTGGTTTTGACACTATTTTTGAACTAATCCGTGAGGTGCCGGGAGTAGAAGTGGCTACTTGTTGAGGGTTAATGGAGCTAGAAGCCTTATTCTTAGGTAACCTGTGAAGTGACCGGTTTTGATGTAACTTTTATCGCATCAACTGGGAGGCAAACCGTGTTTTTAAAACATTGGCCTTCGGATATAAACGCAGAGGGTCGCCTAACAACGGACCGGTCTCTAGTGGGATGAGAAACCGGCTTCCCAAGGTTGATGGTTTTGTAAACTTAGTGTTCACACTTTTCCCTACGCTTTCCTAAGCTCATTTTTAAGGCAACAATAGCGAAACTTTTTCCCAAGTTGAGCTGAGTTCATCAATTTTGCTATCAAAGAATTTTTTGTTCCATTGACTTAGTTCTAGCTTCTTTGACAGAGTCACTTAGTTCTATGTGATGCTTTCTCAAAGACTCATTTTCCTTTAGTAATTTGGCCACACAAACCGCTAATTCATCATTTCTCATTTGAATATCATAAATAGCATTAACATCGTAATTACTTGTAACCAAATTACTTTTCACATGCATGCGATATATGTTTCTTTAAATTGTTGATAGTAGAGTTTTGGCTTGAAGTCGAGCTTTAAATCGCTTATTTCAAAAATTCACTAAATTCGTGAA
Organism: Chrysanthemum lavandulifolium; assembly: GCA_022545495.1. Classification (NCBI taxonomy): domain Eukaryota; kingdom Viridiplantae; phylum Streptophyta; class Magnoliopsida; order Asterales; family Asteraceae; genus Chrysanthemum; species Chrysanthemum lavandulifolium. Next base: position 154,796,899 of record CM040239.1, on the reverse strand, counting down.
ATTCCGATTTTACATGGTTTCTTAGTTTGAAAACTTTCCTCCTTTCTTTGTATTGCAATTTCCAAAGAAATGCAATGTTTTTCAAGTTTTGAGAATTTGTTTGAAAGTTCATCAAAAGCCTTTTTATCAACCATATCATTTGTTTTGAAATTATTAGACTCAACCTCAACCAAGGAACATTTATCGTAATCATGTTCAAGATTAAGATCAAGATGTTTAGGTAAATTAGCGATGCACTATGTTGAATGCTTATGGTACCTCATCACATGACACTGCTCATTTATCCGTCTCGATATCTCGCATCCACATCATGTGTAACAAGAGTCACCGAACTCTTGGGTCGTTTCAAGGTTATCTATCTCGAGCCTCAGATTCGGTGTCAATTGATCCATCATCCGGTGCTTTACCCAACTCAACACTACAATCTTTTGATTGTGCCCGACATTCATTCCCATTTATGATTTCAAGATCTACTTCTTGTGTGTTAAGAGTAATCAAGAGTCGGTTACATCATTAATTGTAGTCTCGACATTCTCGTGATTCAAGAACACCCGACCTTTCAATGTATACATTACCCGACTCATCACAACTATCTCTCAATTGCACCGACACTCATTCACGCTTTCATCCTTTTGTAGTTTCCTCAATGTACTTTTCCACATTATCCATGAGTTGGATAAATGTCTCAATGAATTCTCAATTTCCATTCCAAGATGTTTTTGAAGGAAATTCCATCAAGTGTTGATTGTAATCAATATTCCCACCGATGAATGGTGAAATTGTTTGTAGATTACTTGAAGAGTCTGACTGAACCATCCTTTTGAACCTCATCATTGGTAAGTTGCGACTTTTAAATGTTCTAAGTTCAACAAAGAAGGTTCTCGCTGTAGGTAAGTCCCGACGGAAGAGGGCACTACATGTTCGATCCCCAACAGGATAACGGTGTATGAGGTGCAAATGAAGTAGTCGATAGGGCACAATGTCGCATTCCATTTGTATGGTATTCGTGGCATTAGCAGTGCAATTCATTCTCATTGTACTCGTAACATGAAGATCTCACATCGTCATTGATTAATTCAATCATCTTTAATCGCTCAAAGTAGCATACATTATCATTGTTGTCCACAACATCATACAATTTAAGTACTTCTAAAATTACGGGTCGATGAGTGTAAGACACGATGTTGTAGTATACACGGGATTTTACAAGTCTATGATTTAAACCGAGAAATAGATTCTTTCACGGGATTTTACAAAATCAAGAAGAAACCGTGATATAGTGACCAATAGAACGTGTTAAGATAATTGATGGATCGACACAATGATAGAAAATTGTGTGTTGGGTCTTATGATTGTTTGTAGGATTAGCAGAGATGTTGTTTGGTTGTGATTTGGGTTGGTTGTTGCACGACTTTACGGAGAAATTTAGGTCTAAAAACTTAAAAACCTCAATAACTTCTGTTCTGAGCGGATTTAGGCCTCGAGGGTTGACCCGAATGAACGTTCATTCGGCGTGCCATTCTCCTCGTTCTCACGGTCTTTTTGATGGGTAGAATGCTGGAAACGGAGTTACGGTTCAAAAGTTATAGCCGTTTGAAGTTTTGTCTGGAAAAGTCAACAAAACGCACTGATGAAATGGTCAAACCGCTTCTAACTATGAATACAAGTCGCTATGAAGACAACTCGCTAGTTACAAGTCGCTAGATGCACAAGTCGCTAGAGACAACTCGCTATGAAGACAAATCGCTAGTTGACAAGTCGCTAGATGCTCAAGTCGCTAGAGACAACTCGCTATAAAGGCAAGTCGCTAAAGAACAACTCGCTACCCACAACAAAGTCAAGTCGCTAAAGTTAGCAAAGACAAGTCACTACGTTGCCAAGTCGCTAGCCGTAATGGTACAGCCACTACTTTGTACTATTTTTCGCCTTGTCTCAATAGACAAGTCGCTAGTGCTCAAGTCGCTACTACCACAACTACAAGTCGCTAATAATTATAGAAGCAAGTCGCTACCAAGAAAACTAATCCGAGACTCAAGTCGCTACCAAGAAAAGTTCAAACACAACACTTTTCAATCCAAAACTAACCCAACCATAGTGATTCAAGCTTTCCAAATCAAAACCCAAGCACTTACAATGATTCTAAACACAAAAGTACAATCAAAATTCAAACTTTAACACAAGAAATTATCCAAATGATGCAAAAACCACTAAACTTTTCAAACCGAAAACCATATAAAACCACTAGAAATCCAAGAACATGTAAGAGATGATCAAACCATGGCTCTTGATACCATTTGTAACATATTGGATTTCACAAACACACAAACAATCACAAATATGGGCGACAATATGAGGTTTTAGAGAGAGAAAGTGGAAGATGGGAGCCTTTCTAGAGAGAAAGTAAACCAAAAGAAAGAAGGTTAGATTGAGTGAAGGTCCAACCTCTACCTGGGAGGTAGAGGGTATTTATAGTTACATACTAAACGCCCTCCTTCGACCGTGGATCGTGCATACAAGGGTAAAGACCCGTCTGCCTCCACGGTGTTGCACTAAACTAAATAACTAACTAGCTAAATAACTAAACAACTAGTAACTAACGATATGTCTACGAGCTAACTTATGCTAGATTATATTTGGGGTGACCGACACTTCACTATGGAATTTCTAATTCCTAACACAAAACCGTTTCACCCAACTATTTGGCGAATGATACCACTGTTAGGTCACTATGTTTGTAACACAAGCATCAATATAAGAAATAAGGTAAGAGAGATCGGATGAACACTTTAGCCAAACAAACGAATATAATGAAGAAAGGTTTATGCTTAGAGTGAATGAGAAAAGTGAACAACCAACCTTCAAATGAAGGTTTACATGAGGTATTTATAGGAAGGAACTAGGGCAACATGCAAGTTCACTTCCTTTCCTTCTTAGGCTTGGGCCAAGGCTTATGGGCCTTCTACATAAGCCTTAGCATAATAACAAACATAAAAGCCTAATTAAGCTAACTATTACATATTAATTACTAACACTTGTAATCTAGTTTAGGAGTGATTCCAACAATTCTTAAAAGGAGCAGCAAGATCAATGATAATGGTGTGCTTCTTTGTGCATCTGGCTAAGGCAAGCTTGAAAGAGAGCTTAGAATCTGCTCAACATGATGATTTTCGTTTTGGGGGGAAGCTACCAAAGTCTCACTTTCAGAAGGTTCAATTTATCTCTTCGATTCAAGAGCCTTGGAAGCTTTGGTGGTGAAAGTTTAAGAGATGACGATTTCTATCTTCTACAACGGGGCTGTTCGATATCCTTATCTCGGTACTCATATCATCATCTTCTTAAACTATATCTACTTTATCTATAAATATTTATCAAAAAACCAAAATACAAAATTATAAAACCAACAAAAAGAAAATAGAAAAATAGAAAATTTTCAAAAAAAAAATAAACCCATAAAAATCAGAAAATTTGAAAAAGACCAAAAAATATTGTTTTTCTAGAGACATGTCATCTGGTATCAATAACATCTACGGTCTTAGAAATGTCATTCAATAGTGGCACGGGACCATAGATGAAGTTCGAGCAGAGGTGTAAATATTTTTTCCAAAACATGTCTCAAACTATGGCTTGCGCTTATTTCAGATCAGAACCCGTGCTTAAACTAAGGTTTGCTATTATTTTGATAGCAACCCGCTCTTCAAAAAGGGAAAGTGTTGCGCTAAACCAATTTTCATAAATTCGCATTTATCCAAAATCTTAATGAGGAAAGCATGTCGAAGGATCATTGCTCCTACACAAATGTTTTTCTTTCTATAAATTCTTCGTAAAAATATTTGTTTGTCAAAATAGTGGAAAATGAGTTTTTGAAAATCAATCGACTTGGAGTTTTCATAACTTGCAAACTCAATCAATGACTTCAACATTTTTAAACTTTTCATAAATGAGTCATTGATTGAGGGGAGAATGTTTTCAAATCTATATCATCTAACCGGCATATTTAATCATCCTACATACTTAATGTAAAAACATGTTTGCCTAAGTTGAAGGACTAGGAGCATAGGATATGATTGTTAGGATTAGATGGTTATAGTTTGATGAACACATTATTCCCATACCCTTATCTCGATTTGATTGAATAGTCGATTGCTGTTTGGGTGTTGTCGACCACCATATATCTGTATGTATGTCCACTAACGTATGCAGATATCTTGGTATATAAGAATGTTCCCGATTCGGATCCCATAAAAGCAGATGATTGGATGCCGAAGGAAAGGGTAACTATATCTTGGGTCGAAAAAGAAGAAACGAAGCTTAATGGATCTCTATGGAGAGTTGGCACGATAGATGCAACTTCAGAGGTCTCATCGCTTCACGGACGGTTTTCTTTCATCCTCTCGGAACAACGTAAGCGACTTGTGTTTTCTCCACCTAACGTATCTTTTGCAGGATAAGTATTGAATAATACCATTTTGAATTTATCAAATGGTAAAATATTGTTTTGAAAATAAATCGGACTTAATTTTTGAAAATCAACCGGACTTCATTTTGTTAAAATATAAGTCACTCAATCATCGACTACGGTTATCGATTAAGGGGAGAGTGATTTCAATCTTAAATATTTTCAAACGATATTTCATCAAAAGTCCATTTGTACAAAATAAGTGGTGATCTAAAGATTTAATGATGTTTGGGTATGATTTTCTTTAAAACTCAAAGATCTTTCAAAATGAAAATTTTTCATTCTTGTTTGATTGTGAATTTTTTTTCTTTTACCTAAAGATCTCTTAAAATTATCATACCGACACTAACAATCTTTATTGTCTAAAATTGATCCTTATCAGTTATTTCAAAAATTAAATCAAGCCACGTCTTTCCCCAAAATTTTCTAAATGATTTAAATCAATTGGGATCACAAATCTCAAATGGTTTGAAATTTTTGATCGGGGGAGAGATCGTGATTTAAATCTCAATCTGTTTAAATATTTCAAAAGCTCTCCTGCCTCCATGTGCCAAACGATTTCTAATACATGATGCACATGATTGAGGAGGAGCATTTATCCAAAAACAAGATGAGAATTTAAACCAAGCCATATTTTCTCCCATGTTTTCTAAACCTATTTAGATCACTTGAGATCCAAAATCTCAAAGGGTTTGATATTTTTTATCAGGGGAGAAAATGTGATTTAAATATGAAATCTGATAAAAGGTGATCGTGTGATTCAAAGTGCAGTCGCTCTCCCATATGTGCTAAACGCTTTCGAATCTCAAGCACATATTGAGGGGAGCATTTCAAAATAAAATAAACTATCAAGGTAAAAAAGCTTCTATGTTTTAACATAAGTACCTTCTTTGATTTTCTAATGGTTTTCTGTATGGCAAGTGTGATCGTGAAAGTACTTCAAAGAACTCTTTCCTCTATGTGCAAAATAATTTCAAACAACCAACGCACATATTGAGGGGGAGAATTTACCAAGAAAATCAAAAGGCTTTTTCTATGGAAATTGTGATCAAGAAAAGATTTCAAAGTCCTCTTGCCTCCATGTGCTAAACAATTTCAAAATCTTATAGCACATGTTGAGGGGAGCATTTCAAATGATCAAAACAATTAAGGTACAAAACGCTTTGATATTATATCACAAGTACCTTGATTGATTTTCCAAATGACTTTTCAATTGGTTTCAAGAAGGAAAGAACTATACCACAAGACCGACCTTTTACTTTATGCATTGGAGTTATAAGGATGGTAAGGTTAGGTATTAGTTCCCACGATCCCGCCGAACCGGAGGGATCTACCGAGACAATCCACTAGATAGTGTAGAAGTCCTTAGGTATGATGAAAAAGGAGAAAGTGAGAATAAGGAAAGAGTGCCGATCGAGATAGAGCTAGAACCGAATAAACCCAACAAGGTTCTAGTAATGAAGTCTCGTAAGCAATCAAGGGGTTGAAGAATGAAAAGAAATGAATGTGAAAAGGGTGAAAAGAAATAGCCCTCCATTAATTCAACCTTAGGCGTAAACCGGTCCAATACATATGCTACCGGTGTTTACTAAGGTAACACCGGTATTGAAGACAAGACGTCATGGACCCAAAGGATGCACCGCACCTAACTTCCCAAACTACTCAAGTTCTCTTAAAAGGACTTGTTTCATTCTCACGGGAACCTACATTATCTATCGACTTTCTCTTAGAGATAGTTGATATTGAAGAAGGAGACCTCTCCTAGTCTCCCAATAGGAAACCAAATGCACAATTGAGTTTAGAGCCAAGAGATCATCCACAAAATCTCATTAGGACACAAAATTAATGAAAACTTGTTGTTTCACACAATGTGGAAAGTAAGTATATATTGAGAGTCCCACGATTATCCTTGTGGTATTGCCGTAACATCCGAGTGATATGTAAATACCACGATGAATATGGAAATTCTTCAAGAATCAAGCTTGTGACAACCGGATAGAAACAATGGGGCGATTCACCGTGAATCAACCTTGGTCCAGAAATGAATTGACGAATACTTTTGGAAAAACCTTCGATGTGCAAATCTTTTCTTTCTCCAAAGACATCGAATGTGTATTCATTTTCAAATACAAAAGTATTTCGATTGAAAATTGATCTTTCTTATAAAACCTTCGTCAGATTGCAAAACTCTTTCTTCAAGCAATACGCGATTGTTTTCAAATCGAATTTTCATCAATCGCTGAATCTCAATTCATTGGTTCACTCACTCCGTGTTGTCTACTTTGGGACGCCCGGCTTGAGAACGGCTAGATCAAGTCGCTAAACCTGTCAAGGAGATTCTTTGAATTCTTCCCGATCACATGCAAGATTTATATCGATCAACGGGAACCGTGGTTCTTGCAATGTATTCAACGAAGTGAACAAAGACACTTTCTTGTGTTTTATTGCTAATCGTTGTTTGCGGAACATTGGACGGTTGCGGTGATCGATATTGAGAAGTCAATTCACAACCGCATGCTCACAAAGATACACACTTAATTGAAGAAAATCATGACCATCAAAGACATACAACAATGCTTCCACATACTCGATGAAAAGATGTCATGATCCGAAAGTGTGAGCATGTCGGTCCAAAAGTCACAACATCACGTGAAGGAAACACAACAAAGGGTGATCCAGATTTGTTGTGGCCGATGATCTCAATGAAAGCTCAAAGATCATCAAGACGTGGATCGCTTGAAAGACCTCCACCGAAAGTACAAAATATGCGGACTTTGAAGAAACACTGCTAAAGCACAAAGATGCGGAAGTTGAAGAATTAAAGTCTACGAGCTCAAGACTAAAGATAAAATAGAATGCTAGGATTCAAAATGTAAATCATAGGGTGACCTCCCTTAGGGGGAGATTGTTAGGATTTAGAAAATCCATAGTGAAGTATCGGTCACCTCAACTATTGTCTAGCATATGTTAGCTCGTAGACATATCGTTATTTACTTGTTTATTAGCTTAGTTATTAGTTTAGAGTAACACCGTGGAGGAAGGACGGGTCTTTACCCACTGCATGCCTGATCCACAGTCCGACAGGAGGACGTTTAGTTGTAACTATAAATACCTCTTCCATCCTTGGAAGAGGTGGTGCTTCTTAATCTAACCTTTCATTTTTTGATTTTACTTACTCTCTAAGAACACCTCTCTACTCTTTCTATCTCTAAACATGGCACACTTGTTTCATCATCATCCAAGGCCACCCGAATCATCAAGCAACATAAAAGCATGATCCTACATGCCTTGTTAGCCTTCCCATTTTGCGAGATGTATACGGACACAAAAACGAAACTTGATGCCATATGGAAAAGTATATGAAAAGATGCATTGTCAAATTCGTCCGTTGTCACATTGAAACATTGCTTTAAATTGGGTTTAAACATAAGCACGAAATCATGTAAAAACAAAATAAACATCAAACTTTTCCGTAAAAGAAAAACCCATAAAAAATGAGAGTAATCATCCAAACAAACACATAATATTTAAATACACTTCAACTTAAAACAGGAGAGGTCCAAACATTAGAATGAACAAGTTCAAACAACCTACTAGTTTTGGTGGTTGAAGAAAAAAAAAGAGAAACAACATTGTTCAAGTTGACAAGCTTAACAAGTTGGTAACGACTTTATTTGAACATGAAATGAACTTCCTAGATACCCATTAGGGTTTTGGCTATGCCTCTCATTAATATATTGACGACGATATGGTGAATGGCTAAATGTAGGAAGGCCAAAAGCCCGAGAGATTAGCACACGGAGGAGGTTAGATTCGAAAGGATTGTTAACTGACAAAGACGCTTTGGCATTTAGCCCGAAGCAATTGCCTCATTACCCCCGTGTCGAAGCGGTGTCACAAACAATGTCAGCATGTAATCGAGATGATGTCACCTAACGGCAACAACAAAGGTCAAAGATAGCGACCGAGACAACGACCGTGTAGCGATAGCCTACATTATAAATACGCATACAATGAATTGGTAAAAGGTATCATTTTCGCACACAAATACTTATATTACACACCCTTCGGTGAACCCCATACTTACTCTCACACCGGAGCTTGGTCTTGGGATAACAACCGGGCGAGGCTAACGCGCTTTGTGAAAACGTATAGGGGGTGAATACGTTTCGCTTCAAACTTAAAACTTTTGTATCAAATATACTCGACGCGAGGATGCATTTAACGCATTACGGCATGTAAGGCCAACCCCTTAATATCACATAAGATTTCGCAAGATTAATGGTTCATTATAAATCAAGTTTCACCATTATTAGTCCGGTTTATTTTTCTTGATCAAGCGTGTCATAATATGTAAAGTGATAAATATAGTTTATGACTATATGAAAGACAAAGTATGCATCACAAACATAGAAATCAACCACATGGACAATAAACAATATAAAGCAAGAATAAAAGTAAAGCGATAAGTAAAAGGACGACAAACCAATACGAGGATTTATAGTGTTTCGGTCTCAAGCTTCTCTTCACCCTACTCCACTCCCGAGTCACCTACTCGAGAGTTACTTCACTAGATCAACAAACTCCATTCTTGGCGGAGAAAACCTTACACAACATCGCTACACTTTTTCCGGTACTAAGCTAAACACCGAGTTCTTCCACGAGGTAGAACCAAACCTATCACAACGTCGCCTACACTTTATCCCAAGACAAGGCTAGATACCGAATCCTTCCATGAGGTAGAACCAAACCTATCACAACGTCAACCTACACTTTATCCGGTACAAGGCTAGATACCGGGTTCCATTACAAAGGAGGAACCATTACCCGACCAACATGACACATCTATGACACCCGTTATGTTTTGTGGCCAAACATAACAAACCTTGTGTTTTATGGCACAAACACATAAACCATCTAATCTAGTTATAGATACAAGAATATGATACTAGACAATATCCAAGACAATTTGTCTAATGGATATGAAATCCTAAACCAAACATCAAGAACACAAAGCATGATGTATTTGGTCTTCTATGAATGAAGATGAAAAGTTTCCCAAGCTTGTTGTAGAAGATCTTCATGTGCTTGTATTCTTGTGATGGGTGATCACTTCATGAGGTAAGGATGCAAGATCTCTAGGCTTGCTTTGGAGGATCACTTGAAGTATGCTTACAACAAATGAAAGTTAGAAGCATTATGATCATATGAGATGAGGGTGGTTTATATGTTTCCTAATGATCTAAATATGCTAGAAATGGTGGAGAGAAACTATGTGCAAAGGTGTTAAGAAATGGTAAGAAGTGGCTTGCTATTTATAGGCAAAAAGGCCAAAACAAGTTTTTGCCCCAAGGATCCCTTCTGGAGGGATCCGGCCCTTGTAATTCCAAGGGATCCGTGGGACGCTCCTCTTTACCCATGGGTTATGGGTCATGGATCATGGGTCATGGACTTGAGTGCCCACCAAGGTACAATGTATCTAGACATTGGGTTATGGGTCTTGGGTCATGGGTCATGGGTCATGGGTTTTACCCAACACATTTACTTATGTTTATGTATTTTATAAAATATAAGTAACCAAAATTACTTAAGTATTTTATAAACTATTTAACTAAACATGTTTAATGGTTTGTTAGGGGTTTGATCATAACGCAACATAACAAACATATACGAACTCGTGTTGTAGCATACAAGGACTTGAGTCGTCGAGAGGTGTTGAAAGTATGTTGAGACAAAATATAATTACAACTAACTTATACATTTTACGTTATGTATTACAAGTTACATGTTTGTCATCAACAAAACAAACGAGATTAAATATAAATTTAAAATCATAATATTTGCACTAACAATCTCCCCTTTTGATGATGACAAAATATATGTAAACGTAATAGATAGGTAAACTTGTCAAAGTTACGTGTGTCCGATATTTCCTATACATTACCTTCTCCGTCATTACACTCTTATCCCCTTTATATCGAAACAAAAGGGTGTGTCCTTGGAGTTTTAACTTAATTTCTCCCAAGAATGGCGAGTTTGCATCATCCCTAGTAAAGTTAAATTTAAATAACACCTTATTGCTCCAATTGGCACACCACGCCAATACCTTCAACACGAAACACTAATGGAGGAAGAGAAGAATTATCAACAAGATTCACTTGATGGTCTTGATGATGACGGCTTAGCAACTCATGACCTTGAGCTTGCATGTCTTCAAGAGGTGGTGATCTCGCCTTTAAGAGGAACCTAGAGAATCACACAAAGAAAAAAATACATAGAAAGATCCTTTGAATTATAACCATTATTGCCAACTGCTCAATGGATTAAATTTTTGAGGCTTAACCTACATCAAGGTTAGTGTTAAGGAATAAAAAAGAAAAATATATGATGAGAAAGAAATCTCCCTTTTGTTGAAACATAAAGGAATTTTGAAGAACGAATGTGTGCATTCTCCCCTTTGACGGTTGCTCCCCCTTGTTAAGGGCGTCAAGTATTTTAGGAAGCTAAGACGAAAGTATTGAAAAATTTGCAATGTTTTTGCTTTGACGAAAGCTACCCTCTATTGAGGACGTCAAGTGCTCCTAGTGTGTTTTGAAAATCTACAAAACAAAAAATTAGTGAAAAAATATATTCGTCGTTGGACGAGTTATATGATGCACTTTGTAAATGCTCGACGGAAGCTCCCCCTAGCTCGAGGGAGTCAAGAAGAACCTACAAAAAAATAAGTAAACCTTGTCCGAAGACAAGTGTGCCATATACAAACCCATGTATATGAGTGAACCTACAAAAAATTAGTGTAAAATTTCTTCCATATATAGAGAATCCCATACACATCAAAGTGTATATATATGAACCTACAAAGAAAGGATTAGTGTCAAAAGAGAATAATCCTACTACTTGCATCATCGTGGTAGTTCAAGATGAGAAAATAAATGTATTTGGGGATGAGACGCATTTCATTACGAAATTCACTTGGCTTTTGACAACATAGATGTTTGTGGAGGATGGTTGAGTGACCATGAATTGTAGTGGTAGTGAGACACTTGTAGAATGTGGTTGACACAAGTAGCTTGTGGTTGACACAAGTAGGATGTGGTAGAACATGAAACATACTTCATCACGTAGCTCATGAACTAGACCTTGTAGAATGATAGAAATCATTATTATGACTTAGAGGTATGGAAGTTTTGGTAGAGGTGATGAGAGGTCAAGTTTTACTAGGTAATAAATAGACTCAATATTAGCAAGGGATGGTGATGAAAGGTATCAAGGTGACTCTTTGAATCGGTTGATGATTCAATAGAGGTGGTAAACATGATGACTTTGTGAGTAGTGACAAAAGTGGAGTAAGATGGTTAGGATGATGCAAGATTAGGAATAAAATAAAATAAAATGTGCGAATGAGCACAACTTGACTTGATGATGAAATCGACCATTGTTAACCTACAAGAATCCAAATGAGTTAGTAAAAAAGGAAAACATTTATACAAATGAAGAAATTGTTCACATAATATCATGAAAGAAAAGAAAGAACATGTAAATAATCATATAAATGCAACTCATTTATAAACATATAAGAAACTGACAATCCTAAGTGTTGAACAAGTGCTTGAGTGGAAAAAGGAAATTTGAAATGATTATCTAAAGAGATAATGTACCTTCTGTTCCCCGGTTCTACCGGTTCCCTCACTAGAGGGATCCGGCTAGCCTTAGTCTAGGGATCCGGCTAACATATGAGGTGAAAAAGGGGGTGATTGGATTCTATCAATGTCTAGCACCTACCTATCCTAAGTTACCCAGTCTATTAAGTGTCTTACATGGCATGAGACCTAAGTGGTCAAGACTAATGAGTGAGATTTGTCAATGATGGCTTTTTTGGGGAAAATTGAGTTTTAGAAACATAAATGAGTGATTATGGATGACACTAAGTGTTTTGAGGATGGTGAATGGTTATAGGAACTAAATGGTGGTTAAAGTAAAATTTATAAAATTTCTTAAAACTCATAAGAAATGAAAAACTAGTTTTTGAAGCATTTTAAGGTAAAGATGACCAAAATCAATTTGCTAAAATTGAAAGAAATGTCAAACTAGGTGTTTTCAGTTGAGAGGAATAATGTGTAAACATTGTAGCAGAAAGATGATGAGTTTTGAAGTAATGATAAATCAAAAATACTTTGAATGTGATCCTAAGTCATCTATGAGTGAATGTGAGATCAACTAAGCCTAAGAAAAGTTTAAGTGATCCTAATGTAGCATGTTTAACTAGTCCAATAAGGTCTGGAAGGTTGGATTGATTCAAGGAGGCTAAAAAGGAACTTATGTCTACCCGAATCCCACAGATCCTTCACTTGAGGGATCCGTCTAGTTATATCTAAGGGATCCGGCATCTGAGACAGGTTTTCTTAACAGAATAGTTGCAAAATTTTGCTCTATGTTTCGAATTTTGAAACTAATGATTTCTACAGCAAGTATATATATATACAAGTTAAGCATAGCTAGGAGAGCAAGTAGAAAAAAAACATATAGGCAATCAAATGAGATTGAGCTCACAAATAACACAAAGGTTTAGCAAACTTAATAAGCACTATTCAAGAAGCCCAAAACAGATTTACGGTCTAGATTAGTAAATCATTTACACTAACAATGACATGCAAGGTATGTGTCTAGAAAGATTTGTGAGGTGCTAGTTTATGACAATCTAGACTATCTTTAGATCCAAAATGTGGAGTTGTTATTTGTGGAGATGAAGGAATTGTGTTTAGAAGAGTAAGTGTTGGATTTAGAAAGGCTTGAAGCAAGTACCGTTTTGTGAGTTGGTTTTGGCTAAAAGATGTTTGCGTATGTGTTGGTATTTGAAGAGTAAGAAACACATGTATATGCGTCCTTAAGAAAGTGAATTGTTTTAGAAGGTTGTTTTGGTCAACGGAAGCAATGAACTATGTATAGTCATTACGGATGGTGATTAGCATACAATGAGCTTCGTCCATGAAGTCATGTAGCTCTTCTCGATCAAAGCAAGATAATCGCTTGATGAGGCAAGTGGTTGTGATTAACTTAAAAGAAAATTTAATTTTACAACTTGTTTGATTAGTAATCCTAAGACAATGCAAAGTATTTCCAATGTAAACTTACTTTAGGAAAACATAGGAGTATAAATTTCTCAAGTGAGAGAATGAATATGAGACTATTACTAGTGGTGCTCAATTACGGCTAAGCACGACCATTTTTACGGGCAATTCCACATACCCAACTTCTATCAATGAAGCAATTCAACCGTTAGGTCAAATTGAGTTTCTAGTGCAATAAGTTCTCCAGTATTCATTCTCAAGTTAGGAAAATTTATATTCCTACAATGGCCTATCGAAGAGTAACAATGATGATACTTTGCTTCGTTTTATTAATATTATGCTTGAAACAACTAAGGTGACGAAGGTGTCATGTTTTAAAAAAAATTAAAAGTTGTCCATATGGTGAACAAAAATGGTTGGATGAGCTAGTTCAAGATATGTTGTTGAAAGCTCGAGTTTGGATTTTCGAATATGAACAATTATATTTGCGTTGCAAAATAATTTACTTGAGTATATTGGATGAAATAATCAAGTTGTCAATCCTACTATGAAGCTTGGAAAGCGATCATGAAAAGGAAAACGGGAGAGTACATCATCAACACAAGTGTAGGTTATGACCCGATGTACATTCTTGTTGTTTTTAGAAAATGACACAAGTAGAAATATAAAATCAAGAAATCATATAAGCACATAAAACATTTATGTTGCACACATGACAAACTCAACTAGAAGCCATTTAGTATATTACATGTTTTAAACATTTTTTCAACTTATATGACTTATCTAAGTATTTAAACTAACATTTTCGACAGGCCTAGATGTTATCTCAAAAACTCCTTCAAATAGCACAATGATTAATAAAAGATTACTAAATCGACAAACAAGAGAATGAATAGCAAGGTGAGGAAACCACATATGTTATTCAAACAAACAAGCACAAAAACTATTTGAGATAAACAAATAATCAAGTAATGCAAGGTGAGACAATTAATCATTTAGCATAGCATACGAAAGTTTTTTTCATCGCTTTATGTTAAATATAAACATGTATACCAAGCTTGATTAGTTTCTTTTATATTTATAAATATGATCAAAACCTTGATTTCAAAATAAGACACACTATTGTTCAAAGACGAAAACATTCGTCTCCAATTAGATCAACAGTTTGTGCAAAAGTTATGACCGAAAAATGACTTTCTATTATAAATCAATGATTCTGTAAAAAAAAATTGAATCAGTTTTTGAAATCATTTTTAAATAAAAGTAGACTCAAATACCTTTCAACCTATAGGTGGCACGACTTCTACGGACTTACGGTTAATTAGTTATGAATTTTTGAAATTTTGACAAAAACAGTCTTCTGTACCACGGATTCGCCGGATCCCTTCCAAAAGGGATCCGCCCTTTGATAGTAAAGGGATCCGCGGATCTGACACAGATTTACAATAATGCATGTTTTGATCCGACGAAAAGGTTTGACCTTTGTAGACTTTTTAGTGAAGTTATATTACCCATTTTAATCTTTATTAAAGCTTGATTAACAAGATATCTAACAACAAAACTTCAAAGATAAAAAAAACAACAAAACACTTTTCATATTATGCTTGACTTCACCAAACATTTGATAGAAGGACCTTACTCGTTTTGAAAAACATTTGTTTTTAAAAACTAGAGCCAACCCGCTCTGATACCAATTGTGAAAACGTAGAGGGGGGGGGGGTGAATACGTTTCCGTTTCAAACTTAAAATTTTTGTATCAAATATAGTATAAATCATCACATTTGCTAATCTCGACGCGAGGATGCATTTAACGCATTACGGCATGTAAGGCCAACCCCTTAATATCACATAAGATTCCGCAAGATTAATGGTTCATTATAAATCAAGTTTCACCATTATTAGTCCGGTTTATTTTTCTTGATCAAGCGTGTCATAATATGTAAAGTGATAAATATAGTTTATGACTATATGAAAGACCAAGTATGCATCACAAACATAGACATCAACCACATGGACAATAAACAATATAAAGCAAGAATAAAAGTAAAAGGACAGAAAAACCAACACGAGGATTTATAGTGGTTCGGTCACGAAGCTTCTCTTCGCCCTACTCCACTCCCCGAGTCACCTACTCGAGAGTTACTTCACTAGATCAACAAACTCCATTCTTGGCGGAGAAAACCTTACACAACGTCGCTTACACTTTTTTCGGTACTAAGCTAAACACCGAGTTCTTTCACAAGGTAGAACCAAACCTATTACAACATCGCCTACACTTTATCCGGTACAAGGATAGATACCGAGTCCTTCCACGAGGTAGAATCAAACCTATCACAACGTCGCCTACACTTTATCCGGTACAAGGCTAGATACCGGGTTCCATTACAAAGGAGGAACTATTTCCCCACCAACATGACACATCTATGACACCCGTTATGTTTTGTGGCCCAACATAACAAACCTTGTGTTTTATGGCACAAACACATAAACCATCTAATCTAGTTATAGATACAAGAATATGATACTAGACAATATCCAAGACAATGTGTCTAATGGATATGAAATCCTAAACCAAACATCAAGAACACAAAGCATGATGTAGTTGGTCTTCTATGAATGAAGATGACAAGTTTCCCAAGCTTGTTGTAGAAGATCTTCATGTGTGTGTATGCTTGTGATGGGTGATCACTTCAGTAGGTAATGATGCAAGATCTCTAGGCTTGCTTTGGAGGATCACTTCGGGAGTATGCTTACAACAAATGAAAGTTAGAAGCATTATGATCATATGAGATGAGGGTGGTTTACATGTTTCCTAATGATCTAAATATGCTAGAAATGGTGGAGAGAAACTATGCAAAGGTGTTAAGAAATGGTGAGAGTGGCTTGCTATTTATAGGCAAAAGGCCAAACAAATTTCGCCCCAAGGATCCCTTCCGGAGGATCCGCCCTTGTAATTCCGAGGGATCCGTGGGACGCTCCTCTTTACCCATGGGTTATGGGTCTTGGGTCATGGGTCATGGGTCATGGGTCATGGGTTTTACCCAACACATTTACTTATGTTTATGTATTTTATAAAATGTAAGTAACCAAAATTACTTAAGTGTTTTATAAACTATTTAACTAAACATGTTTAATGGTTTGTTAGGGGTTTGATCATAACGCAACATAACAAACATGTACGAACCTGTGTTGTAGCATACAAGGACTTGAGTCGTCGAGAGGTGTTGAAAGTATATTGAGACAAAATATAATTACAAGTAAATTATACATTTTACGTTATGTATTACAAGTTACATGTTTGTCATCAACAAAACAAACGAGACTGTATAGATTAAATATCGTAATATTTGCACTAACAGCATTGTTACATCCTTGCAGGTATCCGGAAGACTTAGCTTAACAAGGCTGAAGGATAGCTGAAGATCATTACTACCTCACAAAAAAATACTTGAACATATATAGAGTTTACAAGGGACAACGGTACATAAAACCCTTACGCTATACATCAATCATAACAGATATAAATAAAGGTATACGTACTATTTAACCAAATCATTTCTAAGTTTTGTCACTGATACACGAGTGGCGTAAAAGATTTTTTTCATATATACTAAAAGAGAAATTATTTGTACACTCTAAAAATTGATTTGACACTCAAAACTGTGCATTAAACAGTTGTACTGTATATATATTATGCTTTAACATGTTGCACATTAGAGTGTGCAAATCAAAACATAATGTGTACAAATCATCTCCCATACTAAAACCATCCCGAAGTGGTTCTATTTTGTTTCTTCCCGCAAAAAATACGAATGTGCACCAGTTATGAGAGTTTGAACATGTAAACTTTTGAAAGATTAATTACTACTGATTCCATTCAGAAAATATAGAGCTTGTTTTCACTTAATGTAGTTAACATGTTGGATTATTAGAGCAAAGGGTATGGTAATTTGGTGTTGTGTGTTAACCCTTAACGCGGGCATGTTAAGGGATGTTAACCACACCGTGTGTGGCGTTAAAGGGGGGCATTAACGGGACAAGTTAAGCCCCTAACGCAACGCTAAGCTGCATATATATTAAAAAAAAAAAAAAAAAAAAACAAAAAAAAAAAAACAAATCATTTCACCCCATCAAACATTACTTTTGCATTTAAAACAAAATTTCACTTACACCCTCAACCTATTCAAATTTAAATTCAACCTGGTTCGGTTTGGTGGGATAACCGATTCAAATTTAAAATTTAAAATTCAAATATTAGCGGGATTTATTCAAATTCAAAATCAAAATCAAATCTTTCTATATATACAACTCCACCAAAGTTGTTTATCACACACAACTCACACACAGAGATTCTCAAAAATGTCTCGCAAAGACTTCTCCGAACAATTCCCCAGTCCACCACAACTGCCAGAAAATCTATTTCCACCAGAAGATGAAGTTTATTCAACTTCACCAGAAGATGTCTTTCCGGCATTCCAACCGAAAAATGTATTTGTAAACACTTCACCTGTTAACACTCCACCGGTTGACCTCCAAAACAATCCGTTTGGGTTTAGTGAGGATTATCTTCGTGAACTTGAGCATGACGAGGAAAATCTTAGAGAGATAAGAGAAAATGAGGCAGAACTGATTTAACATCATGGAAGGAAAGTATTATGTTGGCGAGTTTAATTCCTCTTCGAGTGAGGAGGGTTATATCTCAGATGATTCGTATTCTTAATTTGTATTTATTTTCATCAATTTCGTAATAGTTTGTATTAATCGTATTATGTAATTCGTATTTAACTTTAATGTTTAATGTAATTCGTGTTTTAAATGTTATGTTTTTAGTTTTAGTTTAGGGGCTGAGTTTGAAAATATTTTAGTTAAAGTGAGTTAAAGTGCGTTAAAATTAAGTTATAATAAAAGGGTTTTTTTTTTTTTTTTTTTTTTTTTTTTTTTGCGAAATTTTAAAACGATGACGCCTTGACGCAACATGATGTTAAACCTTAACTTGTGTAACTACACCCTATGCTCTTAACTAACTACTTAATATAAATCGAGTACACGATATAAAAGAACCTGTGACCTAATTAAGATCAATGTTGCAAATTTGATTTAGCAAGCGCGATATTCATTATGCAACGGATCATAATTCCCTCTCACCTCTTTATATTATACAAACGGTTTCAGTTAAAGCTAAATCAAGTCTCTTTCCCACACTCGTACTAAATCAAAGAGTTATCCCACTCAGTTCCTTACATGATCGGTTTAAAATGATAAATTCTCGTCAGCATACTTGTATGATCAGCTTAAAGTGACCATTATGACTATCTACAGTGCCACGTAAAACCGGATAATGTGAACGATCTAGATTGATGGACATATCAAAATTCAACATGGTCAGTTGGAACAATCAACATGCACGAATGGAGACCAAAATACATGCAACAAAAAAGATTTAAGAACTGAATCGTCAACACTGGGAATACAATCAGTACCATTGAAACATATCAAAAATTCACATAATTCACTTATGTACCTTGCAATGCATTTATCTCTCTATTACCTTTTTACCCTCTGATCTTCGATATCAAAATCATTTTGTTAGAAAGGTATAAGAGCACACCTCGTGGAAGATCATTTTAATTTGCTGCTCCATATTGAGGGAATACTTTTCGGATAAACTCAAGAAACCTTTCGGAGTAAAATGTGGGGTCCACTGCTGATATGGATACCGAGTCGAATTGGAATGATTTATATTTATGCTCGATCTTCTTTGTTATATTGTACTCTTGTAATATGTCGATGATACCCAAGTATAATACAACGTCGTATACCTCATGAAACATTTTTTCTTTTTTGCCTGGAAGAAGCTCGGCTCTTGCTGGCATGTTCACTCCTAGTTGTATTTGTAACCTGCCAAAACAAAATGTCATAATACTAAGAAACACTCGATTCACAAAATGAGGGACCAATAACATGATATATTTGACCTCCAAAGAGTCAATAAATCTAGTAGCAAGTCATGTGCCCTAGTTGACCTCCAAAGAGTCAATAACAAGATATATTTGCCGGTTTGGCAACCAGTGACTTTGGGAAGTTTATGCTTACACATTTAATGTTACATTTTTCAATTTGGTGAGATGAAAGTCGTGCATCATTAGTCCTGCAGTAAGTGAACAAGGTCCAAGCCTAAAAACAGCCCAGTTTTAAAAAGGCTGCTCAAGCGTGGTAACATAACTTGGTCCTTCTCATGGAAAAAGAGGCTGATTATGCTATTTTGTAATGGTGGCAAGAAAGGCAGAGTCGGACCGGTTGAATAACCAGTCAATACAAGCTTAAGCCATGGGCGGAGATAGGGAGGGATCCCGGGGGTCACGTGCCCCCCTAGCAAAAAAAATGTACTGTAAATTTTCTAAAATATATGGACTTTTTTGTAATTTGCCGCACTTAATAACCATTTTGTATTGTAGTTTCTAAAAATTATCAAAATGTGCCCCCTCAAACAAAAATTTCTGGCTCCGCCCTTGGCTTAAGCCATAATGGGTCATTTTTAGGACGATGGAAATGGGTCGGGTCAGGTCATCCAGCAAACATTTGTTTTATCCGTAACTATATAATTACAAAATAATTTAACATATTTCACAATTTATTTAGAAAGGTCATGATGAACATAAACATGGGACGGTTTTCAACCTTTCCACCCATTTGATCCATTTTCTATCTGGTAACATCCTTTACGTTAACCCATTTGACCCGTAAAAGTCAAGCTAAACCCAACTAACCCATTTATAGGTAAATGGGTCAAGTTTGCAGCCTCTAGTGATTTATGATACCTTGCTGTGCCGGGGAGAAGGAGATCCACTTCAGCATCACCAGTAGCTGATGATCTCAAACGGCTTCCACGTATATGTGGGCCAACAACTACACTACTATCTCCAGATCCATGTGGCACCAAAACAAGCCCTTGTGGTGATATCTCATCCTCCATAGATTCTGTTATTAAACCACCACACCATAATAAAATTACCTATGAACATGATTATTTATGTTTTACAGTGCAGACATGTGAAATGCTAAATCGAATGATAACACACCTTCTTCTGCAACGATTCCCAGTCCATCTCTCGTTAGACTTTGGTTATTAGACATCAAAGATTTTAGGTGCTGTGGGGCTCGATAATGAACACCAAGTAAAAGACTATAATCCATAATATTCTGAGCTTCTAGAAAGTTGCTATCAATCTCAATCTGCCTGTATGCACAAAGATAAAAATGGTCATTTGGTCTAAAGTGGAAACAGTAAAACATAGTTTTGGTTGAATAAAGGTAAAACCAGTAAACCTTAAACACTTTTTTTTTTTCTGTATGTACAACACAGAAAGGTTTACGACAAAAAAACAACGTTAAGGGATTTAATCCCTCATATAATAAAAGTTGGTTAGTTAATTCTAGCATAAGAAAATTTAATGGGAAAAACCATAGTGAAGAAAAGGTTTAGGGGTTAAACCGCCAAAAATGGGTGGTTTTACGATTATTATAAACAATAGAAATACTTACTTTAGAAGAGCGCCACGCCAAGAAGGTTCTAGATAAAAACAATAGTTTAGATCAAGATCTTTAAGTATCGTGTTCTCGTCTATTTCAACCTTATCTGCTGAACGCCCAAGTGATGAACCTTTTAAATCAAATCTTCTATGAATCCTTAATTCTGTGCAGAACATATTTCCCATCACCACAAACCGGAACTGTAATATTCATAACTATATATTAGCAAGGTCGTGACAAAAATTTAATAATCCATATAGGTAATGTTACCTTTTGACCACTTGACGGTTTGATCCTGTGCAGCCCAAAAAACTTAGTTATCAGTGTGTTCTCGTATGTCCGCACATGCCGGTGATAGTCTGGAAGCATCCGCAAAAGGACCTACAGCATTTTTCAGTCATTTAAATAAAACATCTAAAACTTTATATGCTTATATAAGTAAATGATACGATACCTGAACTTCAGATTTTCTTAATGTCTTAATCATAAAACGATCATCTTGAGACAAGAAAAAGACGCTACCACTTTTCCCAGGAGAAGAAAGCTCTCTAAGAGCATCGTTGCCACAAATGGACATCATGTAGTCAGCAGCATCGATCTTGAACATTTCTCTCAAGTTCCTAGTGTAATAAAAAAGTATAAGAAATTCATTTCAGATTCTAAAATGATAACATACGCAGATATATGTATTTAGGAATCGGTAAATGACATGTTCACAGAAATGCAATTTTCTCTAACTTGTTTAGTAATAATAATATAATACTATATGAGTATATGTAACATACTTCTTTTTATTCATTCAATGTAACAAACTTATCTTTCTTGCCATTTGATGCCACACGATATTCTTAATTATATACAAAATTCGAAAAGTAGAAAGCCAGAAACTATGAAGTTAGGGGTGTTTGGGTTAGCTTATTAGATTTTTCACGCTAAATATGCCCTTTTATAAAAGCCTAGATGGAGTTGACCTTTTTACAAGGGCTTAACTTTATAAGCTAAAAAACATTAACGCCGTTCAATCAGCTAATCCCTTCTTAATCTCCCAGATAACAAGAACGCTTAGAGCACACACAAACAGCATGAAAACGCTAGGAACACGCACTGAAACACCACGAACACACGCAAAAACACATGAAAATACCAAGAACACGCACAAAGCTCATGAAAACAAAAAGACACACAAACACACAAAACACTAACACACACAAATATAATACACAAAGCGGACAACCAACCTGAAAACCATTGGACAGTAATCCTTCCACTTGAAATCTTCAGACTGATGAGTAGGTGTCAGTTGAGATCCTTCTTTAGGGAACTGCATCCAAAAGCTAGCTCGAGGACCAAAATCTGAAGTCCGTACTTCCCTCTTTTGAACCGGTGTTATTTTCCCCACAGTATACCTAATCATATATTTCAGTTTTTCTAAACAGTCAAACATTAATCGAACTAAAATAAGATAATGATAGATTTAATTAACGTTTACCTGATCCCAAGCTGTAGACTGAGCATTAAATCATAGCTCCGGTGACCTTTGATAATCGCTTCCCCTGGTCTCTTAACCTCTTTCACAAGTTTCATCTGTCTTCTCATTTCTCTTTTAGAACCATCTGAAAAACTATTATCAACCACAAGCTCACTAATCAAAATCCCTTGCATATATTCTCTTTCAAGTATTGGAGTTTCAGTTTTATCCTCCCGACCCGAT
This sequence comes from Chrysanthemum lavandulifolium, assembly GCA_022545495.1. Taxonomy (NCBI): domain Eukaryota; kingdom Viridiplantae; phylum Streptophyta; class Magnoliopsida; order Asterales; family Asteraceae; genus Chrysanthemum; species Chrysanthemum lavandulifolium. The sequence goes on along the minus strand of CM040239.1, from coordinate 154,774,134 downwards.
TCAGACAAAAAAGATGCCAGATCACTTCCCATAACTTTCTCAATAGCAACTTCTAAACTCCATCTTCTTTCTAATGAAACATTACTACTTCGACGAGGCTCTTCAACATTATGAGACGATCGGCCAATTTTAAAGTTTCCCATATCAATAGAAGAAGCATGTTGAATACGTGACACTTGGTTTACTTTGTTGTAAGTCAGATAATAAACCACGTTTTCTTAAAGCTTTAAGGTGTAGTTCCTGTCTAGCAGGCAATCGACATCCGTTTGGATAAAATGCTCCTTTACCGTCTTTTAAGCCCCTGGTCCATGTTCCAACATAACGACCGCCATCACTCCATGTATAAGCTCCAAAACCATGCATAACGCCGTTAGACCAACTTCCTCATACGAATCACCATTAGTCCAATTTAAGATCCCTTTTCCGACATTTTCCCACCTTTCATATTACCTAAATATTCATTTCCGTTAGCCCATGTATACTTACCAGGCCCATCCGTGAACCCTGAATCCAAGAGCCTTCGAAACATCCTCATTTGGGAAAGTTTGATAGCCTAACCCATGTTTACGGCTCAACCGCCAACGACCTTTATATACTAATTTATCGGATCGAATGTAGGTCCCAGTACCCTGCATATACCCATGTGAAAACTCACCTTCATAATTTGCCCCAGAGGAAACGAAGTTTTCCATGTCCATGCCAGATTCCTCGTCTCCATTCTCCGTCATATACACAACCGTTGACCAAACATACTTTCCTGAACCCTCGGTACGTTCCCGAGTGATCCGAGTAAAATTCACCATTTTGGAGTATAAGTTCACCAACCCTGAAGGCAACGCTTTCATGGAGGAACGAGCAGTGTCTCCATTTGTTGTGAGATTGTCATCGTTTGTGTGAAAGGCTGTGAAGTCGAGAGATCTTGTTCTATTTGAAAAGGATAGCGATGGTTCTAGGGTGTCGGGTATGGCCACGGGGCCAGACATGCATAATGTCTAGAGGATTTCAGTATTGTTAACGATGGTATGTGCTTTCGACCTGATTGGCAAGAAAGGGTTTTAGCACATACTTTCAGTTATGCTGATGCAACACCAGATGGTTACTCCTTTGACCTGTTCAGGACATAGATAGCACGAGACAACGATCAAAAACTTATTTTAATTACTAGAAAATTAGTTAAATGATGAAAATGACGTAAAACAGCAAAAAAAAAAATACACACGAATATTAAAAACAATCTGATGAAATCATACTAAACGATCATGAGCCGGCAATTTGTAAACATGTAAGAAAAAAGTAACTATTAGGCAGAGCAGAAAGGGATTGTGCGAATAATGACTAATGACGATAAAACTTCCATCTACCAAATAATTAAAACCTTTGATACCATTTCTAAAGAAAAAATTTCCGCCCACCTGATAAGCACATTCACGAAAAAACAACTTTCTTAGTAGTATGCCTGTAAAGAAAAAGATATCTTCGAATTCAATCACTTGTCTTTACATTAATCCTTCATCTAACTGATTAATTCTAACATTCATATGTCGCATACTTTTGAATGCTAAACAGGATGAAAAGTTATTCAATAATTGCTCGACAAAATAATGCCAGTCGAAGATGTGCTTCTTCAACTCGATACCTAACTCCAATTAAGTTAGGTCATACCAAAAAGAACTCCCTAGCCTACAATATATGTGTATGCATTTAATTAAAAATTCTACTCCAGGCTTCAAGTTTCCAGATCAAACTCCATTGAGGTCGCCAACAATTCCAAGTTGACCATTTTTTACACTTTTGTTTAGAATATCAAACAGAAATCGAAAAACATATCTAATATTCGCATTGCATAAAAATCTTACAAGATCAGTAAACCAAGGGTAAAAGGAAGCCACCAAAGGGCCTCTGGTCTAGCGGTATGAAGGTTTTACCTTCCTAGGCAAGGTCTCAAGTTCGAGTCTTGTCTAGGGCGATAAGGGTTTCCTCCCGCGTGTGTAAAGGGAAGGGTGCCATTGCCTTCTGGGCTGGACCCAACCTGGTTGTGTGGGCTCGTTACGCCTTCTGGGCTAGGAGCCATGTAGCCACAATTGCCGTTCAAAAAAAAAAGGGTAAAAGGAAGCCACACACACACAGAGACAGACACATGTTTCATGTGCCTGTTTTGTTTGGGAGATACACAGAATCATGTTCCATGTCTGAAATTAGTTACAACTTACAAGAACCAAATTGCAAATACTTTTTTTCTTTTTTTAACTACGGTTTCCGACCTTTTGGCAGACTAATCCAACCACCACACGGACTCAAACGGGTAAAGCCCTCAGAAATTATGAAATTGCATATGTATATATACTTCAACTACAAGAAATACATAACAAACATACATACATACAAACGTATGCAATATCAAATTTATTTAACTTCAACATGAAACAAACATATTCAAATCAATCTTTAAACAAAACAAGCCTAGGATTCCACGATATAAAACATTACCTTATTTAACTTTCATCTAAAGTCAACCAAGATATTTTTTACCACAAATTAACTCCATTGAAGTTCTTACCATATAATATCAAATTTCTCAACACCATATATAATGACATATATATCATCAATGGTGAACAAAAAAATAATAATAAAAGTATAGAGAGAGAGAAATTGTTACCTAAGAACAGGAGAGAGAAAGAGAAAGAGAAAGAGAAGGAGGGAGAATTTATTATAGATTGTTTACCCAAGTTTAGAAGTGGAAGTTTGACTTATATATATGGGAGCCGTTTGTTCTAAAATATATATAGCTTCCAAATGTTACTTTGCTCTTGCTGTTACCTTTTTAAGCTGCTGACTACACCGTACCCCTTTCCATACTTTTAATCCGTTAAAGTTATCTACGCGTATCTACCTTACTATTTCAGGATGCCCAAAATAATTGTTTATCTATATTTCAGTCGATAAAAATAAATATTAGTAAATTAAAATATATTTGGTTGGTGAAAAGTGATTAAAACTTTATGCATTTGAAAAATACTTATTATGAAACAGAAAAATATGTTTTTCTTTTGTTTTAACTAGTCCTGTAGGCCACTAACGAGTTAACGTGTAAGCATTTTTTTTCTTCAATTAATTACCATTTGTTAATATGTGTTTGAAACTTAACTACAATTGACTCATATGAAGAATGGTTGTTGTGGTTCAATAATATCAGGTTCTCTAAGGATGTTAAGGTGATCTTTGGTGTTAATTATGTGATGTGGTGGTTAGTTTGGAGGTTCGAGAATCTTTTCCTTTTGGTGGTCAAATCTGTGAGATATCCTCTTTGATGATTTAGTTCGTTTGTCTTCATTTGGTGTCGTAGTCGATGTAAAACTAAATTAACCCAAGTTACTTGGATGAAAAATCCTAGACCATTAGTTTGTAATTTTTAAACATTGCTTAGTCTTAATAAAATTAGTTGAAAAAAAAAAAAAAAAAAAAAAAAAACTAACTAAAAAAAATGGTGAAAGGTAATTTCACATCAAATGAGCCATAGTTTATACGGTCTTTCAAAAGATATTTAGGTAAATTTATTTTAAAAACTTATTAAAAAAGTTTAATACCTTCAAACAACTAAACATACGCGTCTATAAACTTTAGTCAAAAGTTTGATGTTGTTCGCGTATCACTAAGGAAAACTTGATAAAACGCACAACTTTTATAAATAAAGTTTTGTACTTTTTTATATACGATAGACAATAGTAAAACAATAATTACAGATAAAACAATATAAATAATAAAGTTAAATAGACAAATCAGTGTCTATTTTACGAGTCCAAATAATAAAAGTATGAGTTTATCTAAAAAGGTGCATCAATGGCAATAGTTAATGTGCATTTATTAAACCTAAATTTTCTTTTTAAATTAAATATTTATTTAATACACGTCAATTAAACTTATAAATTAACTTAACTAAATGTGATTTATAATTAAATAAACTCAACGTTTTTTAAATGCTATCTTTTACCATTGCATCCATGGCACCCATTAGACAATCTCATACAATTATAAAAGATAATTATTCTCACAAGTTAACCTTTCATGTTAGTCATTTTGAATCAATTAGAAACAAGAAAATGATAAAATGAGACCATCACTAACTAAAACAAGAAACTCATTGTTTTACTCTTTTTTATAATATCATTAACTCGAAAAGGTTGAACATGAGAGAATATCAATCCTATAATACACTAGCAATGTGGCACTACTTATGGAACACAATGTTGACATGCGTATTTTAAACTCATTTAAAAAAAAATTATGTTTTCAGGGTCAGTTAATTACATTATTATTAGTTATTCGGTATAATAAGAAAATGACGGTATTTTTAGACCATGCATAAATGTTTTATACTTTTCAGTCTCGGTAATCTATTTTTACGGGACAATTATATATAGGGTTAACATACCTGCTGTGAATACCAGACAATTTACTTGTGGCAAAAGAGTAAATATCTTTTACACTTAAATTTAATGCCCTTCAAGTATTATCACTTTACATTAATGACCCTTTCGTTAATGCTCTGCAGCATATACCATTCCCTAGTGTTTACAGCAAGGATGATTTCCCCATTATATATATATATCCACTAAAACTTGCATATTTACTCAAAACATGCTTAAAAGGCATTTTGCATTATGCATTAAAAACTTGTATTTACAACAGGTTGTTGGATCAAGCTTTCTTGCCGGCTTGTTCGTATTCAATACTGGATTTCTTTGTGAATATTTTTTCTATTTTAGCTTGTAATAGTGATGTTCGTAAGGTTCAACGGCCTTCTCGATGGTATCCTCATGACGATGGGTCGTTAAAGTTTAACGTGGACGGTTCGACAATAGGTAAACCGGGTTTGGCGAGTATTGGTAGGTTGTTACGCAATAGTGAGGGTGTTGTCATTGCTTTGTTCTCTATATCAATTGGTGTTATGGACTCTAATGTTGCAGAAATTTTAGCAATAAAAGAAGCGTGGAAGATGTTACATAAGAAGGACGAGTTCAAATCGGTAAAAACCGTTATTGAAAGTGATTTTTTGAATGCGGTTTCGTGGGTTCTTGATCCAAGTAAAAGACCATGGAAGTTATTGCATTACTTCCGGGAGATATATGATTTTTTATCAAGTTGTTCAAGTCGTTCGATTGTTCATATATATCGAGAATGCAATTTTGATGCTGATACATTGGTTAAGGATGGGGTTTATCATACTTCTCCTCTAATTATATGAAAGGAGTTTTGAGTCATTTATAGGTTTGGTGGTTCGTTTGCGTCTGCTAAATCCGTCACTGAAATGCTTGTTAAGAGGTTTTTTATATGGCTTCTGGTCCTGGTGTATGGTTTTTTTTTTGTGTTGATTGTAATGGCTTTTGGCCTTTACTTTTCCTTATAATAACGCCCATCTTTTAAAAAATAATGCAAATATTTAAGTTTATTAGATATGTATATGCAATCTTTCTTGAATAACAAAATGTGCAGTCGTAATCAATGGGTTACCATTGCTTTCGATTTCGTCCTAAAATACAACTTGCATTAATATAACAAATGTCGGTTTGCATTTAGCTTCAAAATACATTAGTTAATGAAATTTAATACTTACAAAATTATTTTATCAGACAAAACCCTTTTTCTAACGGAGTTTTATGCTATTGAGCGGTTTGTTTTGTCTATTAACGTTTAAAAGCTTATGTAATTTTTCGCCTTATATATGATGCCTTTTGATGATTTGTAACGACCATATATGAATTATACTCGTAACTTAGTAGCCTTTAGTCTTTGGATTCGATAATACGTTTGAACATTACTTAAGTTTTTCATACATGTATGTGCCGACGACTGGTCGATCGCGCGTGCTTGTATGTGTGGACGTTCAAAGATTTTTTGTGCATAACCAAGTCAAATTGCAGTAGGTTCAATGCAATTTAATAATGCACCCAAATTATAAGTTGTAGTTAGAAAATACCAAGTTTTAATAGTTGTCCTTTTCGAAAGAACATATAATATGTTATCGGCATAACTTTAATTGGTCTATTCTGTATTTATTATATATACAAAACTGATGTAATTTTGAATGTGACGAAGTTCTAAAATTAATAATCATAAACTATGCTACATTGCATCATTTCTTTTTACCATGAGATATAAAATAAGTTGATCCTTTACCAACTTTTTTAGACTTTGTCTGGTTCAATTGTATATGATGTGAAAATGTTATTCTTGTTGTTTAAGCGTCGTAATTGCTTTGGATGATTATGTTATCAATTATAGGTGTAGGGTCTTTTTGGTTTCTATAGTTACTTTTAAACTACATGAAAGGTACTTCAAATTTTATTATACTAATATCAAGACATGTTAATATTAACTTTTCGAACATTTTGCTTTAGCGAACTTTCGCTGTTAATTCGTATCAGACTTTTGGTTTTGATAAATAATTGGTGAGAGTATCTCTTCTCTATTAAAACTTAAAGGGCTTAAAAATGAGTAATGTTTAATTTTAAAATATTTGTTTAAAACTTAAAATTTAAATATTGTAGTTCTCACATTAGAATTAAAACATTGTAGTTCACACATATGCATGACAAGTTCGTAAAATACTTGCCTTAAATTTTTTGTGATAAAAGATAATTTGAGTTCCTTTGTAAAAGAATAAAATAGTCATCTACAAAAAGTTAACAAATTCCGCTTAACGAGTCAACGAGCCGTGTACAAGGTTTCCATTTTTTAGAAAATCAATTAATATATTTCAAAGTGGGATGAAAACCACTCTTATATTTTATTTACACTTACCCTCAATAATTGTTTTCTAATTAATCAAACAGGAAGCATAGTTTGTAATTGATCAAAGAGAAATCATATACTTTTTATGAACAAGGACAAGATGGTACTCTTTACAATTCTTTTTAGGGATAATGATAAATTTAGGCGTCAAACTTGCACGCTTTTCTTTCTTTTCAGGCGTTTTTTTTTTTCCTATCAGAAGACTCAACTCGACTAAATTTCCTTTTGTGACATCGATTCACACTAAACCCATAATTAACCCCTTAATCAATATTAAACCGGTTTAAAACTTTTGAACAAAGGTGTAAGTTTAGGGGTGTTCTAAAACTTGTACAAACAATTATAACTCCCCCACCCAATCAAAACCCTAAACCATTCTTTGCAAAATTTGTCCCAATTCATTTGAAAATCAAGAACCCTAATTATGAGTAGTTCATCTTCAAAGACAATCACGTGTAGTTGGAGGTAAGATAGAACATTTACGCAAGTGTGAGCGACAAGCGAGAGTCCAAACATCAACCACAAGGACTAATCACGGAAAGAGGTTTGTAAAATGTGGTCAATGTCGCGTCTATGAATTTACGGATGTAGACCTTCCTAGTGAATACTACAAGGACTTGGTATATGGGTTCTTTCAAAGCGAGATGTGTTGAAAGTGCACCAATGATTGAAGCTCTAGCTTTGGATAAGGCAAGGTTGGAAGAGGGTTGAAGGCTACAAAGACAAGATTGGAAGAGGAAGTGAAGGTGGAAAGTCAAAACTTGAATTGTATGATAGGTTGTTTATGATGATGTTAGGAGTGTTATGTTTCATTTGTGTTTGGTTTGGTATGAAACTATCCAACCGATTTAGTTCTTTTCGGTTGTTAATGTAGTATTTTGAATTGTTAAAACTTAACTTTGGATAATGAATGTCAATGTTTTAGTTTTGTAAATGTTTTGAATTGTTCTATGGTTAGTATGGTATGCACATAGATAGGATAGTCATATTACACAGGACTGCAACCATAGTCAAAGGATTACATAGGACTGCATTACATAGATTTATTCTAGGGCTTACTAAAGCCATACCACTAAGATTACAAAAGCCGTAAAACCACTCAGGAGTTCGAAACCACTCATTTCCTAGACCTTGTCCTCTTTCCTTCCCCATCCCTCGACTTCTTTGTTGACAGGCTTGGCAACCCGGTCTTTATGCCCATCTCAAGACATGTTGCCTTGTTTGGCAAACCCAAGACTTTGGGCCTTGCATCAAAAGCAAGCTTGGCAAGTCGCTTTCGGTTAGGGCACTCCTCATCAACATTTTCTTCATCTTGCCTTGAGTGGAACCAACTTTCCATTCAACGAAGTGGCTCTTCAATGTCTTTGCAATGGTGGAAAGTAACCTCCCATCCTGATCCTTGAACCACCTTGTTCATACTCTCTCTGTGGTGCTTGAAATGGTTATTATCTACGAAATATAAAAAATGTTAGTAAATGCATAAAGGAAATGTGCATTAAAGTTGTTACAATTCATGGTTTATGCTTAGTATTTATGGAAATGGTTATTATCAAGTTATTACAGACACGGTGGTTGGTGGACATTATCCTCTTTTTGAACTCATGTTAATAGGAATTTTGTTTAGATAGACAGATATGAGTAGAAGATGTGTGGTATATGGTAATGGTTCATTGGATTTTATAAGGGGAAATTGTCTTCAAAACAGTTGGGTTGGGATTGTCATTAAATTTACAATGACTGCAAATAGCCTATGTCTCATTGACTGCAAATAGTCTAAGTTCATTGACTGCATAAAAAGCAAGCTTGACTGCATAAATAACAGATGTCAATTTGACTGCACATAGCCTATGTCTGATTCACTGCCTTATCAATGTGTATATAGGCATAAAGAAACACTGCAACTAGGATGCCTATGTCTCATTGACTTTCTTCATATGTATGTATGCAATGTATGTATGCATAAAGGATGACAAGTGCATTTACTGCAAACAGTAATGCCTATAAACCATGGTAAAAACACTTCATATTTCATTATTGAAACTAATAACAAAACATAGTTACAAATGAAGATTTCATTAAACTTACTAGTTTAACAATGACCATCTTTTTACTGCCCTCACAGGATGTACAAAATGGGCTTGTGCTGAGATGGTCATTACATAAACTTGTAACAATAGTGGCAGCTATCTGTTTCTACCCATATTACATACCAAAATGACCATCAGTTAGTGCCCTAAAAAGATTTACAAAATGGGCTATTGGTTGATGGTCATAACCTATTCACATTAGTTATCTAGACATATTACATACCCAAATTAAGTTATCATAGTTTACATTAGTTGCCCACAAAAGATATACAAAAAGGGCACATGGGTTCCTTGTTGTTCAAGCATCATCTATTTCTAGTGCGAGACTACGTAGTCTTTGCCCATCAATCTGCTGTTTTGCCAACTTCAATTTCGAGATTCTTTCATTGGGCCTTCTTACTTTCGGTTTAGTCATCCTTTTTGCAAATGTTCTTCTTGAGGTTGTTCTTGTACTTGTTCTGAACTTGTTCTTGAGTCGATCTATTTCGACTTGCATGTGTTCAACTTGAGTAGCGATCATTTCAATCTCTTTGAACTTGAGTTTCTTCATTGTGATCTTGAGGGTTTTGAGTTGCATCTTCATGGTCAAATGTGGGTCTTGATTGCATCTTGAGTTGAGCATCTGTTTGACTTGTTGTTGATCATGTTGGCCACCAAACCATCTTGCATAAGCTGATGTGCATCCTCTTTTCAACACTTTCCTATTTGTCCCACTTGACCCACCAGCATGCTTGGCCTAAATACAACTAATGGTTAAAACCAAAAGTATGAAACAATGTATGCAGTTGAAATAAAAGTAATATAATACCTTTGACCCACTTGTCTTTGTATTCTTTGACCCACCAGTTCCACTAGACCCACAAGCCTTTTTATTTGACCCACTAGTCCCACTTGACCCAACATTTTTCCTCTTTGACCCAGACACATTCCCAGTCTCTTTTGACCCAGACACAATATTTTCTTTGCATCCTTTTTGTTGTGACCGGGTTTGTGGCATATAGAACATGAAATCTCGAACCAACCTTAGATACCTTAGTTGAGCTACCACCTTCACCCTTTGATCGATCCTTTTCTTTCTTGGCCTACAGGCATTTTTTGGGTTTGGGAGGCAATACAATGAGTACATACTGCAGTCGGGCCGTAAATCAATACCATCAATGGTTTCAAGAAATGGTTATAGGTGTCATAGTATTTGTCTGTTTTAAACCAATCGGGCACATAGCTCTCGGTACCTTGTTTATGTATAGAATTACCTTTGTTGCATGTACACAAGGTATACACGATAATCGCCACATCCGACATGTGCAAGTCCTACTTGCTTCACTAGCTGTGAATGTCTCACTCCACGATCGACCTCAAACAGTTCCCACCAATAGGATAATATGCCAAAACCTACAATAAAACAAGCTTATAAGTGTCAATTCAAACAATTTAATAAGCGATATAACTTTAATTTGTAAATGATACTTACCTTTGTTGGTCTTTTAACCATTCCAACCTCTTACGAATGTTGGGACAAACCCTGTGGTTCCATTTCTTCTGATTTCCCTCATTTTGTGCATCCTCTCAAGAACTATGACTCTCGATGCTTCTAGCATAGTTAGCGATGGCTTGTCCCTAACACTTAGAATGACCTTGTTAAAGCATTCACCGAATCCATTCTCCACCGCTTCACATCCTCTATTAACTTCAAAGAATGCTCTTGACCATGTTTTGGGTTCTTGTTCATAAGCCATTGATGAGCCTTTGGGTTAGCCCTTTAATCTTCTCCATGATCTTGTTAAACAAGCTGTGGATAGGAAGCCTTAGATCTTGACCAAAACAACTGCCTAAATTCCTCACCACCGAATACTTTCTGAACCCTTCATATATATATACGGCACATTGCACGTGTTCCGCATATGGCATGACGATCTTCACGACTTCAATAAGACCCTAAATAGAACCATAACTAGTTAGAATATATGTAAGACTAAGTCATTAACATCAAAGTATGGAAAGAAGCATACCTTATGTTGATCGGACATAAGAGTTAGACCTTGTCCTTTTGTGCAATCCAAGTCTCCTTCTAGTAACTCCAAAACCGGCTCAATTATCCTTGTTTTCAACATTAACCACATTGCCCAAGCAACCGGGTAAATGTGGTTATTTCGTCTCTTCCAATAGCGATGAGATTTCACCATGGTTTGGTTTTTCAAAAACAACCATCTAAGGCAATTATTCTCCTACACCCACCTTCCAACCTTCTACTAGTCCAAGAAAGCGGACATAAAACCTATCAAAGTATGTTTTGTTATCGGTTCTGATCAATACTCCTAATTTGACGATGGACCCGAGTTTGAATCTAAAATTGCCCTTCCATATGATCTCAACAAGGCATAATGCTCTTAGTGATTTCTCATACTCTGTCAAGGCAAATGTCTTTGCATTTCTACACCGATTGGGGATACCATACACTTATACTTTTTCATCACTAGGTCACTATAGCTTTCAAGCTAATTTCGTGGTCGACCCAATCTTATTACCAAAGTGTGTCCCTAGCCACTTATAGTTTACTAATGAACCAAATTGGAAGTTCCTAACACATGTGTGTTCATTTACTAAAGATCATGTCGAAAGGTTTTCTATATTCATCCACCTAGCATAACATCTCCATGGATGGTAGGCAATTCTTGAACTAGCACTAGGATATTTATTTATCTTCCTCTGTTTACCTTTGTCGGGATCACTCAACTTTGGTGGTCTCTGTCCGCATTTTGCCACAACCTTCACTGTTACTCTCTCGTACCACAAAGAAAACCCATTTGCCAAAGCATAGTAGGTTAAACACTCTTTAAACTTCACAATACTTGCATACTTTTCACCAACTGCATTACAAATACAACAAAATATTATGACCAAAATACATAAACAATATCGTACTTCAAATATAAAAGTAAGATAATACCTTTGGATGCCTCGGTCTCCGGTGACTAGTTTCATCATAGATTGGATACTGTCATGACATTCTCCACACAAATAAAGGATCTTCATCTGAGCGCCTTGGATGGTCAGTAACCTTTTCATCAATGTGTTCATGAACATATCATGTTCGAGCATAGTCTCACTTCTAAGGTTATTAGGAGTGCAGGTGTTTGATGGAGTTGGTTCACTAATTTTGGCATTGCCTCAATTAGGCGCAATCTATTGGCTTTAATCCTTTTCCTAAGTTCTATAACCTCCTCTTCACGGGACTTAGATAGTCAACCGATTTATCCGAACCATATCCACCGTCATTGTCACTATCAAACTCACCATCTTGTTCATCCTCTCAACCTTCCTTTTGCCTTATCCTCTTTGATATAGGCGTACTATCTTCACCATCCGGACTAGTCTCATAAATCCTCACCATCTTCACTAGGCCTCCACAATCTAACTTGTACTACATCATCTTGTAATTCCACTTCATGTGCAACAGTTGAATCTCTTGCATCAATGTTCTCAACTATACTAGCCTTCCTTTGCCCTTATCCACTTTGATCTAGACCTAATATCATCACCATCTAGACTAGTTTGCAAATCCTCACCATCTACACTAGTCCTAGTATTACGAGCATTTACACTAGTCCTAGAGTTATCACCCTCGATTCATTAACCTTCCTAGTTTGATCTACCTCCATCTCATTGATTAACCATCTCATCTATCGAGAAGTCATTGCAATACCTCTTTTGGGAGACCCTTTGCTTTAGCAACAGACTCATCCATAAAAGTGGTATCTGCTTAACCTAAATACTCGACGATTCATATCATTGTGATCAAGATCGATTCAAGCCTACCAAACAATTGACCAACATCAAACATGTGTTCTATTTCCTTATCATTCGTTACTCTAACTAACCCTTCGTCTAACTCATTATGAGGCACCTTATAATACAAACCTTGAAAGTAATTACCAACCTTTTCTTCCAGTAATTCAGCAAATTTAAGATAGGGCATCCTTGGAGCAGACATGTTAAGAATCACCCCATCCGCGTAGTGTAGGGGCAAATGCCTAAAATATCCGTCATTGTGTACATCAAATAGGTGCAAATTCGTACCTGGTATCATTCTAACACAGAATTGAGAAAAAAAATTAGGGTTTTCACCATGCTAAAAATTTGATCAAAACAGATACAAATCAAAGAAAACATATAATTGTTTACCTCAAACAACGAAACAAGCATCAATTATGGCAATGCACAACGAACAATTTTTTGTGTGTGTGAAATTAGGGCTTGCACATGTCGGTAGGAAAACGGGTTATGAGGAAAACGGGTTTGGGTGGGTGGGGGGGGGGGGAGTTATAATTGTTTGTAAAAGTTTTAGAACACCCCCCTAAGGATACACCTATTGTTAAAAACACTCCCAAAAAGTTTTAAACCGGTTTAATATTGATTAAGGGGGTTAATTATGGGTTTAGTGTGAATCAGTGTCACAAAAGGAAATTTAGTCAAGTTGAGTGCTACAATAGGAAAAAAAAAAGTTTGATGCCCAGAAAAGGAAAACGTGGCAAGTTTGATGCCTAAATTTATCATTATCCCTTCTTTTTAATGTAGTTTTAAAAATACTTCTATTGTAAAATTTAAAATATGCATGACAACTTTTGACAACTCTTTTTTAATGTAATTTTGTTTAAAGAAAATGAGAAGACATTTTTTTATTTAATGCCAACATCTTCTAGGATCTTTTTCCGGGTCCTGATGGCTTCACATTTGAATTTTTTAAAAATTTTTGGTCGATTGTGGGCTGTGACGTGATTAGTGCCGTTAAAGAGTTCTTCTCTTCTAGTAGGATTCCTAATGGTTGTAATGCCTCTTTCATTGCTTTAATCCCCAAGGTTTTAGACGCTAAACATCTCAATGACTTTCGTCCTATTAGTCTTGTTGGTTGTCAGTACAAGATCATTGGTAAAATCCTTGCCAGCCGTTTAAGCAACGTGATGGAAGATATTATTAGCCATGAGCAATCGGCTTTTGTGAAAGGAAGGCAAATTATGGATGGTCCTATTATCCTTAATGAGGTTGTTTCTTGGTGCAAATCTAAAAAGCGATCTCTTATGTTTAAGGTAGATTTCAAAAGCTTTTGACTACATTCGATGGGATCATTTAGGCGACATCCTAGGTCTTTTTGGATTTGGGAATATTTGGCGTGGTTGGATTAAAGGATGTCTCTCCTCGTCTAAAGCTTGGTGTTAGTCAATGGTCTTGCTCTTGACGAATTCAAGTTCTATAGGGGATTAAAGCAAGGAGATCCGCTATCTCCTTTCCTTTTCATTCTTGTTATGGAAAGCCTTAATATTTCGTTTGATCTTATCGACTAAGGTATGTTCTCTCTCTTACAATCGGGAATGATAGTCAGGTTGTTATCTCGCATTTATTCTATGCGGATGACGCTATATTTATTGGGAATTGGACGCGGGAGAATGTGAACACCTTAATGTTGATGCTCCATTGTTTCTTTCTTTCTTCCAGGCTGAAAATCAATGTTAACAAAAGTAGCATTTTCGGTATTGGTGTTAGAACAACTGATGTCAATTATATGGCTGCTAGTTTTGGGTGCACCGCAAACTCTATCCCTTTCACATATTTAGGGGTTAAAGTTGGTGCTAATATGAAGCGAACTAGCTCTTGGGATGTGGTTGTGAAAAAAGTTAACTCAAAGCTTTCTTCATGGAAAGCTAAAACCTTGTCCATTGGTGGTAGGCTCACCCTTATCAAATCGGTTCTTGCGCCATTCCTACATACTACATGTCCTTATTCAAGGCTCTGAGGGATTATTAAGCGTTTGGAGAGTATCCGTAACTCCTTTTCAATGGTGCCGATCCAGGAGAAAAGAAAATGACATGGGTGAGTTGGCGTAAACTTTATCTCATAAAAGTCGTGGTGGCCTTGGCATTCACATGTATGCTCTCAACCATGCCTTACTCTTTAAGTGGATATGGCGGTTCAAAGACTCTCGCCCGAGTCTTTGGATTAGCGTGATTAAAGCTATTTATGGTTGTGATGGCTCGCTTAATTACGCCCACTTCAATCATGGATATTCGGTTTGATGCGGTATATCTCATCTATTAGTAACCTAAAATTGAAAGGTATTAACCTTTCAATTTACGTAAGTTGATCTTGGGAATGGTCAACACATAATATTACGGCATGATATATGGCTAGGAGAGGTCCCTTTAAAGATGCTTTCAAGCGATGCTACTATTTGGAGCTCCAAAGGATGCCACGGTTCTGACAAACTTGACCTGGGGATATCACTCTCACTTTCGGGCGCCAACCAAGATCCGTATTGAAGATTCTCGACTTGGTGAGATTCAAATCGATTAACTCGGTATCTCTCTCGAGTAACATGGATAGATGGTCTTGGAGTCTTTGTGGAAGTGGAAATTTCTCGGTTAAGTGCATGAGAGTTCATTGATCAACACTACACGGTGTCTTCTCAGCGCCAACCAACCGGTCCAAAGCTATTCCCATCAAATTAAACGTTTTCAAGTGGCGATTTGTGTTGGATAAACTCCTACTAGAGCAACCTTGCTCAAAGAGGTATCGCGATTCCACCGCCTCCTTTGCCTATCTCGCAATATGGATATTGAATCGGATATCATCTCTTTTTAGATGTTCTTTATCAATGGACTTATATCGCCTTCTAAGTCGTTGGTGGAACTTGCATCTCCCATACATGTCGGTTTATCGATTGGGAGTCTTGGTTTCTTGGGCTTAGGCTAAAGAAGATCACGAAGATTGTGTTTGAGGCCCGCTTTACTTCCACTGGTGGCGCACTTGGACTTTCGAGGCATATGCTTGTTCTCGAAAAAAACCTCTTAAAGGTTTGATTTTCGACAATTTTGTATCTCAATTGTATGGTTGGATAGTGAATAGGTGTAAGGCTATTAAATGTACTTGGGTCGATTGGCTTAGAGACCCGTTAGACGCTATCTCTTTGTAATTGTTTTACGCTCGACTTCTTGCTTTGTTTTAATAATATCCGTCGTTCTAAAAAAAAAATATAAAAAGCTGAAATCTTGTTTGGTCACAAAATTTTTAGAAGTTTTCTAAAGAATAAAAATCTCATTTTTCAAAATTTAACTAAAACTTTGAAAAACAAAATTACTTTTTTTTCCTTACATCCCCTTGCACTTTTAAATTTTCTAAAACACATCATCTAAACGTATTTAGTAAATTTATCATTTTTTTCTAGAGTTAAAAACCCTTCCCCTTCTCTAAAGAAATCAGAAGAGAAAATTAAAGAATTTTTTCAACAACTACCCTAGTAATATGTATCTCTATCTCTACTTCTCTACTATATATAAAGAAAAAAAAAAGTCTTTGTTTAAAACTTAAAAACTTAAAAATGAGCAATAGACAATTCGAAAATACTCTTTTAAAACTTAAATTTCATTCTTTTGTTTATTTTCCGACATAAAAATTCAACAATCCTGCCTTATAAAATAGTCGCCTAAACAATGGTATCACAAAATATGCATGACAATATCTTTTTAACGTAGTTTCTAAAATAGGGGGGACTTTTTTTTTTGTATTTAATCCCAACATTAATAATTTCTAAAATTCATCTACAAACTTTACTATATAGGGTGTGTTTGGTATCCCCCAATGGGAATGGAGGAATGAATATCATTCCGATTCAAAGTGTTTGGTATCGTAGGATGACTATCAAACATAGAAATGATATATAAATTTATTCCATACTTGATAGACACCAAAAGGGTAGTATATGATTGTTTCATTCCCGGGCCCACCACTTCCTCTCACATAATTTATTCTACACTTTTTATTTAATTATCCTACCAAACAACATTTATAAGATTGATACATCAATTTATAGCCATTCCTATTCCACCCCTATATCAAATCCATACCGATTATCATTCCGAACAACAAACCAAACGGCACCTAAGACACTATATTACAACATTTTTCTATTATTGTGTTTGTGCATAGTCGATAAAAATGAATGATCAAAAAATATTGATATTATCGATAAACAAGTTTCAAACCAAAATGAGATTAATTAGTACAATTGTGATATTTTATTTATTGCGTTTATTATTTTGATTATCTAAATTCATTGTTTACATATTTATCTCATTATTTCTCCTTGTCCCGCTGTCTAGATTCTTATTTCAATCCCAATATCACAATTATAATTGTTTGCCGCAATAAATTCACGTTGCTATGCACGGACACTTTCCTAATTTATTTTAATCTGTACATGTTCTTTTGTATGCATAACTTAAAAAACAAAGATTTTGCTAATTACATATTTTCGGCTTAATATTCAATTTAACTGCTTTTTTTTTGTTAAAGAGGATTACTCTGCTAAAATAAATTTTAAATGTTTTTATAAGAACTACCATCCAATCATAATTACCCATTAGGTTTGTTTAATAAATCATATTACTTCGCCCCAAATTTATTGTCCACTTTTATTTTTTGATTTGTCCGCTACTAGTAAAAAAAGCTTTGATCGAGTTTATCATATTACTTTTATTTAGGTTATTATTACAAACCTTAAAAATAAAATAAATTAATTAGTTACAGGGAAAATTGTAATCCTACAAAAAATTAGAATAGAAAGCTGTAATAATTATATTTTTTATTAAAATGTATGATTTTTGGCTTTGAACAAGTATTTTAGTACGGAGGGAGTATTTCTTAACCACGGCACTAAAGGTTTTCGTTTGCAAAACCTAAAATATATTATATAACTAGCTAACACAGAAAGTCATAAACTTAAATTTTCGACATAATAATTAACATTGGTTTCTATATACATACAACTATACAAGTGAAACATGTATGCGTAGTACATGTATGCATACATGCACGTGTACCTGCATGCAACATTTTTTCAATGGGTCAAACGTTTACCTAACAAGATAGAAAACCTTTGGAGAAATATGTCATAGTTTAAATCACAACTGCCGACTAAAGATCACTATAACAAATGTCCATGCGTGAAGCTAGGTTTTTAAAGAAGAGTCAATCAATGCAGAAAATAAGTGAACAAAGCTAAGGTTCTATTTAAGCATTTCGAGAAATAAAACTCATCATTATTGAGTAACTTGTTGGAAAACACTCTAAAAAGAGCACAACTTGTTTGTTCCACGAACCGACCCAATGCTTCTCGTTAAACTCAAATCAATTGAAATGTGAAAAGCTCCACAAAATATAGACCAAATCTACTTTAAAATAATATCTCAATATAAAATCAGTTTCAGAACTAAGATCAAACTCGAAACTGAATCTTTCAAGCTGGCGTGTCATAAACCATCAGTGCTAGATATCATCAAATCTTCAAGATTATCTTGATATTTTTGTTTATTGTATAGATTTGTAATTAGAATCTTGTTTTGATCACAAGTGAACGGGTTCAAATTTAGTAAATTGTTTTACAATCATTAAAGTGTGATTGTATAAAAAGTAGGCAATATCTAATTGTTTTGGATAAAATTAATAAGATTAAACAAATATTTTGTTAAAACATAAAATAATCTCAACAAATTTAAAGCCACTAGTTCAATGCTTTTTGTCATGTCACTCAAAGACAAGAAGGCAACTTGTATAATGTACCCCCAATACCCAATGTGTACCACAATAAATCCCTTATTAATTTATCTATAAAATCACCTAGACTAGATAAAACAAATATTTATAAATTGTAATGTTATTCACATAATCTATGAAGACAAATCAAATCTTGAATTTCGTTTTCCTTGAAAATGGTCCTAGGAGAGTGGGAGGGGTCCGGTGTGCAATATTGGGGACCATTTATTTGGACCATAAATAAATTGGTCTTTATTTCCATCTATTATGTGAGAACGAAATACGAGTGTTAGTTACTTTTAGCTGATATTATCCGTAATCAGTTCTTGATATTAGGAGGCGTTTGGTTTGTGTTTATGAATCCCTATCGGTGTTGGTATGATTGTAAACTAGAATGAAAGAAAAAAAAATTGTCTCTAAATTTTGTCTTGAATGGACCGGTCATCACGATTGGTTGCGTCGGTTGAGCCGGTCACTCACTTTGTGGAGGTGTCGGTCGTGTTGGTTGTGGAGGAAAGAGACCAAACTCACTGGTTGACAACCAAGATAAACAACACTTTACCCTTTTTTTTTTTCAAACTTTACCACTTTTACAACATTATAAATCCAACCTCAAACACATTTTAAACACACGATTTCAAACACAATTGAAACAACCTCTTCATAATCGTCATGTCATGTTAAAAACTCCCAACTCAAAACCCGACGATCCCGACTTCCCAAAATTCCCGAACTTGAATTTCTCACGGATCCACCGTTTCAATTAACCGGTTTAACACCACCACAAATCGGGATGTTCGTTTTCAATGCAAGTGGTTTGATTATCAAACACGACTACCATAACCTAACCTTAATCAAACCCGATTTTCAATGGTAGGTTTGATTACTTTAAGTTTTTAATTATTGTTGTAATGTTAAGTATTTTTATTAATGAATTTTAATTTTGTTTTTAAAAATATTTGAATTAAAAAAAAATAATAATAAAAAAAAAAAAAAAAATCTCGCGTCACCATCGCTGTGGCTGGTCGTCGTCGGTCGTCGGAGAGAAAAGGCGATGTGGCGGCGACGCCCAGGCCGCCTGCACTCATAAATAGCCTAATGTTTATATGATTTGATAATAATCATATTACAATTGGTGCACTAGTTTATTCGTAAATATAAAGAATCAAGAAATTATACTATATAACACATTCATTGAAGTATTTTAGAAGTTGACACTGTTTTGAAGCCGCCAACTTGGGTATTTGCTTGAGGGAGTGGGGCAGCTTATGTGCACTGTGGAGTAGCGGCTTGAGCCGACACTGTTAACACGCTGTGTTGAACCGAGCCGATGCTTAGTGGGATTAAAATATTAGGTTATTGGGTTTCTTGCTTAAGTGGCGCTTGATTAGTGTCATGGTTCATTGCATGATGTACACATGTTTTCTATTATCGGTTGTAGAGCAATTTCAATATTAGATGATGTATATTTATCTGCTGTTTTCCATTATCCTTCTGGATGAATTATTATTGCAATTCTTGGTTATTCGCTCTCTAATCGCAACTGTCGTTTTTTCGCTATCTAAACACATATATTGGTCTAAATCTTCTCTCTAAATTTTAGTTTGGCTGAGGTAAATATTAAAGGTCGGCCAATGTTTAGGATTTCGGTTTGGAGAGTCGATATTGAGGTTTGAATGTCTTATGATTTTTATGTATTTGTGTTTGTTTAATATATTTTTAGTTTGTGTGTTGGTATTTTTTTTCATATGTGTTTGTGTTTGTTTATGCTACTTTAAGTGTTTGATGCTTTATTTGTTGCATTTTTTAATTTTTAAAAGCATTATGTGTGTTATGTTCATGTAATTAGGGTTTCGAAAGGGTGATTGAGCAACTTTATTCCAAGCATTTGATGTTTTGGGGTGTTTTCGATGTGAATGTTTAATGCATGATTGTCGTGTTTTGTGTTTGAGATGTTTTCTTATGTGATTGTTAAATGCAAGCGTGGAAAGTAAAGTTTTATTTTATTTTATGCAAAAAAAAAGATGAAATTTGTTTTAAGGGTTTTAATGCAAGTGATGAGTAGAACGCATGTGTAAGTTCAACTTTTTTTTAATTTCGCGTTTAGGTATAATATTTTTTAAAAAGAAAAAATTGTTGTTTAAAATTTGATACGTATCATGCCATTTTGCAGAACTTATGTCTAATATATGGGTAATTGTTCTTGCTATATTACAGTTTGATAGAAGGGTTACTTGGTTATGCTTGTTGTTTTAAAGTTGATCAACTTTATGTAATTTTGAAGACTTTTGTGTAAGTTGTGGTCTGAAGTGCAGAGATTGTTAATCACATTCGGCTATAAGGTGAGTAGGAGCTATGTATAAGTTGTGGCTGTAAGTGTTGGTCTCAT
The DNA here is from genome assembly GCA_022545495.1 of Chrysanthemum lavandulifolium. Classification (NCBI taxonomy): domain Eukaryota; kingdom Viridiplantae; phylum Streptophyta; class Magnoliopsida; order Asterales; family Asteraceae; genus Chrysanthemum; species Chrysanthemum lavandulifolium. Next base: position 154,753,284 of record CM040239.1, on the reverse strand, counting down.
AATTGTTGTAATGCGCCTAATTTTTTTATAGCCTTTTGTGTTTTTACTGATTGATTTGGGTTTAATTGCAGTTTATGGCTACAACTCATGAGCAGGATCTCCCTGTTTTGTCTCAAGGTACTCAAATTTGGTTAAAGGTGGGTATCGCATGATGTTTCTTCTATTGTTGTATTTTCTTACTCTGTGCACGCTTTAATCATATAACGTGTGTACACGTTGTTACGGTTTTGTTTTGCTTTATTTTGTGATGTACATATTTTCTTGATAAGTACATACCGGTTTGAAAATACGTGCTCTTTTCATAGGGGTTCATGTCCAGTCCGCTTTTGAAGGCTCTCAATGTTGTATTAAAATCGAATTGCATGAAATGCGGGTGTATTTTGCAGCAAACTTTGGGTTTGATGCGACAAAAACCGTATGGCGGATAATGCAACCACATTTTTTAACAGGTTTGGTATATGTGGAGGGTTGCTGTATGTGGGGTTTCAATGATTGTCTTATGTTTTTCAGATCTAATTTGGAAAGTGTTTGCTTGGCTATGATGACTAAGTTACTATGTGAGTCGTAATTTTCGCGTGATATCAAAAGTGAAAACGTTATACTGCTAACATAAGAAAATTATTGAAATTACCTATCTAATATACTGAGCTAACATTCAATTTTGTGGTTTTATGGTTGTTTTCTTTATACTATGTATACAATTTTGTTGTTTAAGTTTTGAAGTTGGTTACAAGTTATAGTCGTTTCGTACCTATTGTGTGATCCGAAGTGGAGTGTAAATTTTCTTTGTGGGATTATTGATAGATTGTCTTTTTTTATTTGGGCTATACATGAACCGATTCCGGGCATGCTAATGTTCGAACAAGGAGAGTGGAATAAATCAATGCAAAGGTTTTGTATCATGCTTGGAGGAGGTTTTTGTTACGAAATATGCCTTGAAGTCCAATGGAACCATCGTGCAAGCTATGTTGTTTAATTTATTTGTGAGGAGAAATGTGTTGCTATTGGTTGCTGGATTGCCTGCGTCTACTCTACAAGATTCGTTGTATTAGCTAAACGAATTCCTGCGAGGTTTGCTATTTATTGTATTGGTTAAAATTTAGTATTTAGCAATGGAAATGATAAATACACACAAACGTTAATAGCCCAAAACAAAAGTGCTATGTACGTATTGCTTGTTCTATTGTTTTATGTTGAATTATTGATGATAATATTTTGATGCTATCACCTGAATTCATTTACTTTGTGAGTTGTGATTTTGGTGTTGGAAAAACCGGATGGCATAAACTGCCTTAGTGATTTCCGCACTCAAACTGATTTGTAATTTGGTTAAAAATGGAAACCGATTTGTTGCTTTACAAGTTATTATGTCCGTATATATAGTGGGTTTGACAAGAGAGTGCACATATTTGATTATCTTTACTGTTTGATGTCTTTTAATGTACTTTCTTGATCGTCTTTAAAGTTTCAAAGCTCATTTAGAATTGATCTTAGATCTGATTTTATGCTTTTAGCTTGCTGCTGATGTTGCTTTCGTGGGGATTATGTGCCCGTCGTGATCGCAAATTTTCACCGCTTTGCAGGTGGCTTTAGTACATGTACAATTTTGTGTTCTTATTTGTTTTGCACAGGGTGGCTTTAGTACATGTACAATTTTGTGTTCTTATTTGTTGAAGGTTTGTATTACATTTTAGAGTATCTCATTTGTCTTTAAAATGTATTTTGAAATACATTTTGTAGTCTTACAAGGTCCGTGGCATTTTTAAAGTCTTAATTTTGGTTGCGCTTAATTGTTTTTATATGTTGCATGTGAAATGTGAAAGTAAATGTTCCTATCGTAAATGGTACATTTTTTTTGTTGTCCGGTAAGTTTGTCCCGATATCCTTTAAGGTGTGATATGTGGTTTAAAATGAAGGCTTTATAACAATGTTGCTTTAGATGCCCGTGCAATTTAAAGGTGACATGAAAAATTCCTAAAACATGTGTCGGGTAGCATAAAATGAATGATATTGCGATTGATATAAATAATTCGTTGTTTGGTTGTTTTGTGTGAGGATTTAAGCTTGATAAAAAGTCTATTGTAGGTTTGCATCATCAAAGCATTTGTGTGGGCTTGGCCTGCATAAATGCCACTCCTCCTTGGACGCCAATGTCGGGGATGTCGGGTTGGTACACATACCCGGTCCATGCCATCTAGGGTGGCTCAAGTGCATGCTCTGGAGCATTTGGCTTGTACGATATGCACTCCAGTTGAATAAATCATGCTGGAGTTGCTGCACTTGATCCATTGTACAAGCAAAACCCTCAAATTGGTTACTTAAACCATATAAACCCACTCTGAGGCTATCAATTTCTTCGTTGAAGTGGGTAGACATCCCCTCGATCCGCTCATCGATCATCTATAACCTGTCCCTGACATTAACGTGTGCCCTTCGTCTACCCTTAGACACACGTTCCTCAACATCCTCTTGGGCACCACCAGCACCACTACCTTCCCGACTTCTCCTCGAGCATTACCACTAACCCAATCACTCCATGACACATCTTGGTTGCAAATCCGAACTCAACTAGCTTATTCAACCCAATCAAGCTAGTCTCCTTCCACGGATACCCAAGCCAATGCCGCATCACCATCAAATCATAGCTCCTTGCCAACCTACCAATGAAATGAGCCCCGAATGGACTCCTCCTCAGAAACCCCTTAGCACCACCGCCCATGAATCTCGCCAAATAGTGGGGGACATCGATGTGATTTCCCCCGTCCATCCCTTCCATGAGGTACAAATCGTCCATGGTCATCTTCTCCTTAGCAGAGTTCCTTGCCCTGATAGAGCAAGCAAGGAGTCGGTGCACCAAACGGCGAATGGGGTTCCTTACCATGGTGTAGGTTGGTGGGTGCTTCAAATCTTATCCATACATAACAGAAATTCGGTTGAAATAGGCGGCGGTATCATGATTTTCAGGCCTATGCCTCCAACAGGTGTTGTACAACATTTGGAAGGCTTCAGACTCCTTCTCTTTCTGAGTATACAAACCCATTCTTTCGGTAAATTGCTTCAAATTTAATCTCCTTCTCACACCCCCAACTGAAAATACAATGAATCCTCATTATCATCCTCTATCTCATTTTTGAACTCAACAAGAGCAAGAAACTCCCGAACATATTCCGGAATGACCGCTCGGTAATCCCGAAAAGCATTATCCAGAATTGCAAGTGAACTCCCCTGCGAACATATGTACTTGATCTTGCAAAACTTCCTCAACTTCCTTCCAAAGACCATATTGGCAATACTATCAAACGCCTCGAAATCCAAGGCTTCGGGTTGACTAATGTCTTTTCTTCTCAACTTCTCGCAATCTTCAAGACATAGTTGCCTAATTCCATTATCTTGGAATGCCAGAAATCTAACCTACTCAGCGGGGTTGGGAATGGGGTTTCGCGCAAAAAAGAAAAAATATATCGATTAGATGCGAGACCTATTGATGTACTAGTTACGGTGTAACCAACATTACATGTTACGTCGTAATTAGATTACTCAAACAGATTCTGACGTAACTTAACACAAAGGTTACGTTGTAATTAAATTACTCACATAGTTATGGCGTAACTTAACCCACAGGTTACCGTTAAGTTACGCCGTAACCTTCCCCAGAAACTCAACATAACAGACGGTCACAATTAGCAATAAATTACGCCGGAACCATCAATTTTATCCAAGTGGTAAAAAGAATCAATAATTTTTTAACCCATTAGTGCTGAGGGACCGCGCCTAAACCACTAGGTTTGTGTTTGACCCAAAACCCTTATAAATTAAGTCAAAACATCCCAAACGACCCATAATGATAGGACACGAATCAAAATAATATGGGGAATTCATCATAATTATGAATTAATCAAACCAATAGCAATAAAATAATCAAACAAGCAAGATCCCTAAAATATTAAAATATAAACCCTAATTGAATAATCGAATTGAACAAATAAAAAAGAGTAATAATAGATTTGAGTGATGGAATGAAGAATCCTTGATGAAAAATGTTTGAGAGAAAATTTTACTGTTGTGGTAGGCGGTGAAAAGTGTTTTATGTAAAAACCTAGTTTTTCATCCGAATAAGGTTTTATACCGCCAGGAGGTTACGGCGTAATTAGGATAATAGTTACGCCATAACTAAATTTTCAGATTAATAATTTTTATTATTGCTAAATGGTTACGTCATAAACCCTAAAACAGATTACGTCGTAACTAAATAATTATATTTTTTAATTAAATTTTTTATAATTTTTATAATTATTTAATGGTTACGTCGTAACTCTTAACAGAAGTTACGCCGTAACTAATAGCTTCGAAGAATAAATGTGTAATATTGCAATACGAGAGATTGAGATACGTACCTAGGTTTGGAAGTGCTCAAATATCTTATTTAGGTAAATATGATATACCTTAGATCTTCCATTAATCGCTCCCCAAGATCGCCGCCAAAAAGCGATGCGCTATTTCATCCCGCTTTTAATATTTATAAAACTTAGATAACTTAGGATTAACACATACTAATGGGCGAGAACCCGATCGATGTAGTAAAGCCTTAGGTAAATCCGAGTATCGCTCCAAGAGAGTGTGACTTGAAAGAACTAAGATGATTAGAAATGATATTGATAATATATAGGTGTGATAAGATTGGTATAATTCATCGATATGCTATTATTCCATACACACGCACACCGTAAATTTAGGGTAAAGAGATAGATAAACTAAGCTTAACGAAGAATACAAATATGAATTGATTCTCGATATAAAGGTTCAATATAATGGTTAATTATCACCGAATCCTTTGGTCAATTCGTCATGGCCTATGGTTATTAGATTCCTCACCAAGATGAACAGGTCACCCGGGATCATTCGGAAACCTAATAACAGTCATTAAGGGCCAAATCTACTAGATCTAGTCTGTGGAAACCCGGCCGTTAGGAACTTAGATTTCCCTTAACCTCTTAAATACCTCCACTTGATAGGTGATCATTTGGTCGGTTCATACCTAAATAGTGGTTGTACTATGGCCAATTCCTCCTATACTGCAATCTATCGATCTAGGTCGATTGGTCATATCTCGACCCTTTAGATACTACCAAGCTTGTAATATTACCAAGACTAGCCATCTATGATAAGACTAGTAAATATCTATAAAGAATTAAAGAGAATATCAATAACTCAAATGCAAACTTCAATTAATAACATGAATTCATAGTATAAATTGTTAGGATTTAGAAAATCCGGTAGTTAAAGAGTCGGTCACCTCAAGTATATGTATTCGTTAGAAAGCTCGTAGTCGTAGTCGGTTAGTATTAGTAAGTAGTTTGTTAAGTAACACCGTGGAGGACGGACGGGTCTTTACCCACTATATGCCTGATCCACAGCCCAAAGGAGGACGTCTAAGCTTGTAACTATAAATACCCTTTGCCTTGCAAGGCAAAGGGTTGGAGCTTTCAATATTCATTTTTCTTTGTCTCACTAAGTTCCCTAAACTCTTCCACTTTCTCTCTCTAAAACCTCATTCTATACGCCCCTTATTATGATTGTGTTTGTGTTTATGAAAACCAATATGTTACAAATGGTATCAAGAGCCATGGTTTGATCACTCATCTTTCATGTTCTTGGATTTCTAGTTGTTTTCATAAGGTTTTTGGGTTTGAATGAGTTTAGAGTAGTTTGCATCATTTGGATCATTTCTTGTGTTAAAGTTTGGATTTTGATAGTAATTTTGTGCTTAGAATCATTATAAGTATTTAGGTTTTAATTTGGAAGGCTTGAATCATCGTGGTTGGGTTGTTTTTGGATTGAAAAGTGGTGTTTTTAAAAGTTTCCTGGATGCGATATGTCTCACGGATAGCCTTTCTTGGATGCGATTTGTCCTACTCTTTATGCGATTTGTCTCTCTTGTGAATGCTTATTGAAGCGATTTGTCAATTTCTGTGAAGCAATTTGTCTACTATGAGATTTGTCTATTGAGACAAAACGACAAGAAAGGACAAAGTAGTGGGTGTACTTGTGTACTATGCGATTTGTTTGTTTATGCGATTTGAGTATCATGCGATTTGTTAACTAAGCGATTTGTCTGTTTAGCGTTTTGTCAACTTAAGCGACTTGTCGTTTAAGCGATTTGATAATCAAGGTGCGATTTGGCTGGACTGCGATTTGTCAGGACTGCGATTTGTCTTTGGTGCGATTTGTCTAGGGTGCGATTTGTCTAGGATGCGATTTGTATGACTTTTCCCGACAAAACTTCAAAAGGCCATAACTTTTGAACCGTAACTCCGTTTTCAGCGTTCTACCCATCAAAATGACCGTGAGAACAAGGAGAATGACACGCGAATAAACTAAACCTTTGAGGCCTAAATCCGCTCGAACATAATTTATTGAGGTTTTAAGTTTTAGACCTAAATTTCTCCGTAAAATCGTGTATCAACCAATCCGAATCTCGACCAAAAAACATCTCAGCTAATCCTACAACCAATCATAAGTCCTAACATATAATTTTCTATCATTGTGTTGATCCATCAGTCATATTAACACGTTCTATTGGTCATTGCTTAACGGTTTCTTCTTGATTTTGTAAAATCCCGCGAAAGATTTTATTTCTAGGTTTAAATCATAGATTTGTTAAATACCGTGTACGCCAACATTATGCATTATGATTCGATTGATTGTATCTAAGATACTCGGTTTATCTGACGTGATCAATGAACGTAAGATACCCAACAATGTACAATAGACTATCGTGTTTGAGTCGATAATGCTAAAATGGATTCTTGGTGCTCAAATTCATAAGAGAGAGAGTAAGTGCAAAGAAATCTCCATGGAAGCTTCAATGTACAACACCAGCCACAACCCAGTGTAAGTTAATGCAGAGGAAAGTTGCATGGAAGTTTCATTATACCTAGTCAGTGCATCTTCTACTCAAAATGATGATTATGAGTTGCATGAGTACTCGACATTTATCCCCGATGACTCCCTTACCACTAAGCTTAACATATATAAGGATCAAGTTGCCATCTATGAACAAAAGCTAAATTTGAGTGACCACACGTGAGCATGAAATGGATTGCCAAATGCATACATTAATCAAAAAAAGTAACTTAAAGGAAGAAACATTAAAACAAGAGTTAAATTCCTTACAAGAGAAACTTAATAAAACATTAAGCAAAAGCAAGAACTTCAAGAAAATGTAAAAGTGCTTAAGAAGGAGTTCAAACAAAAGGAATCAAAACTTTTAAATGATTTTTCCAACCTTAAAACTTTGAAGAACAAACTTGAAAACAAGTTGTATGTACAAGGCAACACCATTGATCGCTCACATGATCAATAAGCATAGAGTATTAAGCGATAAGCATAGTCTCGGCCTTGTAGAAGAACCCAATCACGAGTATGGTAAGAAAGCAAAAGTTGCTCAAAAAGTGATCTATGATGGTAATGAAATCCTTAAGCCTAGACAAAAGCCTACTTGTTTAGAGTGCACTAAAGAAGATAGAAATTAGATGATGCCTCTAGAGAGAAAATGGAAAAGAAACTAAAAGATCCTTGGTGTATTGATCATAATATAACGTTCAAAACTCCCAATTACACTAAGGATAATTGGATTGTCTTAAACAAGTTTAGACATAAAACTCAATTAACCCCTGAACAAGTGTTTTGGAAGTTAGATATGGAAAAGAAAAAATCTGATGAGCTTGTTGAAAAGAATCCTCCCCTTAGGAAATTTCCTCCAGCTACTGTGTATCCACCCGATACACCAATGCATTTAGTGCCTAGAACTCTTCCCACTCAAAGCAAGACCTTAATCAGCCTATATGTTGTTTACAAACTATTCGTTGATTTTGAGAAAACGTGTAAGAAGAGAATCACACCTACGGGGATAACTGAATAGGAAAGGGGTTTTGAGCAAACTAAAGAATGTTATTTAACTGAGGTCATGCCTTTCTTTAAACAACTAAAAGAACAATTTGAGAGTCTTCAAAAGGGCATAGATACAGAGATTAAAGAAATGAAAAAGATGTTTAATGAAATGGAAAAGGAGGTAAGAATAAATGAATGTGAGCTTAAGAGCAATGAGATTGAGAGGAAGAACCTTCACATCTTTAACGATAATTTGATTTCTAGATGTATTGCTCAAGATGTGTTCTATACTGTTACGAATTATTCCATTACTTCTTCTCAATTTCATGAATTGTCAATTGCATTGAAAGTCTCCCAGGATCGTGTCATTGAGCTTGAGACCAAAAATTCAAAATTGCATGATAAAATCGAAAAAGACGATCATGATAACATGGTCAAGAATTTTTCTAAATTGGAAGTTGAATATCTTGGTTTACAATTAAAATATCAACATCTGAAAGAAAATGTTAAAACCTCAAATGCCAAGACATCTTCGGATGCTCCTGAGTTTGATGTAGTTTTTGAAATCAACAAACGTGATGAACAGATCTGAGCTCATTGTAACACGATCAAAAGGTTGAAACCCAAGTTTCCCAATTGAAGGGTGAAAAGAATGAAGTGACTGGCTCCCGTATGCCTCCACCTTTAGATTCTCAGAATTTCCAACTTCAAAACATAATTGATAAACTGCAAAATGAAAATGAAAGTTTTCAAGCTGAAATTTCAAAAGTTAATGCTCAGAACAAAGAGTTATGTGATTCACTCAAGGTTAATCATAATAATAGTGAAAAGGTAACTACTTTGCTTAACGAAATTAAGAATCTGAAACGTGTGGTAAAATGGAAAATGCCAATCACTAGTGGTGAAAATGTTGCACCAAAAGTGCCTGCTTGTTCTAAATATGCTGTAACTGTGAAATATATCCCCCTCATCTTCGAAACAATGAATTTGCATATCAAACATATTTTTTGTACCTCAAGGATAGTCTAGAGTGCCTCAGTGAGATTGTTGAAGATGATAAGATAGATAGAAAACCACTTGATAATGTTGTTGGGCATGCATGCTTATATGCCAAACGATCTCGAAACTCTTAGAATGTGTGATTGCAACATGTCCTAAATCGGTACTAGGAAAGATAGAAGTTATGCCTTGTTCTATGCCTAAAGTCAAGCATGTGACCTTTAATGTGCCTCCGAAAGCCTCGTAACCCATCACTTCTAGACCGTAAAATCAAATGGCGATAAAACAAACTAAGGCTCCGTCATCACTTCTATAGATGTTAAGATTGACACTAAAGTTAGCGGGTCAAAACCTAGAAGCAATGCAAAGAAGGATAGGATTACGTAAACTAAAAGTGATCATGAAAAGGAAGTGAAAGAACACCATAGGGACAATAAGTTTAACTTGAACAAAAAGAATCGTTTTGGTTCTAGTATTAGCTCTAAGCTTACTAAAATAAATTTGAAGTCTTATGATGTCTGCAAAACATGTAAAGAATGTCTATTTTCTGGTAATCATGATAAATGTGGTGTGTTATTTCTGAGGTCTAAGAATCAAAACCCAGTTAAGAAAGTTTGGAAAGCTAAACAGATTAAGCAATCCTGGAAACCTACAGGAAAGGTTTTTACCAATATAGGATTTCAGTGGAAGCCCACAGGTCGAATAGTCACGCATGGCAAACCTTGCTCCTTTAATAGATCCACCATGCCTAGAGTAGTGCCTGTTAAGGTTTGGAAGCCAACTGGTAGAATAATCCCATTAGGCACGCAATGCTCTTTAACTAAGTCTGATGATTCTACTTGTTTTGCTCCTAGTGATAATGCCATAACGACTAGGGTTTCTGCTGATTCAAAGATTATTTGCGCTAACCAAAAGGAACCCATTTCCACATGGGGATCAAATGTTTTCAAACTTCCACCTTTGTCTGTGTTCCAATGCAGGTCGTACAAATCATCCGTTGGTACTTGGATTAAGGATGCTCTAAACAGATGAGGGGAAATGACTATGATGTCTGTTCACATCAGTTCAGGCCTCATACTTCATCATAATGGCGTCTGTAGATAACACTTCAGGCCCCGTTCCACAAAGAAAAGAAAGGTGTACGCTTCCGTGTGCTTTATCTTCCAAAGAAGAGAAATCTTCATGTTTACGACCATTCTCATCGACACTCTCCATCAACAAGCGTCATGTTTTTCCCATGCTCATTCAATCCTCAAGTGGATATACATTCATTGGTGTATATTCTTATTCACTTGCTCATTCAAAAATGGCAAACTTCATTTGCAATTTTTTTGCCTTTTTTGAGGGGGAGAAGAGTGAAGAAACTTAATGTCATCATCAAGGAATCTTCTTACCGTTGATAGTATTCTTATTCACTTGTATAAATCAAAAATGGCAACTTGGATGCAATTTTTGAGGGGGAGAAGAGTGAATATACTACATCCTGATGGATGCTTAAATTATGGTCATACGACTCTCCAACGCCTTATGTTTCACTTACTAAGGATAACTGGGAACCATTGTTTCAAGATATGTTTGATAAGTACTTCCAACCTCCAACGAATGTTGATCATCCAGTTTCTGAAGCTCCTGCTCCGGTTCTTGCTGACTCAACTGGTTCAAACATCAATGAAGTACAACTCAAACTACTCAAGAAGCTTAATCTCCAGTTTTTTCTTAAGGTGTTGACATTGATTATCATAATATTGCAGTTGCACGTATGAATAATGATCCGCTCTTTGGTATTCCTTTGCCAAATCTTCACGGATTATTATTCCTCCCAATGTGCACTCTGTAATTCAACCAAATGAACATTGAATAAAATGACAACCTCATCCTCTTGAAGACATTTTTGAATCTTCCAAATCAGTCTCTACATGAGGATACCTTTAGGAAGAAGGCATTGATGATTGAGGAATCATTTGTTCCGGTTCATTCAGTGAGTCAATGTACATCTGATTGTATGTTTATTCACGTGTTGGGCATTTAACACAAGTTGATTACTTCAGAGTTAATCATTTATCACTTATTTGAGATTGAAGTTGAGTTTCACAAAGGTGTGTTCTTATTTGATAACTTGCTCGGGCTTAAGAATTTGAGTTGAAGACTTGGTTTATCTAGTTACCAAGCTTTTTCTAGCCGGTGTAGATGGTTGAAGACACGGTTAACTATCACTATTAGGAGTTACGTTGTTTTACTCGATGTCACACGAGATGACGAGTGTGGATAATCTCAATAGGTGTTAATGTCTTATACTTTGTTTGAGTATTGAGTACTTAGAGATTTGCTTAAAGCATAGATTCTCATCACCATTCTTCCATAATTAAGTGCAAGCTTAAGATAAAAATGTGGGGAATTCGACTTCAGTTTCAAGTTTGGTATATCGGGTTTTCTTCTTTAGTGGTTACTTCAAATTGTCTACACATGGGTTGATAAAGATAGTCAGAGAGAGTTTCTGTAGCACTTGATTCTCACAGGATTCATTTGAGCTAATTTGTTGCTCTTCTCTATTTCAAGAATGCTTGTTATATATATATATATATATATATAATGTGTTGCTGATTCTGAGGTATCAAAACCAGCAAGGGGGAAGGAGACATACATCTAAACACACAACGAGTACACGTGATGAACTTAATACTTCTTCTCTATTGAAGTAACCCCAGGAAAGACAAATGTCATAACCGTAGAGAAACTCAGTGTTTAACTTGTAGCCTTTGGTGTGTTTTTCAAACTATTTGGGGGAAGGATGTATTATTTCAACTATTTGGGGGAAGGATATATTATTCTAACTATTTGGGGGAAGGATATATTATTTTAACTATTTGGGGGAAGGATGTATTATTCCAACCATTTGGTAGGAAGTGGTCTCTGGATACTTTTGGTATGTGTTATCTCGACCTTGATGAAAAGAAATTTGAGAAGAATACTTGGGCGTGAGATGATATTGTTTATTGACATCTTCTATATGATTTATGATAAAGTGCTTACGGTTAGTGCTTCATGTACACAATGTAATGATGATTCCGATGAGATCGCAACCATCGGGGAGAGATATGTGTACATCAAGGTCGCATAACAAGTTCACATGATCAAGCTTAATCGGTTATTCGAGTCGACATCCGCAGAGAAGATCAAGTGATTCAACCGGTTATCGTGATGTCGTTGCTTCTTCTCTTGTTGGTATTTGTGTACATTATGGGATGAATGGTTATATGGAAGATAAGCGGAATGCACTTAGTATAATGAAGATGTTGATATGTTGTTCCCTCGAATAGAAAATTTTTGCTCAATCTCGAAGAGTAATGTGTGCCAGGGATGCACAACAAGTTCATGTGATCGGCTCAATCGTTTATTCCGGGTATGATAACCGCAAATGATCCGTGTTAACTTGTTACCGTTGTTATCGTCTTCTTCGGGTTCTTGAGCTTCATACAATTAGACTGCTTTGCTTCACTTCATCTTACGGAAATGTTCTTAATTCAAGATTGTCGGTTTGGGGAAGCTACCAAAGATTCACATTTAGAAGGCTCATGTTCGACGATTTTCTTAGAAGCCTCGAATGCTTTGGTGGTGAAAGTTTGAGATGTTGATTTCTTTCTTCTACAACGTCTTGACGATATCCTTATCTCGGTACTCATTTTATCATTCTCTTAAACTAAATTATCCTCTTTGTACATATTTTATCAAAAAGCAAAATACAAATTTATAATACCAACAAAAAGAAAATAGAAAAATAGAAAATTTTCAAAATCCATAAAAATTAGAAAATCTTGAAAAAATTCCAAAAATATTGTTTCTTGTGTCATGTTTTCCTGGTTCGATAACATCTACGGACTTTGAATTGTCATTCAATAATGGCACGGGTCTTTAGATGAAGTTCGAATTGAAGTAATAATTTTTTTTTTAAATTATTTAAAAAAAAAAATTGAGATGGAGAAAAATGATGGTTTATTGTCATTTCAGGCAGTAACCCATTTTAAAAGAAATAACAGAGCCATGCTTAAATCTTATTTTTCAAACCTCATGCTCTGATTCTAATTACAAATGTTTGTCACCAAAAAGACAAATATTTACTTCCAAATATTTTTCCTTCTATAAATTCTTACGAAAATATTTGTCATCTAATGAAAACAAAATTGCTTTGAAAATAACTCGGACCCTATTTTTAAAATCATCTGGACTTATCAATTGTCATAATCTCTATCTCAATCAACAACTGATGTTACTGATTGAGGGGGAGAATGATTTCAATCAAATCAAAAAGGTTATTTTTCAAACAATTGGCACGTAAATGAGCAAGGTCTACTTTTGGATAATCTAAAAGAACAATGTTTTACAATGTTTATACAATTGGTTCAAGACCTTGGCTAATGTTATGTTTTCAGAAGATATTTATGCATGTTTGAACAATGAAGTTTAAAGTGTCAGAATCTGATCCTTATCAGTTAAAATGTTTTTCAAAAGCAAGTCACATTTCTCCTCAAAAGCTTTTCAAAATTAATTTAAATTAATAGAGATCACAAATCTCAAAGGATTTGAAAATTGTGATCGGGGAGAATTTGTGATTTAAATTGGATATAAAATGATAATTCGATAAGTGGTTTAGAAATCTATGAACAAGCTCTCCTCCCTACATGTGCCAAACGATTTCAAATTTTCCACGCACATGTTAAGGGAAGCATTTATCTTAAACCTTAAGGAATTGAATCGTGATTGATTTGTCTCAAAGTGCAGGTTCCCTCTAATATGTGCGAAACTCTTTCGAATCTCGATGCATATATTGAGGGGGAGCAATCATAAGAAAACCTCATCCTTCCCAAAGTATTTTATTCAAAGTATTTAAATACTTGATTTGATCGGGAAGTGATGATGATCATTTTAGAAAATGTTAATCAAATATCCCCCCACTTGAACTCTACTTGCCCTCAAGTAGACCTTATTAGATAGATTCCTAAAAGATATCTCCCAAAACACGGAAAATATGAGTTTACAAATCCTTATGCTAGAATAAAACAAAGCCGAACACCTCGCGAAGGGAACGAACACTCATATCTCTCAACTATTCTAAGAGTCAATTTCGGGTGATCACTCAATTGCAGTTTATAGCATGTATTCTATCATAAGCTTGGCGGTTACACAAATCTCCACCACTGGAGTTAAGGGCTAAACAATTCTCGAAGGCAATATGGGTAGACACGACAAAGGTTAAGGGGTGACTCGCCATTACTAACATGTCACGGCGAAGTGGACAAAATCAATGATACATGACCAAATCCATGGCCAAGACACCAAAGATTGCTCGCTACATCACCTAGACACGCTTCATGACTAAAGGGTAGGATAAGACATGGGATGTATAATTGGTGTAAAATGAAAAACAAGCAGGTAATCTATATCTATAACTAAGTCATCACCACTTACCGTCCGACCAAAGTTCAAGTTTAGAAGTCTAGAGACCGGATCATGAAATGCAAGGTAGATGTGTCATTAGAGGGCGTCGTGATGGGCACACTACCTTTCTTCTTGATTGGTATTACTCCAACTCCAATCTTCAAATGTGACCGTGGTGGCCTCCTCGATACTAAACAATAAAGCTCATACTATAGTGCTTATAACATTGCACTTTACAAAATCATAACTGAATCAACTTTTTTTTCCGTTTTTTTTTTTTTTTTTTACATACATGATAACATAACATCCCCCACTTGAGATGGGAATTCGGGGTCTTCAATGATCTTCATAATTGTTGTCGATGAAAGCGTGATTTCCAAACCTTTCCACTCGAACCTTGAACTTAGGCAAATGATGACTTCCAATTACAAATAAAGACTACGGGGTAGGCTAAGGTGTAAGGTGTAATGAAACAATATATTGGGGTGACAAAATGAAAGGAATGGCTCATAAGGGTGTATCTAGGGGTATCTTGCACTAAAGGGAGTGCAACAAAAGGGTTTCACATGGGGTCGAAAAGTCGAGGTGACTAATCGATAGACTCACAATGGTAGGTTGTTTGGGTGATAATCCTATAATCGCCTTCTAAAATTGAAAAGTCCAAATACATCGAGCTAACTCAACATACCTCGTCTATGGTCTCGAAATGATGCAAAGGCCAAGTTCTAAAGTTTACAAGCTACCCAAGACACTCATAATTTGGTAGATTTGGGGTAAAATATAGGAAACCGATAAGGCTAATCTCACCATGTAATATCAAGGGTTGTATGTGCTCGGCTAAGGTCTAATCTAGTTAGGTTCGGAAAAACATGTCAAAATATAAAAATGGTATAATTTTTCAAAATAAACTAGAAAAATGAGGCGAAATAAAGTTCAAGATATAATTCTACTCCGTCCCACACTTGAATTGTACAAAGTCCCTTTTGTACCGGGCATTAAAATAAAGGTGAAGAGAAAGGTAGAATTAGGCGAGAACTTCCTTGAAATTTGGTCTAAAAAGAAGAAGGCCTACGAGAAAGGATCGTGCCTTCGTTAAAGCGTCATGAGCAAACTTCAATCCACGAAATCACAATACCGACAAGCATAATTCTAAAAGAAAAAATAAAATGAAAAACAAACCTAACTCACTTTCGTAGAAATCACGGTTGCATTTAGCGAATGCAACAAGCCTTTAAACCACTTGTTGTCCCAAGTGGACGAGTGAAGTCTCGTGAGGGTTTACAGGAACACAACCACAAAGTTCATTTAAAACTAATACAAGGTTCTTGTGTTTAAAAATAAAGAATTAAAGCGAGAGAGAGTTACGTCAACTAACTTGAAAAAAACCGGAATGAGATGAGAAGCGAATGGTTACTGGCGTAACCATCGAGATGGTATTACGCAGTAGTTGGTAATCGTCAAGAATCCTGCTGCTAAAATGTTGATTACGGCGTAATCATCGAGATGAGTTCTGCCGTAACTCTGTTCGAATCGACAAGCTGCAGCAGTAATTACTTCATTGTCTCCTGCAAAATGTTAGAAAACACAAAACCCAACAAAAGTAAACAAAAACAAAAGAAAGGATAATTCGGGTTGTCTCCGAAGAGCACTTTCTTTATTAATGAGTCTTTAAGTTAGACTCGAGCATGGGCTCCTATGGGGGTTTTGAGCTTGTCCCACTTCATCCATGTCTTTCATTAAGTTGCGCCTAACCCATCCGACATTTGTTGCGGTCTTGCAGTATTCTTTGGTTTCAATTTTCCGTATCTTGCAAAATTTTCTTGAGCCCCAAATGGTATCGCGTAAACTCGAATTTTCGCTTATAATAGGAGGTGGCCTTTTAAATGGGATGCCAAGAAGCTTGCATCCTCGTTTCTCGTGTATCTCATCATCCGGGTCAATGAACTCGTCTTCGCCTTGCAACTCGAGATAATCGAAATCATTATCGAATCGGTATCTTCAAGTTGGTTGAGAATATGTCATATTTATCATTGTTTACAGAGTCTTTGGTGTCATCAATGGTTCTTTATCGGGAACTTCGTTGTTTGGTTGATTTTACTCATACAACCTTCCATATTTTCTTTTTGGTAAACGTGTCAATTTTTCCGTATTTGATTTTGATCCACTCGTCGAATCCAAGATCATCGGCCAAGGCGATTCTGTTTTCGAGAATCATTAGTCGAATTCCAAAGGAATTAGTCTTCCCACTCTCTCGATCTTGCTTCCTCCATCACATTCATATTCAAAAGGGTTGCGGGAGGCCCAAACTGTTCCGTTCTTGGTTTTAATTTGCTCGCACCAATGATTCCTAATTCCTTTGTCATAGTCATCATCGAAGGAATATCATCGAGGGTTTAATGGTTTTCCTCGAAGAAAGTGTTTCTCATATTTCGGTTCCAAATTCACGAACGAGTTGAGTTAATTATCGCGTCCCGAACCTAATGGAATACCAATCAACGAATGATAGATTTCCAAAATCAACGTCATGTCTCCCGGACTCGTTTGGGCATATCCATACTTCGTTCTTCACATTCCTCCTCCGTTGCAATAATCACGAAAGGGATTGCACGTGAGACCAGCGTTAGTGATCTCATCTTCAATGATGAGTAATGGTTTGCAGTAATGCTTGATGGGTGGCCCTTCCACTTCGTTAATTGAGAACTTGGCTACCCTTTCTTCGTCATTCAGAGTAGTCCATCTGTATCTGTCATCTTCTATTCTTTTCTTATCAACACCACCATCGCAGGTTTTTCGAGGATCACATGAGGCCCATAAACTGTAGCATTCTTCGTCATCAATTGCAATACTTTTACACCAATGATTCCTTCTTTTGGGGTTGTTGTTTATGTTTTTGCAAGAATTTGGGTTACTGTATAATTACGGGTGTGATTCAGGCGTAACTCACTTTCGCCATCGATGTCGATTCATTAGAGCACTTGTTGTTGTCATAGAACACAACCTTACATATAGTAGAGTTGTTTTTTGTTCTTCATTCCTTCTTTGAACCTCGTCGCCAAGCTTTCCAATTAGAGTTTCTAAGTTCTTAAGTGATGTTTCATGGGACGTGAGGTTTTTGTATGTGTTAACTTGGAAATTCTTAAGCCATTCTTCTTGCTCCTTTTGCCTCTTGGTAGTGTCTACAAGGTACTTGTTGATAATCCTTCGGGTTAGCTCTTCTTTCATTACGCTCATAATCGGTGGGGTCCTCCACGAAACCCATTACGATTATCCCGTAGAAGGGCCTATTCTCCCGTGTTTAGCTTCCTCGATCGTATACTTCTTTTCGTTATTAGGACGGTTTTAGTAAGGTGTCCTCCTCCACAACTTTCACATCCCACTTGAATGGCATGAGCGGTTTCCACGACTTTTAGCATATCTCGATCCAGGCTTTCAATTTTACTAGCGATTCTTTGCAATTCCGTCGAAATTTCCACCTTGGTTTCTTTTACTTCCACCGTCGTGCCATTTTTGAGAATGGTCCGCCATTTTTGAATGGCTTCAATTGCCGTAGTAGGAGTCATATTTGGGATAGGTCCTTGATAATCCAACATCATCTCGTAGTTACATTTATTCCTTTGTAGAAAATATTGACCTTCTGGGTTATTAAGATCATTGGTAGGACACTTGTAAAGAAGATCGTTGTATCTTTCCCAAGCTTGATCTGAGTTTCGTCATCTTCTTGTTTGAAATTGTGGATCTCCAAGAGTTGATTAGAAATCTTTGATGGTGGGCAATATCTTTGGATAAAGTGTTTCTTAAGTAGTGCCCAAGTATTAAGCGCCCCGTGAACAATCTTCGATCCATCTTCTTGCCGCTCGGTTAGAGTCATAGGAAGACCACGAGCATAACGACATCATGAGACACGCCGGAATGTTGAAAAGGCTAGCGATGTATAGGACATTTTCAACGTGCTCATATCGTCTTCGTCCTGTTTCACGAAAAGGGTTAGCACGAAGCTCCTCATAAATTGGTCTTTAATCTTGAAACGAACATCCGCTCCGATTGCGGTCTTACGAGACCCGGCCCTTGATCGACTCTAGTCAGCGCCAAGTATTCCTCAAGAGTGAGGTCATCAATGTTAAACACTTCCATGGTACACGAAAACTTGAAATATGATTGTGAGAAAGTTTAAATATGAAATGAAAGACTTAATATAAATCCTAATATAGCTCCCTGGTGCCAAAAACTTGATGCGTTTTCTTGACTAGGTCTTAATATTTATAGTGTCTCGCTATACCTATGGTCTACCCTAATGCACTAACAGGCGGTGTACCCGTCGTGTGTAGTGTAGTAAATGGTAAAGCCGAGGTCGTCCCAAGAGCTATGTGTGTCGGATAATTACTAAGTCTAATTGTCAAAGAATATAAATGGTTTGATATGGTTTTAATTAATTAAACTACGAATGCAAAATATAAAAGCAATTAAATGGTAGAAAGGAAATCAATAGAGGAATAGTGGTGCTAACCTAGTCAATCCTCCTAACTAGTTATGTCTCGTCTACCTACTTCCAATTACTTGGTGGGGTCAAATTCGAGAGGATAACATTTGGTCAATTCGCCTAACCTATCGACAAAGATGCCACCACAGAGAAATCGGTAGCACCGTCATAAGTCCTGTTGTTCCCGGTCCCTAAGCCGAGTCATTAAGTACCGCTACATGCTAGATTCTAAATAGTGAGTGCCCGACCGTTAGGAACTTAGACACTACACCCCAATTCTTAAGTTCATCCAAGCGATAGGTGATCGGTTGGTCAAATCGCACAAGTAGAAAGGGTCGTCGGTTGGTCATATCTTACCCTTCCGTCTCGGTCCGCTCACCTAGGGTCGGTTGGTCATATCTCCTAGGCAATTGGCCTCTACCGCCATTCAAAACTACCGAACCGGGGTGACTACCAAAGAACTATGCATGCATACACTTAGAAATAATTGTACGGAGTAAAGGTAAATGCAAACAAAACATTTAAGGAATCATAACTAGGCTAGCACCAAAGGGTGCTTAGCAGCTCATATTAATCATGCACATCAATTCAATATTCAAAGGTACGAAATACATGAATTGAAAGTAAAAGAAATAATAAACGCTAAAGCTTATCGTAATGGTGTGACTTCTCCTTAGAAACGACTCCAGTATGCTTCCCTAGACCTTCCTTGAGTATTTTCCCACGTTCTCGGTATTGTGTGTGGAATGGAATGAATAGAAATCTTGGAATTCGTGGGTATTTATAGGCAGTGCGGGTTACAGGCGTAACAAAAGATGAGTTCGCCGTAACCTCCGTAAATGCACTAGATCGCTGAGTTACGGCGTAACCTTATAAGTGGTTATGCCATAGTCTTCAATAATCACGGTTACGTCGTAAGTGATGCGATAGTTACGGGCGTAAGTATCGGTGCGTGGAACCTCTTTTGACCTAATGGAGTTACGTCGTAATCTTTGGAAGGAGTTACGCGTAACCTCTTGATGAGTTGGACTTGGGTCACGCAATAGTTACGGCGTAATGTGAGAGATGAGTTCGCCGTAACCTCTTCAAAATAGGCATCTTGTGATAAATCCTTAGTAATGTTTCCATTTCGCGTCTCTTTAGCTCCAATGCTCGCAATTTACACGAAAGTGTAAAACAATGGAAAACAAGCGTAAATCCATATAAATGATATAAATAACGAGCATTAACGGAAATTGACACTTAATAATCGGGACTATTTGATGTTATCACGAGGACAATCCACTAGATAGTGTAGAGTCCTTAGGTATATTGAAAAGGAGAAAAATGAGAAATGGGAGGAGTGCGGTGAGATTGAGCTAGAACCTGAATAAACCCAACAAGGTTCTAGTAATGAAGTCTTGGTAAGCATGAAGGGTTGAAGAATGAAAAGAATTGAATGTGAATAGGGTGAAAAGAAATAGCCCTCCATTTATTCAACCTTAGGCGTAAACGGGTTCAATTCATTTGCTACGGTGGTTACTAAGGTAACGCCGTTATTGAAGACAAGGCGTCATGGACCCGGTGGACGACCGCACTAAGCTTCCCAAGCTACTCAAGTTCCTCTTAAAAGGGCTTGTTTCATTCTCACGGGAAACCTACATAATCTATCGACTTTCTCTTAGAGATAGTTGATATTGAAGAAGGAGACCCTTTCCCTAGTCTCCGGCATAGGAAACCAAAGTGCACTATTGAGTCTAGAGCCAAGAGATCATCAATAAATCTCGTTAGGACACATTATTCTTGAAGACTTACTGTTTCACACAATGCGGAAAGTAAGAATATAATTAAGAGTCCTACGCATTATCCTTGTGGTATTGCCAGAACATCTGAGTGATATGTAAAATATTCATGATGAAGATGGAAATCCTTCTAGAGCCAACATCTAACAAGCTCTTGGTAGGTGGCATGTGAGGTCTATCCAATAGATCATGCTTGTGACAACTGGATAGAAACTATGGGGTGATTCAATCTTGAATCAACCTTGGTCAAGGAAATGGATTGACGGATACCTTTGAAAAACCTGTCTTTGTGCTTAAAAATTCTTTTCTGCAGCACATCGACTGTGTATCAATGTTTCAAAATTAAAAGGTATTTATGATTGATAATTGATTTTCCAATAAAACCTTCGCTGTATTGTAAAACCATTTATATTAAGCAATACACGATTGTTTTTCAAATCATTTTCTATCAATCAGTGAATCTCAATTCACTGGTTCACTCACTCCGTGCTGTCTTCTTTGAGATGTTCCGGTTTGAGAACGGCATGATTAGCTGCGAAACCATGTCAAGGAGATTCCTCAGAATTATACCTGATCACAGGCAATACTTGTACTGAGCAACGGGGAACCTTGGGTCGTGCACCTCAATTCAACGAAAGTGATCAAAGACACTTTCGTGTGCTTTTATTGCTAACTGTTGTCTGCAGGAACACCCAACGGTTGCAGCTGATCAGAATTGAGGAGTCAATCCATAACCGCATGCTCACACATCACATTCATTTATAAAGAAATCATGATAAGTGCATATATCCATCAACTGGCTCTGATATTTTCAATCCATGCTTCTGCTACACTGCTGGAAATATTATGAATCAACAAAAGCTTCCACTACTCTGATGAGAAGATATCATGATCCAAATGTGAGCATGTCGGTCCGAAAGTCACAACATCACATAATGGCGATACAACAAAAGGATGAGACAAAGATTTGTTGTGGCTGATGATCTCAAAATTGGCTCAAAACTCACCCCTACGTGGATTAGCTAAAGACCTCCACTTGAATCAACAAAACATGCGGAACATGAAGAATCAAATACTACAGGCTACAGAGCAAAGAACTTAATCAAGAATCCAAGAACACCCAAAATGTAATATCTGTTTGTATTCAATGTAAATTGAGGTGACCTCCCTTAGGGGAGATTTTTAGGATTTAGAAAATCCGGTAGTTAAAGAGTCAGTCACCTCAAGTATATGTATTCGTTAGAAAGCTCGTAGTCGTAGTCGGTTAGTATTAGTAAGTAGTTTGTTAAGTAACACCGTGGAGGACGGACGGGTCTTTACCCACTGTATGCCTGATCCACAGCCCAAAGTAAGGCGTCTAAGCTTGTAACTATAAATACCCTTTGCCTTGCAAGGCAAAAGGTTGGAGCTTTCAATATTCATTTTTCTTTGTCTCACTAAATTCCCTAAACTCTTCCACTTTCTCTCTCTAAAACCTCATTCTATACGCCCCTTATTATGATTGTGTATGTGTTTATGAAAACAAATATGTTACATAAATCCTAGAAAAATACAAAAGGAATTCAAACTTGAATACAATGGAAATCGTAGACGAGAACTTCGTTATTCGATGCTCCTAAGCCATGATTCTTCTTCTGTATTGATCTCCCCAAACCCTAGAAGGTTTGGGAAAGGAGAGATGATTAAAACTAGTGAATCTTCGACTATTTATAGGCTCCGATATTAGTTACGGCGTAACATTCATTAAGTAGTTACGCCGTAACTCTTCAATTCGTATGCTTATCCATGGTTACGGCGTAACCTGAGCTGGGGGTTACTCCGTAGCCTTTGTAAATCATAAGCATTTCTTTATTACGGCGTAACCTAAGCTGATGGTTACGCCGTAGTCTTCGTAATTTTGATGTTTATCCGTTGTTACGGCGTAACCTGAGCTGAGGGTTACGCCGTATCTGTTGTCAAGTAAGCTGCATAATGTTCATTAGCATGTTACGGCGTAATTATATTCCATGGTTACGCCGTACTCTTCATAATCAGTGTAACGCCGTAACTTCATCACTTGGTTACGTCGTAATTGAGAGAAAACTCATCATTTGGGCTTGAAAATGTCCAATTATTGCTTCCTTGCATAAAATAGGTCCTAAAATGAAATAATAAGGAATAAGGATGTTTTCACTAGCATTTTACTCATATTGTGATGATAAAAGGGGGAAATTAACGCTTAGAATATCAGGATTATTTGATGTTATAAGTGTCATAATGAGATTTATTGATGATCTCTTGGCTCTAGACTCAATAGTGCATATTTGGTTTCCTATGCCGGAGACTAGGGAGAGGGTCTCCTTCTTCAATATCAACAATCTCTAAGAGAAAGTCGATAGATTATGTAGGTTCCCCGTGAGAATGAAACAAGTCATTTTAAGAGGAACTTGAGTAGCGTGGGAAGTTTAGTGCAGTGCGTCACTGGGTCTATGACGTCTTGTCTTCAATACCGGTGTTACCTTGGTAACAACTAGTAGCATATGAATTGAACCCGGTTTCTGCCCTAAGGTTGAATTAATGGAGGGTTATTTCTTTTCACCCCTTTCACATTCAATTCTTTTTCATTCTTCAACCCCTTCGGTGCTTACCAAGACTTTATTACTATAACCTTGTTGGGTTTATTCTAGTTCTAGCTTAATTTTAGTCGGCACTCTTCCCTTATTCTCATTTTTCTCCTTTTTTCATCATACCTAAGGACTTCTACACTAACTAGTGGATTGTCCCCGTGTAGATCCCTCCGGCTCTGGCGGGATCGTGGGAACGAATACCTAACCTAACCATCCTTATAACTCCAATGCATAAAGTAAATTGGTCAGTCTTTTGGTATTGTTCTTTCTGCCTCGAAACCAATTGAAAACCATTTGAAAAATCAATCAAGGTACTTGTGATATAAGCATTTTGTACCTTAATTGTTTTTTATCCTTTTAGAAATGCTCCCCCTCAACATGTGCTTCAAGTATTAGAAATTATTTAGCACATGGAGGCAAGAGGTCTTTGAAATATTAGATTAAGAATGAAAGGTCCAATTCTTGATTAACATTTTCTAAAATGATCATCATCACTCCCCGATCAAATCTGGTATTTAGATACTTTGGATAAAACATTTTGGGGAGGATGTGGTTTTCTTCTTATTGCTCCCCCTCAATATGTGCATCCAGATTCGAAAGAGTTTTGCACATATTAGAGGAACCCGTAACTAGAGACAAAACAATCACGTTTCAATCCTTTTGGTTTAAGATAAATGCTCCCTTAACATGTGCATGGAAAATTTGAAATCGTTTGGCACATGTAGGAGGAGCTTGTTATTATATTTCTAAAACCACTTATCGAATTATCGGTTTATATCCAATTTAAATCACAAATTCTCCCCCGCTCACAATTTTCAAACCCTTTGAGATTTGTGATCTCAATTAATTTAAATTATTTTTGAAAGCTTTATGAGGAGAAAATGTGACTTGATTTTAAAACATTTAACTGATAAGGATCAGATTTTGAAACTTTAATCTCCAATGATCAAACATGCTTAGGTATCTTATGAAAACACAACATTAGCCTTGGTCTTGATCCAATTGTACAAAAAAATGTTCTTTTTGATTATCCAAATGTAGACCTTGCTCATTTTAGTACCAATTGTTTGAGAAATAACCTTTTTGATATGTTTGAAATCATTCTCCCCCTCAATCAATGACCGAAGTTGTTGATTGAGTGATAGAGATTTTGACAAATAATAAGTCCACATGATTTTCAAAATAAAGTCCATGTTATTTTCAAAGCAATTTAGTTTTCATTAGATGACAAATATTTTTCAGAAGAATATTTATAAGGAAAAATATTTGTGAGAAAACTTTTGCCTTTTTGGCGACAAATGTTCCTTATGAACTTATGTTTTTAGGATCAGAGCATGAGGTTTTTTAATAAGATTAAGCATGGCTCTGTCCATTCTTTAAAAAATGGGTTACTGCCTGAAATGACAATAAACCAACATTTTTCTCCATCTCATTTTTTTTAATTAAGAAATATTAAAAATTTATTACATCTTTTTGAACTTCATCTAAAGACCCGTGCCAATTTTGAATGGCAGATCAAAGTTCGTAGATGTTATCGAAACCAGATAACATGATATGAAAAACAATATTTTTGGACTTTTTCAAAATATTATGATTTTTATGGTTTTTGAAAATTTTATATTTTTATATTTTCTTTTTGTTGGTTTTATAATTTTGTATTTTGTTTTTTGATAAAATATATACAAGACATAGATGAAGAAACACCTTTACTCCTCGTCTTCCTCCTGAAGACGTTTGAGTATCTCAGGTTGTAGGCTCTTCAAGCCAAGTCGTGGAAGGATAAACTCAAAACGTTCTCTAGGAAGAGCTTTAGTGAAGATGTATGCCAACTGATATTCAGTCCTTACGAAATACAGTTCAACCACACCTTTCTCCACTTGTTCCCTGATGAAGTGATGTCGAATGTCAATGTGCTTTGCTCTTGAGTGTTGAACATTGTTGCAGCAGAGAACAATGGCACTTTTATTATCACAATACAAAGGAACTTTGTTGAATACAAAGCCATAGTCAGATAATTGGGATCTCATCCATAAGATTTGAGCACAACAAGATGACATGGCTATGTATTCACCTCGATGAGAGGATATAGGCGTACTCATTTGTTTCTTTGAGGACCACTTACTAACTTATATCCCAAAACCGAGCACCTCTGATGTGCTTCGGCGTGTATCTTGATACCTGCATGGTCGCATGATCGCATATCTTGTTAGTGAGATATAGGTGTCCTTCTGATACCAAAGTCCCATGTTAATGGTTCCTTGGAGATACCAAAAGACCCGTTTAACCGCTTCAAAGTACTTTTTGGTAGGCTTAGCCTGGTATCTAGCACACATGCATACATCGAACAAAATATCAGGTCTACTGGCTATGAGGTACATCAGGGATCCAATCATACTATGATATTTCGTTTGATCAACCATGATCCCTGAGTGATCCTTATCCAGTTTTGTACGCTCCACCATGGGAGTGTCTAGGGGTCACAAGAATCAAACCCAAATTTGTTTAAAATTTCATTTGCATATTTAGATTGATTAATAAAAATGCCTACGGGACTTTGTGAAATTTGTAATCCCAAAAAAAACGACATTTGTCCCATCATAGACATTTGAAATTTGGAGCCCATCTCCTTCGAAAATTGGTCACATTCATTAGGGTCGGTCGAGGCAAAATAATATCATCAACATAAATTTGAGCGTGAATTAAGTGTTTGCTGACTTTACGGTGAACAATGTGGGATCAATCGCTCCTTTGTTTGAATCCATTTGTCAAAAGAAACTTTGACAATGTATCATACCATGCCCTCGGAGCTTTCTTCAAACCATAAAGGGCCTTCTTCAAGTGGTAGACATGGGTAGGATGCTCGGATTCACAAAACCTTCAGTTGACTTGGCGTAAACCACTTCTTTGAGATCTCCATTAAGAAAAGCTTTACATCTATTTGATAAACCACCACGTTCTTGCTAGCGAGATTAGCCGTGAAGATTACGATAGCCTCAATTCGTGCAACCGGAGCAAATGATTCCTCAAAGTCAATACCCTCCTCTTGTCGGTATCCTTTAGCCACTAGCCTTGCCTTATTCTTCAGAACATCACTGTGCTCATCAAGCTTTACTTTGAAGATCCACTTGAGAGCAATAATCATAGCACAATCTGGAGTAGGTACTAATTCCCATACATCAAGACGATCGAACTCATGGATTTCTTCTTGCATAACACTAAACCAGCTGTCCTCAGACAATGCTGTTTTGACATCTTTAGGTTCGATCTTTGATAATACAAAATTGAAGAAGCACCATAAGGCATCAGTAGCAAGTTGTTTACGAGTGGATACCGGGCGAGAAGGGTTCCCAATGATGTTGTCCAATGGATGATCATGTATCCATTTTCTAAGATGTTCATGTGGTTGATGATGAGGAACTGATATAGCAGAGTTTGGATCCCATGATGAAGATGGTTCAGGTGTTGGTTCAGGGGAAAATATGTTTTCAAACTGAGCATCTTCGGGGGTAGCAAAGGGTTATCTTCATCATAATTAGAAGCTACATTTCCATGATGTACAAATCAAGATTGAGGATTCAAGATGATGATGAGTGATCGGCAATCTGCTTCTTGAGATAAGACATTGAAACGGATGGACCATTTGCATTGGTTGGATTAGAAGCAGCTACATTTGGTGGTGCGGAATTGTCATTAGCCGTAGGTTCATAATATTCATCAAACATCAGATCAAACAATTTCTTCAATTATTCTTCTAATGGAGGTACATAAGGAACTGTAGGGGATTGATTCTGTACAAGAGAAGAACTTATGGGATTACTTGACAAAAATTGAGGTGCGGGTCCAGAACCGGATTGTCCAGGAGCCGTTTGCTCAGTCAGCTCATCGAATGTAACGTGAATAGATTCCATGATGTCTCGGGTTCTTTTATTGTAGATTCGGTAACCCTTCCGATTTGGAGCATAACCAACAAAAACTCTAATGTCTGCCTTAGCTTTCAGTTTTCCTAAATCTTGACCATCATTAGTTGGATAGCATAGGGCACCGAACACACGAAAGAAAGAAAGATCTGGTTTTCGGTTGTGGACAAGTTCGTATGGAGTTTTTCCATGAGTGGTGTGAATTAGGGAACCGTTTTGGGTATAACATGCAGTGGCAATGGCTTCCACCCAGAGAAACATTGGAGCCTTTGAATAGATCAGCATAGTCCTTGCTGCTTCAACAAGAGTACGCTTTCGTCTTTCAACAACACCATTCTGTTGAGGAGTACGTGGAATACTTCTTTGATGGATGATTCCAATGCTTTCATAAAACTGACTTAGTTCTTTGTTTACAAACTCAGTTCCATTGTCTGTTCGGATGATTCTAACTGTTTAATAAGTTTGATGATGACGTCGGGAGTTTCATCCCTTGACCTAAAAACTTAACCCAAGTGAACTGAGAGTAGTCATCAACAACAACGAGCACATATTTCTTCCCATTTATCGTCTGCACTCTCATGGGTCCACACAAATCCATGTGAAGGGTATGAAGAACTTCCATGTTGGAGTTTGTAGATTTGGGTTTATGGGCATACTTTGTACTTTTGCCCAATTGACAAGCCGAACAAAGATGATCTTTTCAAACTTTAATCAGGCAAGGCTCTTCGAGGTCCTTTACGGAAAGATCATTGATGGTGCCAAGTTCAAATGATTGAGACGATGATGCCATAACCATGACTTTGTTTTGGATGCTTTAGACAACAGAAAAATTGGATAAGACTTCATCATGTCTTCGATAGAGATGGTGTACAAATTAGTGCCAAGTGTTCCCTTTAAAAGCTCAACACCGTCCAATTATCTAATGAAGCAAGTGTGTTTTCTAAAGGCCACTTTAAGATCAGAGTCGCAGAATTGACCAACAGAGAACAGATTATGACCAAGTCCTTCTACATAATATACCCGGGAGATTACACTGTCACCAAATACATAATCTCCATAACCCATAATTAACCCAAAATGGTCGTTCCCAAATCTAACAGTCCTGATGAATTTATTCACAAAGTTCTTGAGCCGTGAGCGATCTCCAGTCATATGCTTTGAACAGCCTGAGTCCAAATAACACAGAACGATTTGTACGACCTGCAGTTGAACACAAACAAGTATGGATGACTGGATAATTTGGATCCCCATGCGAGAATGGGTTCCACTTGGTTAGTAAATAAGATTGGAACACCCACATCAGTAATAGAAGTTATGACATCATTAGTGGTAGAAGCAATAATAGTAGAAGCACTAAGCCTATGTGAAGTATGACTATTTCTTAAGGGATGATCATACCAAGTAGGTTTCCATTCCTTAGTGGGCACAAATCTATACTTATCTTGCTTTGTTTTGCTGGAGGCTTTGAACGCTACCTTAGTGGGGGGGGTGAATACGTTACCGCTTAAAATCATTAGATCTTTTGTATCAAATCGCTTATGAAACTTGTTATAATATGAAAGTACCAATTATTGTTTGTGACTAATATAAATCATAGTAAACCAAGTTGTCACACAAGCATCAACATCAAACCACATCACAAGCAATAGTATAGTGCAACTATAAAAGTAAAGAGATAAAGAAAGGAAAGTGCAAACCGAACACGATGATTTATAGTGGTTCGGTCACGGATCTCCTCTCCACCCTACTCCACTCCTCGAGTACCCAACTCGAGAGTTACTTCACTAAATCAACAAGCTCCCTTCTCGGCGGAGAAAACCTTACAATCGTTGCTTACACTTTTTCGGTACAAAGCTAAATACGGGTTCTAGTTCGAGGTAGAACCAACCTAACGTCGCTATACAATATTTCCGACACTAAGCTAGATGTCGAGTTCTTTTCAAGGGTACAACCACTCCCATTATGTTTTATGGCCCAACATAACAAACCTTGTGTTTTATGGCACAAACACATAAACCATCTAATCTAGTTTGGTGAAAGTGTTGTGATGATGCAATGATGTTTTACAATAATGATCCATGAAACAAATGTCTAATGGATATGAATAACTACTTCT
The DNA here is from genome assembly GCA_022545495.1 of Chrysanthemum lavandulifolium. NCBI lineage: Eukaryota > Viridiplantae > Streptophyta > Magnoliopsida > Asterales > Asteraceae > Chrysanthemum > Chrysanthemum lavandulifolium. The sequence continues at coordinate 154,724,065 of CM040239.1, read as the reverse complement.
AAATGATCTTCCATTGATAGGAAGCCTTCATGATGAAGATCACAAGTTCCCTAAACTTGTTGTGATAGATCTTCAGCTTGTGGTGAGTGGGGATGGCTAGATCTCCAAGCTTTCCTTGGTTGATCAAAACGTAGAGTATGCTTACAACAAAGATGAATGTTAGAAGCATTATGATCATGATCATTAGGGTGTTTAATGTATGTTACTACATTGTTAATGATTGATCTAAATGTATGCAAGAAGGTGGAGAAGATGTGTTTTGAAGTGGTGAAGAAATGAGAAAACAATGGGATTCTATTTATAGGCAAAAGAGAACAGCAGTGCCTACGGACCAAGGAACCAAAAAAAGAGGTTCCGCCCTTTATAACTTTTGGTGCCGTGGGTGTCTTCTGAAAAATCTAAAAATCTTTCTTCAAATTTTTCCAAGATATTACCAAATCTTACTAAGATCACATTTGATATATTGAGTGACAATCTAACCAAAATATTCAAGAGATCTTCCAAGGATTTCAAAGATGATGATGTAATATATATTTCTATTTTAGATTAAAAACTTTATCAAAGTAAACTTGTAAAATGTATTATGTAACTAGTTAATAAAATTTCTAGTTACCTTTTGTAAAAATATCTAGTTGAGTGCTTGTCAAAATAAAATGTATTTTGTCAAGTGTAAGTAAACTTAGGTTCGAAATAGAATAGTTAACCTATTAAAATACTTAGTGACTCTAAACGTATTTTAAACATTCTAAATGATTTGTTAATGGGTTTGATCATAATGCCACATAACAAACATGTACGAACATGTGTTGTAACATACGAGGACTTGAGACATCGAGAGGTGTTGAATGTATGTTGAGACAAAGTGTGATTACAAGTAACTTGTACATTTTACGTTATGTATTACAAGTTACATGTTTGTCATCAATCAAAACAAACGAGATCAGATAGATTAAATATCGTAATATTTGCACTAACAATCTCCCTTTTTGATGATGACAAAGATATGTAAACGTAATAGAAAGTAAAATGTAAAAATTGCTTGTATCCTTACTACCTTTACATTACCTTCTCCGTTTACACTCTTCTCCCCTTTGTCGAAACAAAAGGGCGTGTCCTTGAGTTTAACTTTATTTCTCCCAAAAGGAGAGCTTGCATCATCCCTAGTAAAGTTAAATCGTCGACTTCAATCCGTCCCTTGTTTGGTAACGGATCCATGGATCAAATTAAGAGGCTTAACCTACATCAAGGTTAGTTTTATGCAACAAAATTATGAGAAATATATGAAAAGAAAATGCATAGCAATGTTAGCCTATTTTCTCCACTTTTATCGAAGCACAAATGCTTGTTGAAAAGTGAGAATGATGATAAATGTGTGCATGCTCCCCTTGACGGTTTCTCCCTTGTTTGAGGCGCCGTGGTATGATTAAAACCTACAAAACAAATATTAGTGCAAAACTATATTCGCATTGACGAGTAAGTGATATACAACAAAGTGTGTATAAGATGCATTCAAGAAATTCTTGACGAAGCTCCCTTGCTCTAGGGCCAAGATGAACCTTCAAAATAAATATTAGTATAATAGAAACTTTGTATTTAGACAAATATGTCATATACAACCAAGTGTATACATTATGCAATATGAGTGCTTAAAGGATATTCCTCCTTGTTCAAGGGTGTCAAGAAGCACCTAAAATAACAAAAATAATTGATGCAAACTTTATCCTTAGATGAGTAAGTTATATACAATCGAGTGTATATGATCATGAACCTACAATGAAAAACATTAGTGCAATATATTTCATCTTTTTTATAAAGAAAAATAAGATGTATATATGTGATATATAAATGATATAATCAAAGATCTCATGAAGTGTAGTTTCCTAATTACAATCATAAGAAAAGTGAGAATATAATATGATAAAAGCCTACAAAATAGTTCCTAGAAAGAAGATATGAAGTGAAGTTGGAATATAAAGAGTTAAAGCTAGTGGTGATGGTAGATGACTCAAGATTTACAAAAGTAAGTTTTCGCTAATCCATGGTGGTGATGATTAGTAAAAGTGGTGATGGAAGGTGGTGGTGATAACGTAGAAAACTAATAAGGAGTTAGAAACTCGTATGTATAGCAAAAAATATGGACTCATGCAATCCTTTCGTATGTCAAGTGACCAAGACAAAGAGGAAAAAAATATGAATAGACATGAAGATAACTTCGTTCATTGATTGATACGAAAAAATGATCTATTCTAGGTGACAATGGGAGAGATAGTATTAACATGGTTTTGACCGACATGGAAAATTATGACATTGAAAAGAAGTGAAGACAATATGTACCCAAAAAATACCTATATGAGGATGAGAATGACATCATATGACAGAGAGTTGGATAGACCAACGTGTTGAAAGAGTGTTAGGAATGGCGGTTTTGATTAATATATCGTTTGCACTGACAATGACATGCATGATATCTGTCAAGCGAGAGAAGAATAAGATCCTATGATGGTGTTCTAGATAGTGAAGTTGTAAGGTGCTAGTTTAAGGAAAATCCTAGATTTGTTGATTGTGGAGATGAAGAAGTTTGTAAAACACATGATGCGTTTTTCACTTGATGAGGTATTGGTGCAAACTTGTGATATAAGGTTAAAAAGGTTGAACTAGTTGTGGTTTCATGAACCGGTTTTAGCTAAGTGGTGTTTACCTATGTGTTGGTATTTTAGAGTCTAAGAGACATAAAATTTGACAAAAGACAATTATGTGAATGGATTTCTCTCCCTTAATTGGTGGACATCCAACATAATGTGTAATGTATCAAATAAGGAATGACAACAAAGTGTTTAGGAGGTTATTCGGGTTAACGAAAGAGATGAGCTTAGTGATGTTTTTCGGATGATGGTTAGCATACAATGAACTTCATCCTTAAAGTCACGCACCTCTTCTCGATTAATACGAGATGATCGTATGATGAGGCATGTGGTTTCCTAATAGGAAGTGAAGAGGATTAGAGTATTGTTATAACTAAATAATGATGGAGGTGATTTTTGAAAAGCGGAAGCAAAATGAGATTTGTAAAGAGGTCGGTTGAAAGACAAAATGCAAAGCCAACCCTCTAGAACTTAATTCTATATGCTTTTAAACTATATGCAAGTGTAGGGGTCCCATAAAGCATAGTACTAATCTACGTAGCAATAAAGGGATTATGCAAAATGAGCATATAAAAGTTAGAACCAAGTGAGATAACAAATAATTTGTTATCAACCTACAAAACAAATTTGTTAGTGACAAAAGATGTTAACATGATAGAAATCAAATGATAACATATTATATAAGCAAAACAACACATTGCACTTAGTAGACAAGAAATCACCACACAAGATAGCATCAAAACAATCATATTATGCAAGAATACGACTTTATTCAAGACATTTCATTATGAGATTGTTTTGTCGTTAGACTTAGACACTTAAGCATACTTGGATATACAATAATCTATGTGATTAATTTGTAAGATAAAAGGCTTCTAAAAGTTTGTCATACCAAAAGCACTTTGACAGATTATATGTGCACACGTAGCAAACAAATAGTGTGACAAGAAGCAAAAGAAACAAGATGAAAGATTCATGCAAGCCATGTTTAAGACATAACAATTTGGAGCATGTATCATTTGGATCGTACTACACATAGATATAATGAATGCCAACTAATAGCTTTCAAACACAAATATATCATATCAAAATTATCACGTATCAAAATGGCATATTATGAGTTCATAAGTAACATGTTAATCATGCTAAAAATAATTCAAATGTAAGTATCATGCAAATAAAGTTTAGGTTTAAACGTTTAGTAGCATGAAACAAGAATACAAGCATTATAAAGATAAAACCGTACTAAGGTTTACACATTTGACTAGTTATCAAACACTAAGATAATGTCAAATCAACTTATCGTATCAAACAAGAACATGTAATCAACACATGTAAGTGCAATGCAAGTGGTTTTAAAAGAAAAGTCATATATACTACTTGTTTGATTAGTATTCCTAAGGCGAGGCAAACTATCAATGTTTTAACACTTACTTTAGGCAAGTATAGGAAAACAGATTTTTCAAGTTGGAGAATGAATATGAGACTATTACTAGCGGTGCTCAATTAAGGCTAAACACGACCATTTTACGGTGATTCCACATACCCAACTTCTCTCCGTGAAGCAATTCAACCGTTAGGTCAAATTGAGTTTCTAGTGCAATAGGTTCTCCAAGAGTCATTCTCATGTTAGAAAGATGGGAACTCCTACTTTTGCCTATTAAAGTGCATAAAGATGATAGTTTACCAATACTTGGCTTAATGTGACACAACTAATATGCAATATAACTAAGGTGATGAAGATGTCATGTTATACACATGAATTTTAACAATGGTGTGTTGATAAACAATATGTTTTAATCTTGTGTTTAGAATCTAAGGTTGTTCAAATTACATAGCTAATTGTATGATCTAATGGATGACATCTTTTACGTTGAAGTGTATACTTTAAAAGTGATTTGATTATCTAAGACTAGGGAATGGAATATGTTAAATTAAGAATGTTCTCAAGAAAGCTCTTTGGAACTTTATTTAACAAGAATCTAAATAAGGTTACTAACTTCAATAGATCATGTGTATGTTCTAGAGATGTGTAGTTTTAACCTTGGATGTGCACAAGGTTTGAGCAAGGTTAGGTTATGATGTACGCTTGAAAGGAAATGGATACAAATAGTATCTTTCAACAAATGAGATTATCGCATGGGATAAAGTTATCATGCTTATGAAAATAAGTATGACAAGATGAATTGGATACGCTAGTTCATAGAACTTGTTCATTTCAAGATCATTTAGCCAATGAGGTGTAATGAAATCTCTTGTAACACAACCATTTATGTCGCAAGGAGAGAATAATGCATAGGATATACAATATCCTTTTAACAAGATGAATACTTAACGCATGATTTCTTAGGCATAATGTTTTCAAAACATCATGTTTTCCTAAATAAAGATATGAAGCCAAAGTGTTTGAATCGGATAGTCCCATCTAAATAAACTTGGTCTCAAGATTATATTCACTAGATGATGACAAGAGGAATTCACTCGAGTTTCTTATGTATACTCCTCAAGAGTCATTGTTGCTTGGGGTGTATGATGTTGGCTTTGAGATTGCATTTTAACATATGTTGTTAAAATGTTGATTTGAGGTTTAACGAAATTTATGCAGAAGTTTAACGACAAAGTATTACTAATACTTTGATAATTTGTGAAGGTAGTACTACTTATACCTAGTGGAAATTGACAACAATTACCAAGAGCACCATGCTTATTTGATAGTTGAGGTTCTAGCCATAATGAATTATCTAAGTCCTCATATGTGGGAAAGGATGGTTGAGTTTGTTCAAACGTGCATTTGATTCAGTACAAGTGTTGGACACAAGGGCTTTTTGAGCAATACACTCAACGAATTCAAATGATGGTAAGGATGGTGGATTGGTTGATCTAGGTGGTAGGTCTTCTAGTGTGTCTAAATAAGGATGTGGTGATGTAGGGGTTTGTTGTGCTATGGGAGTACTTAGGTTGATTATTTGTCCATAGATGTTGAACACAAAAAGTACGGATACTAATTCTTATGGTTCATTGGTTGCTACAACTAGTGGGTGAAGTGCTTGAAGTTTTGGTCATGTCTATGAAGCTTAGGGGCTGAGGTATAGGTTCACCTTGAAAGGGCACGTTTGGTTTAAAGGATGCTCTTGGAAGTTCATGAGCAACACGCTTAATGGTGCCAAAAGATGGAAGAGGGATAGTAGGTGTCAAAGAGGGATAAGTGGCACAGTGGGTTGTTTGTTTTGGATAAGTGTTTGATTCATTTTAGGATTAGTGTTTCAACATGTGTTGTTAAAATACTTGGGTGTTAATTTTTAGGATATGACTTTTAATGACTACAATCGTAAGTCGCATATACTTGAATATTTCGGATGAAATACTTAAGTTGTCAATCCTAATTTGTTGAGATTATAAAGCTTAGATTGAACTCAAGGATAACAAGACTTGATAATATGTCTTTAACATACGTGTGAGTTATGACTCGATGTAAATACTTATCGTCTTGAAGGATGACACATTATTTTCATGTTAACCAAGTGAGGCAATACATGTAGATACAAAACAATATCTATAGTCATATGTTAGACTTGTGTATGATATCTTTGCAAATAATGAGTCCAGATTTGTTAGTCTCGGTAAGTCATCTAAGTCATCCGCAAACGGGTGAGGAGATGTTGGTGGTGTTGCACAAAGTACAAGTTTTGGAGACTTTGGTAGTGAAGGTGTTTTGGATGGTTGTGAAGTAGTCATAATGGTGGGTGATTTTGGTGGTGGAGTTGGAGTACTTAAGTTTAGAAAGTTCACATCTTGAATGGGTGATGAGATGTTGAGAGGTAACGAGTCCGAGGATGAAGAGTTCAAGTTAATGAAGCAACAAGATCGAATGCTAATCCTAGTGGTTTTCTTAAGTGGCTTATTTGAGGTTAATCCATACAAAGATGGTAGTTTCTAATGAGATGGAAGTGTCTAAGATCATGTCAAACATCCTAAGTTAATCCATTGAGGATGTGTTTAATGAGATATGAAAGATATGCATTAACAACTATCCTAGAAACGAAATTTGGTAAATTAGATTGCGGGATTTAGTAAAATTAAACAACTTACCTGTAGAATCCACGACACCAATTTTTTACACAGGCGGAACCAAAATAATGGTGTCGTCTGGTCCGCCTGATACAGGTTTGGCGGCACCAAAACTTACAACAGACGGAACCAACAATTTGGTGTCGTCTGATCCGTGGTGACCAGAAATCTTCACAGACCCATTTTTTAACATCCGGGGACTTTTCCGAAACCTGAAATTTTTCTTAAAACATATGGCATTAACTATTTCTAGTTAGGAACAGTCAATAACGCATACACAAACATAGTGGAGCATTGATTTTGAACAAGGGCTAACGATTTTCACATATAAGTGAAAATGGGTAAAATTTGATAACACCCGTGTGCTATCCCCCTGCATGAACCAGTTAGCATACATCAATGTTTTAAGTTAGTTTATCATCCTACGAAATAAAAACAACCAAATAGTATCATACATCATTGTTTTCGTCTTGTACCAAACACTCCTTAAAACCTTCATTTTTCAAAGTACTTGACTAATTTACTTAGTACTCATTGCTAAGTGAGTTATGACATTTCATAAGTTATGCGAGATGTTAGTATAACCTATGCAAAGGAAGTGATCTAAGTCTATAAGTGATGGTAAAACAATTTTCTAACTTAGTGCACAAAATCTAGCAAATGTCCTATTGTGCATAAACAAGAAATCGTCAAGCAAGCGAATAAATAACATGGCAAGATTGACACTTATATTATGCAAACAAACAAGTGAAAACAACAATTTGAAAATAAGCAAGCAACATATATGCAAACAACATAAACAAGTGGTCATTTAGCATAGTATAACAAGAAAAACACTTTTCGTCATTTAGCGTTTAAATATGACGATGTATACCAACCTTGATTAGTTTCCTTTAAACATATTACCAAATTATTTAGTTTCAAAAGAAATTGTATCAAAGTTCTAAGAATACCAACTTAAATTGTTTGATTCAAAAATTTGAGTTTTTATGTTAAAGCGAAACTTAATATCTTAGACATACTGTAGTATTTTGTCTATTTCACTAATTTAAAATTAGACTCAGGCCATGAGAGTATTTTTAAATGAAAGTAGACTCAATTCCCTTTAAAATGATAGGTGGCTCGACTTGTACGGACTTACGGTTAATTAGTTATGATTTTTTGAAGTTGGCCAAAAAACTGCATACTGTGCAGACGGATTCCAAGGAACCAAATTTAGGGTTCCGCCCTTTATAAAATTTGGTTCCGTGGTCCTCTGAGACAGATTCACCAAAACTAGTATTTGACATAGAGAAAACGTGTGTGACTTACTAGATTTGATAGTAAACATATAATACACATATTTAACAACATATCTACTTATGTAACTTATCTTAAACATTTACGGAGGTGATTTTTCAACTAAATTTATAGTTATCCCAAACACTCCTTTAAAATCATATTTCTTCGTAAATTTTCTATAAGCACACAATACAATACTTACAAGTTCTTTCAAGAAACTTTTGTTTTATTTTTCAAGAAAATCTTCAAGCTTGTATACAAAGTTACATTTAACAATAAAATTTCTAAGTATAATTAGCAAAGCATTTTTCATATTATTTTTCGCTTCAATGGTAATTTGATACATGGATCGTACTCTATTTTAAAAACCATTTGTTTTGAAAATAAGAGCTACGTGGCTCTGATACCAATTTTGAAAACGTAGGGGGGGGTGAATACGCTATCGCTTAAAATCGTTAGATCTTTTGTATCAAATCGCTTATGAAACTTGTTATAATATGAAAGTACCAATTATTGTTTGTGACTAATATAAATCATAGTAAACCAAGTTGTCACACAAGCATCAACATCAAACCACATCACAAGCAATAGTATAATGCAACTATAAAAGTAAAGAGATAAAGAAAGGAAAGTGCAAACCGAACACGATGATTTATAGTGGTTCGGTCACGGATCTCCTCTCCGCCCTACTCCACTCCCCGAGTACCCAACTCGAGAGTTACTTCACTAAATCAACAAGCTCCCTTCTCGGTGGAGAAAACCTTACAATCGTCGCTTACACTTTTTCCGGTACAAAGCTAAATACCGGGTTCTAGTTCGAGGTAGAACCAACCTAACGTCGCCTATACAATATTTCCGACACTAAGCTAGATGTCGAGTTCTTTTCAAGGGTACAACCACTCCCATTATGTTTTATGGCCCAACATAACAAACCTTGTGTTTTATGGCACAAACACATAAACCATCTAATCTAGTTTGGTGAAAGTGTTGTGATGATGCAATGATGTTTTACAATAATGATCCATGACACAAATGTCTAATGGATATGAATAACTACTTCTAAATGATCTTCCATTGATAGGAAGCCTTCATGATGAAGATCACAAGTTCCCTAAACTTGTTGTGATAGATCTTCAGCTTGTGGTGAGTGGGGATGGCTAGATCTCCAAGCTTTCCTTGGTTGATCAAAATGTAGAGTATGCTTACAACAAAGATGAATGTTAGAAGCATTATGATCATGATCATTAGGGTGTTTAATGTATGTTACTACATTGTTAATGATTGATCTAAATGTATGCAAGAAGGTGGAGAAGATGTGTTTTGAAGTGGTGAAGAAATGAGAAAACAATGGGCTTCTATTTATAGGCAAAAGAGAACAAGAAGGTTTACGGACCAAGGAACCAAAAAGGGTTCCGCCTTTATAACTTTTGGTGCCGTGGGTGTCCGATGGAAAATCTAAAAATCTTTCTTCAAATCTTTCCAAGATATTACCAAATCTTACTAAGATCACATTTGATATATTGAGTGACAATCTAACCAAAATATTCAAGAGATCTTCCAAGGATTTCAAAGATGATGATGTAATATGTATTTCTATTTTAGATTAAAAAGTTTATCAAAGTTAACTTGTAAAATGTATTATGTAACTAGTTAATAAAATGTCTAGTTACCTTTTGTAAAAATATCTAGTTGAGTGCTTGTCAAAATAAAATGTATTTTGTCAAGTGTAAGTAAACTTAGGTTCGAAATAGAATAGTTAACCTATTAAAATACTTAGTGACTCTAAACGTATTTTAAACATTCTAAATGATTTGTTAATGGGTTTGATCATAATGCCACATAACAAACATGTACGAACCTGTGTTGTAACATACGAGGACTTGAGACATCGAGAGGTGTTGAATGTATGTTGAGACAAAGTGTGATTACAAGTAACTTGTACATTTTACGTTATGTATTACAAGTTACATGTTTGTCATCAATCAAAACAAACGAGATGACAAAGATATAGATTAAATATCGTAATATTTGCACTAACATTGAAGATGAAAATTTGAGAATCTGAGAATCTAAAGGAGGAGGTATATGAGAGCCACCACTTCATTCTTTTCACCCTTCGATGGGAAATTTGGGCTTTCAACCTTTTGATCGTGTTACAATGAGCTCGAATTTGTTCATCACGCTTTGCTTATTTCAAAAGCGCATCAAACTCGGGAGCATCCGAAGATGTCTTGGCATTTGAGGTTTCAACATTTTCTTTAAGGTGTTGATATTTTAATTGTAAATCAAGATATTCAACTTCCAATTTATAAAATGTCGACCATGTTATCATGATCATCCTTTCGATTTTCTCATGCAATTTTGAATTCTTAGTTTCAAGCTCATTGGTACAATCTTGAGAGACTTTCGAGCAATAGATAATTCATGAAATTGAGAAGCGATAATGGAATAATCATAATGATGTAAAACACATCTTGAGCAATACATCTAGAAATCAAATTATCATTTAGGATATGAAGATTCTTTCTCTCAATCTCATTACTTTTAAGCTCACATATATAATCTTTAACCTCGTTTTCCATTTCATTAAACATCCTTTTCATTTCCTTAATCTCTATATCTATGGCCTCTTGAAGACTCTCAAATTGTTCTTTTAGTTATTTAAAGAAAAGCATGACCTCAGTTAAATAACATTCTTTTGTTTGCTCAAAACCCCTTTCCCCTTCAGTGATTCTCTTCTTACATGTTTTCTCAAAGTCAACGAATAGTTGGTAAACCACATATAAACTGACTAAGGTTTTGCTTAGAGTAGGAAGAGTTCTAAGCACTAAATGCATTGGTGTATTGGGTGGATACACAGTCGGAGGCAATTTCCTAAGGGAGGATTCTTGATGCTTCATCGTGGTTTTAAATTTGTAACAAGAATTACCGGTTAACTAGGAACACATTCGGGCAAGTATACCCTAGTCAAGTTGTAGTATAGTATATGGTAAATCAAGGTCGTCCCAAGAGACTTGGTTGCACTACAAGTGTCGTTTGTTTGTTTAAGCAAGTAACAAGTAACAAGTTGATGGTTATGATTGTCACGGATCAAACCAACTAGAAAAGCATTATAAGAACAAGTAACAAGTTGATGGTTATGATTGTCACGGATCAAACCAACAAGAAAAGCATTATAAGAACAAGTAACAAGTTGATGGTTATGATTGTCACGGATCAAACCAACAAGAAAAGCATTATAAGAACAAACAAGTATCAAGACATTCATAAGACAAGAACACATCACAAGAATCACATAATCAACACAATCAAAGAACCAAACATGAACAATAGCATTCAACATTATAAAAGTAACAAGGTTTACCCAAAGTATGAATTACAATAGGCAAAGATGAAGGATTATAGCACTCCTTCAAGCCTCCAATCAACTACAATAGTTCTACCAAGCCGGAAGATGATGTCCAAACGCCTTCTTTAGCACTTGAGTACTACTCGGAAATGCAGAGGTTTATGAGGTCTTTTGGGAAGATAAGTTGGTGTAATTGGTGGAAATTGTCCTTAAGGGTGGAGGCTTGAATTTCACACCATTGGGATAGGATAGTTGATGGAAACTCGTCCTTAAGGGTGGAGGCTTGAGTTTCACACCTTTGGGGTGAAGATATTGAGAGTGGTTGTGTTCTCTAGGTGGAAATTCGTCCTTAGGGTGGAGGCTTGAATTTCACACCTTTGGGAAGGTAAGTTGAGAGAGGATGTTGTTTTAAGTGGAAATTGCCCTTAGGGTGGAGGCTTGAATTTCACACCTAGAGATGGAGTGGTGGATGAAAGGGATGAGAAAGATGGAGAAGGGATGATGAAATGAGGTGCCAAATGGGTTCTATTTATACTACTACCAAGGCTTAGGGTATTCAATGCATTTCTTGGAGGCCAAGGAGCTTGGAAGGGACTAGAAACCATGTAGGAAGGACTAGAATCATTAGGAACACGTTTGGAGTCTTAGTAGTGCGAAATGGTGAACAGACCTCCAACCGGATCCGTTAGGCTCCAACCGAATCGGTTGGTCTTCTTGATACTCTCCAACCGGATCGGTTACGGGCTCGACCGATCGGTTGGAGCAAAATCACAAAATTTCATAAACAGCAAAGTTGTAGATCTTTCTCTTAGCTTTCCGTGGCCGCGAACGGAGGTCAAACGGAGTCCGTATGCAAAAGTTATGGCCAAAATGGTGAAGGTGTGTCGAGGACAACGAAGCTTCCAATATGTTTTCGTTTAAGCTTCTTTTCTTCATTTCTTTCTCGTTTTCCTTCTTGAACTTTATTCTTGAGTCTTTGGACCACTAACTTGATGACTTTATCTTCTCGAATATACTCCACAAGTCTTGCTTTGGTCGGAATTCTTCATACATGGAGAAATCTTCCTATTTTACTTCTTATTCCGCCTTTTCTCCACTTTCCCAGACTTGGCTACAAATGAACTAGCAAACGCTTTTTATACGATTAAGCATCAAAAGCATATGATTATAGCCAAATAACACACATAAAAGCACGGATAACGCTACTAAAACATGCACAATTTGAGCGTTATCAATTCTTTTCAACCAGATCATCAGTTTTTTTCTTATCCATATCTTTCTTCCAAAACACTTGTTCACGGGTCAATTGAGTCTGAGTCTAAATTAATTGAAGGAAATCCAGTTTTCTTTAGCATAATTCGGAGTTTTAAATGTAATATTATACTCTTTACACCAAGGATCTTTTAGTTTCTTTTCCATTTTCTCTCTAGAGGCATCTTCTAATTCTCTATCCTTTTCAGTGCTCTCTACACAAGTAGGCTTTTTTCTAGGCTTAAGGATTTCATTGCTATCATAGATTACCTTTTGAGCAGCTTTTGCTTTCTTACCATACTCGTGATGGGTTCCTCTACAAGAATAGTACTATGCTTATCACTTAGAACTCTATGCTTAGTGATCATGTGAGCGGATCTAAATGGTGTTTCCTTATACGCACAACTTTTTTCAAGTTTGTTTTCAAAATTTTGAGGTTGGAAAAATCATTTAAAAGTTTTGATTCCTTAGCATTGAATTCATGTTTAAGCACTTTTACATTTTCTTGAAGATCTTGCTTTTGCTTAAGTTTTATTAAGTTTTTCTTGTAAGGAATTTAACTCTTGTTTTAATATTTCTTCCCTAAATTACTTTTTATTATGAGTGTACGCATTTGGTTATCCATCTCCTACTCACGGGTAGTCAATTCAAACTTAGCACGTTGTTCATATATGGCAACTTGTTCCTTATAGGCATTCAGTTCAGTGGTCGTGGAATCATCATGTGCATATTCAGTGTATTCATCAAATACACATTCATCATTGACAGTAGAAGATGCATCACTTGGTACAATTACACTTTCATCTTGCTTCACATATTGATCATATGGGAAAACATTGCTATTACCCATATTTTCCATATCTGATTCAAAGATTTCCGTTGATTGTACTTTGTTGTGAATCTTTTGCTCATCAACCACATCATATAGTTTTAATACCTCTGATATGATGGATTCCTTGGAGGGACTGGCTTGCTGAGGTGGAGAGACCATTGGTGTGATGTTAGCCATAAAGATGGTTTGTGCCGTTGGTTCATCATCAACATCATAATCAAAGGCATCACAGTCTGTAACTTGAAATACATTGGGATTGTTCGAGCGACACCATGCACTATTTGTTCATCCACATCTCGCATCATAAGTCTTGGCATTTCCTTAGAAGAAACAACAACTTTTCCTCATCCAACAATGATCCATTGTCTTGAGCTTGCACCAAGAGCATCTTATCCTCAAGTACTATGCATTCTCGGGACGTTTTGGTTGAGTGCGCCCTAGCAATGTGTCCTTGCCTCTACTGCTTGTAACACTTGATTGGCTTTCCTTGACCTCGAACCGCAATCCTTCCTCAATTCGATTACCCACATAACCAACTCTAGCTCCTTCATTCCCATAACCAGTTCCAGCACCTGCATTCCCATAACCAGGTCCAACACCTACATTCCCTTGTTCATTATGTGGAAGATAAGCATTCTGCCTTCCTTGCACATTTTGCACTACTACCCTTCCATCTTTAACAGTAGCATGATTGTGTAGATTAGATGCAGTTCGGAGATGATTGTTCGTGTGGAGTAAGATTCAAGTTTTGCTTAACCATTAGAGCCATTGATTTGCAAAGTGTTCCATGAATGAGTCTCAAGGCTTATACCCTTAACTGGAATGAGTTTGTGATTACCATCCCCGTGAGGTATGACTTGTGATGCTTTGGTACTTATTCCCACATTTGTGAAGAATGCGGTTGAATCATTTGAAGAGCTTGCAAGAAGAAGATTAGTGTTGAACTTTTTCATGATCATACGCTCAAATGCAAAATGCTTCTCATGTTGGAGTAAGTAAGCATATAGTTGCTCATAATTGGTGTGCCTAAGTCCTTTGTTCAATTTGACAAAAGAATAAATGTGTGCCATTCAGATTCATGTTGTTCACGAACTTGGAATTGAAATGGATATTTGGCATTGTCATCTTGATATTCCTCATGTCATTCACAAGCTTGTGGAATCTCACATAATATTCAAGAACACTTTCCACTCGGGTTCATTTTAAAGTTCTCAAAGTCATCATACAACTAAGATTCTCTATCTTCTTTAGTTAGTTCGAACCGAGAGAACCATCTTGACATTATCCCGCATGGCCGCTTCTTTTGGTGTTGTGATTGATCGCTCATCTTGTAAATGTCTTTTGGAAAACCTTGAAGTATGATGTTTAAGGTTCTAATATCGCCTTTGAGCCCAAGAGTCATAATCGGTTCTATCAAGCATGGGAGGACGAGTATCGGATCCTGCAGCTTGAACGTCATCAGCAACGGAGGAAGTGATTGTAGACATAATTCCTAAGTACACGGGATTTTACTACTCTTTGATTAAACCGGGAAATAGATTCTTTCACGGGATTTTACTAAATCAAGAAAAAACCGTAAAACATATCACGAAGAAATGACAAGTCTCAAGAGACAAATCGCACAACTGACAAATCGCTTAACTCAAATCGCACAACTGACAAATCGCTTCAGTCAAGTCGCAGTGAGAACAACCCGCTTCTGTCAAATCGCTATCAATACAAATCGCTTAATTGTCAAATCGCTTAAGTGTCAAACCGCTTAAGTGACAAACCTCTTAAGTGTCAAACCGCTTAAGTGTCAAACCGCTTTAAGGACAAAACGCTTTAAGGACAAAACGCTTAATCAAACCGCTTAACCAAATCGCTTCTTTTGACAAACCGTAAAGGGACAAAAGTACTTCCACTACTTTGTCCTTTTTGTCTCTTTGTCTGAACACACAAACCGCTTAGGTAACAAACCGCTTCCACAATACAAGTCAAATCGCTTAAAACCTGTATCAAACCGCTTTGAAGAAATGAACTTCGAGGGATAAACCGATTCCTTTAAAAACTTCAAACACTAAACTTTTTCAATCCAAAACACTACAACCACGATGATTGAAGCCTTCCAAGCTAATTCCTAAACACTTATGATGATTCTAAACACAAAAGTACTATCAAAATTCAAACTTTAACACTAAAAATGATCCAAATGATAAAAATTACTCAAAGCTCATTCAAACCCAAAAACCTATGAAAACCACTAAGAATCCAAGAACATGTAAGGTAGATGATCAAACCATGGCTCTTGATACCAATTGTAGCATACTGGTTTTCACAAACATATAATCAAACATACATATGGGTCAAATGGAATGAGGTTTTTAGAGAGAGAAAGTGAAGAGAGTTGGGAACTTTAGTGAGACAAAAGAAAATGTATTGAAAGCTCCAACCCGTTGCCTTGCTAGGCAAAGGGTATTTATAGATTCTTACATGAGACGCCTCTTACGGGCTGTTGATCAGGCATACAGTAGGTAAAGACCCGTCCATCCTCCACGGTGTTACATAACTAACTACTATCTATCACTAAATGACTACGACTACGAGCTTTCTAACGTATACATATACTTGAGGTGACTGAGTCTTTAACTACCGGATTTTCTAAATCCCAACAGCTTTCAATATCTTTTTCAACATGGTGTAAAATAAAGTTATCATTCTTCAAAAACTCATGAATTACCTTTTGTGTATCTCTAAACTATTTGGAACTCCTTTTGTAACCAAACAATGAGTTTTTCTTGAATGATAACAACTTTTTATCAAAACATCATAAAAAACGTCTCTATTAGAGTCGTTTTTTATGATTTATGACTGTGATCCTTGAAGCAACACCCAAAATAGCCTTCCGATGCTATCTTGTGATTTTGGGGGTGTTACAGATTGGCATCAGAGCCAATGTTATAGAGAACCAAATTGTCTTTTAAATTTTTTTGACTATAACTACACTTTTGAAACAGGACTATTTTACACCACTACATTACGCCCTCCGTGCCCACTTTATAACAACAAAATGTATTGAGGTTTGCTTGGAAAATAATACGTCACTAGTAGAACATCACATGAAATGAATTAATGAGTAAATTACATTCATTTTAGTTAGGCATTGAGATTTGCTTGGCAGATTATGCACGAATAACTAAAAAATTGTTTATCGCATGATTTGGCTTATACTTACGCTATTATTTTTTATGGGTTGTTACAAGATTATGTCGTTAGCATCTTACCCCGCCATGTTATCTTCCGATTTAGAGATAGAGGACATTATGTCTTCCACCACTGCACTGCACTGGAGTCCACCCCCGGCTCACCACTCTTGCTTGTGTGAAACAAAACCCTTATAGAGGGGAAGTTGCACCTACTCCACCTATTCCAGTTGCACTTGTTCCTCTTGGAGAGCATTCTGCTTACGCTCCCCTAACTTATGATCAGCACATGCAATCCAAGCAGTGGTTACCTGCATTTGATTCAGGGACAGATGACGAGGCGTCTAAGTCATCTGTGAGTACCGCAACCATGTCTTTTGTTACACCATCTTCATTACCTTTGCCGATTCGTAGCCAACGTAGGAGATTTAGGGTTCTTAAGTCCTACAAGCCTGTACCCTTTGGCATACCTTACAGACAGCATCGGGGAGGTTCAATCTTCAAGCACAACGCTCGTAAGCGAGTATGTGCACATGTTGTACCCTTTGTACCTCCATCAGACATACCATCATCTTATGCTCATCCACCATCAGTTTCATTTACACCACCACTAGTGATTGTTTCACCACTACCACCACCTACTACCTTCTTCCACCAGACCACCACTATACCTGTGTCATTTCCACCACTTGCTTCACCACCACTATATGTTCATAGTAAGCCCCAGCTACAACTTTGTGAGAGGAATTGTTTCCTTCCATCTTCATCTGACCCATATTTTCAGGCCATGACTGTTGCTATCCACTCTGGACCCCACAAGAGGGTCGATGCTAGACGTTGGTCTTTCCTACTACCGATTATGCGTAGATGGAGATCGAAGAGGCGCACCTAATACCGCTGAGCTTGGAGAGAGTTCACCGACTACTCCAATGAGGATTCTTCCATTTACGGGAACCTGCTCATCACTCCATCCCTTTATTAGCGTACCGATTAGTGAGGCACGAGGATCGACTGACGAGGTTATGGGATATGTCAATGAGGTTTCACTAGTTCGGATAAAAATCATTGAGGAGGGAGTGGAAAACCTCGTGGTTGGCTGTTATTCCATGGATATTGTCTTCGACATGATGAGCACTCAGATTCTAGAGGCTAGATAGGTTGTTGCTGATATGACTGAGAGACTTGAGGTTGCGAGACAGGAGGTCAGTGATATGAGAGAGATTGTTACCACTAGAGAGGAGGTTATGCAGCATCAGGCTGCTGAGATTGCTTCTGTCAGTACCCGTGCATCCACTCTAGAGCATAGACTTGATGATCTCCAGGCTAGAGAGAGAGCTAGAGATCAGCAGATTGAGGAGTCACACCATGGTTAGTGAGCTCGAAGCCGACTAGGGACACACCGGACAACCCTTAGATCGTAGACATCTCTCATGTAGCTTAGAGACGCTTGAGCTCGCCATCCGTGCCCTTAATATAAGGGCCTTGTATCTTTGGTTTATGAAAACAATTGAACAAGATATTAATGTTGTATTGACTGGTTGCGAATCTTGCTATGTAATCGATGTTGGTTATTGTTATCATGGTTGTATTCTTATATCCTTGTGCCAGTGATTCCATTATTCATCGGTTGTGTAAACCGCATCGATCATTATATTCTCGTGTGTGTTATGATATTATCCTGACATGTCGTGATGTTGTTTGTGATTGATTCATTCTTACTTATGACGATATTATTCCATTGATTTTAAGTGGTGATCTTGACTATTATGAAATTTATAATATGTATGCACTTGTATTATTATCGATGATTCTGAATTATGATGTTTATCTCTTGGTGATTTTAGAAAAAAGGTCAAGAAGAAAGCTACATCATTTGCTAATGTTGCCTTAACTCCAACTGCTGTCGCAAGATGGTATTTGATAGCGTTAGCGCTGCCATTGCCAAACATGCCGCTGAGATCGCCGAAATGCCGAGGTCGCCGCATTGTCAAGCCGCACGCAAGTCAAGTCGCACGCAGTCAAGCTACACGTGAGTCAAGATGCACGTGATGTCGAAGTTGCACGATTGTCAAGCAAAGACGCAGCGTTCATCGAGGTTGCACACTCCAATGAAACTAATAATCAGACCAACCAAGGTAAACCTGTTATGGCACGCAAATGCAGCTACAAGGGATACATGAACTGCAAGCCTACTTTCTTTAAGGGAACTGAAGGTGCTATTCGCCTTCTCCACTGGTTTGAAAGGTCTGAAACTTTATTCCTCCTAAGTGATTGCACTAAAGATTGCAAGGTAAAATTTGCAACCGGAACCCTGCTAGAAGATGCATTGTCATGGTCGAAAGCCTATGCCCAACCAATTGGCATGGAAGAAGACTATAAAATCACCTGGTCTGAACTAAAGCAACTGTTGATGAGACAGTATTGTCTAAGAACTGAAATCAAAAAGTTGGAGGACGAATTCTACCATTTGTCCGCTAAGGGCAATGATCTCAAGACTTATTTCAAGAGGTTTCACGAATTGAGGGCCATGTGTCCTACCATGTTTCCTACCAATGAAAAACTTTTGGAAAGTCTCATCGGGGGTGTACCCAAAGTATTGAGGGAGATGTCATTGCTTCCAACCCTCAGACTATAGAAGAAGTTGTCACCATTTCTCACAGTCTCATGAAACCAATCTTGAAACATGGATCTACTTAGAACCCCAATGACAACAAAAGGATGATGACCGAAGCATGGAAACCCCAACTCTTATCACACCAACAACTCTCATCAGTTCAACAACAATCGAAACAACAACAACCGCCATAACAATAACAACAACACCAATCTGTACCACCAAAACCGAAACAACCACCATAACCAACATAATCGAAGGTAAGCCAAGCTACAGAAAGGGGTAGGGCTTATCCTTTGCCGCCACTCTAGCTACTGTGAAAGGGGTATCAAACGGACCTCATCCTTTGTGCACTCGATGCATGTTGCACCACACTAGACCATGCACCGTGAAGTGCGAAAAAATGCAACAAGGTAGGTCATCAAACCGTATTTTTTAATCCTCCCTAAACCGAATTTGACTTGGTTAAGTTCGGTTTTGATAGATCTTCAACGCTTGTAAGATTGTATTCAAACATCAAAGAACATAGAAACAAAACAATGACACCTAAATGATGACAAAACTTTAAAGCGCCAGTTCTTTGCAAAGAACAAATGACATAATGTACATCAAACCGCTTAGTTTCATACTATTCTCATCACATCCGGTGTGTTAACCTCGTGAGAGGTGAATCATTGAAAATAATGGATTTGATGTCTCTTTACCAATAGCCATCACTACCGGAGTAGCCAAATGTTTAAGTTCGAAACCATGGTACATCGATAACCATCTCGATTTATTAGCAAACCAAAGAACCATATAAACGGATTTGAAATGTCTTTACCGTAGCCGCTTGCTCGTGACTAGTCAATTCTTATGATTGGTGAACCGAGTACCAAATATGGTATTCCAACGCCTTTACCACAAGCCATATACATGTGGGCTAGTCAATTCTTGGATTCCAAAAGGAATAAACCATGGTGAATTGATGACCATACAACCCTCAAAGAATTAAGCATGGGTGGTTGCAAACCCTATGATTTTGAGCAAACCATTACATTATCAATGATTTGATGTGTCTTTACCAAAGTGCCTTTTGGACTAGCCAACTCTTTGATATACACAAGGTACATCCGGTGAGTTAAGAACCAAAGAATAATAGACAACAAACCCGCAAGAAAAGTTAGACAAACCAAAAATATATATATATATATAATCTAGATCAAATAAGATCAAACTTAAAGTTGTTAAAATGAGATCGAACTAAAATTTGACAAGAGATACTCTCCTTACAATAAAAATAATTTTTATTTACTACAACTAAAATTGTTAAAGTTTCTATAGATTTCTTTTAAAATTTACTAAACCTAGGTGATACACGTTGATTAGAAGTTTAATGTGTATCGTGTTTTGTATGTATCGTGTTTGAAATATTTATTAGTGTAATGTGTATCGTGTATCACTTATCAAAACTCATGAATCATTTGGTTATTAGTTGCTAAAATGTTAATTTGTATTAAAATATTTTTTTTGTGTATGATTGTTAAAATTGTTATTTATAAATGTTTTAGTGGTTTTTAGATTTGATCTTATTTTTACAACTTTAAGTTTGATCTCACATTAACCCTCCCTATATATATATATATATATATATATATATATATATATATATATATATATATATATATATATATATATATATATATATATATATATATATATATATATATATATATATATTTTTTAACTAATAACAAAACACACAAACAAAGAAAACAAATATTACAAACAATACAAAATACCATAATCAAGATGATGCTTTATGTTGCAAAAGTTGATTCTTAATGATTCCAACACATTGTTCAGCAAGCAACTTATCATTACCAACTGGATCTGGAGGAACTTCCAACTTCTGTCTAAGCATTCTTTCTATCAGCCTCATAGATAATGGATAAATCTTATCAGCAAACATACACACAGTAATGCCACCCGTTGTCTCCACCACATGCACACAAGGCAAAGGATAAAATCTCCAAGTCTCAACCTTCCACTTATGTGAATTCTTCCAAATATGATACCCTTTACCATTTGGAGATTGAGAATCAAACAGCACTTGAAGATCACCCAACAAAAATAAACCAGAACCCTGTGGTGAATGAATAGCATAATGCTTAGTAACAAGACCATACGGAGTATTCAAATCTTGCCTATCCACCAGATGAAATATTTCCTTCAAGAAGTTGAACTTTATAGTAGAATAATCCAGGCGATAAATAATATTAAGCTCCCCATCAGTCAAGGTCCAATTAATCAACACATCATGAGATCCTTCAGGAAAAACAGCAACATATCCTTCTTGAATAAAAGTTGAATCAGCAGCTTTTAAATTCAAAGAACTACCTCTGAGAGACTTATGAATCTTAGAAGTATCTGATCTCACAGATCGCCTTAAAGTAGTGTGACTTCGTTTAGACATTCTTTTCATCCTCCGACGAGGTATATAAATCTCCATAGATGATACATCCTCAGATGCTTTAGACACATCTTTAGAAGTAGAAGTAGTAGAAGTAGACTTGACTAGAACAATACCTCTCAATTCATACATTCTCTCAAGTATTACTCTGGCCTTCTTAGCTTTAGCAGCTGCTCTTTCAGCTTTCTTACCCATAGCTTCTCCTTCTAGATCAATTATCACTCTAGCCTTCTTAACACTAGGCAATGCTGTAGAAGAAATAGTTTGTGGTTCAGGAGATTGAACCCTTTCAGCTGAAGGTATAGCTGCAGTAGATGCTTCAGGAGTAATAACAGGAGAATCCATCCTTGGTGGAACATCATCAAAATTATCTACAATCTCAATTGTCTTAGGCCTCTTCGCCTGTGGAGCGTCTGTATTATCATCAATTCTCTTGTTAGAAGATGGTGAAGTTTGTTTCATAATCCTTTGATATATTCTCTCGCAAATCATCATCGTGTAAAGCCAGACTTGCCTCTTTTCATACCGAATTAAAGATAGTACAACTCGATGAAGAACGATAGTTCTCATGTATTTTTCATTTAGGCGGGGTAGGTGGTCTCTCTTTTAGCTTTAGCTTTTGAGCAGAAGAGTTTTTTTTTCACCGCCTCGCTTTCGTTGGCCCAAGATTTGCCATTTGTGCAACAAAATTTTCACTGTCAAAGTCTGCACCTAATATACTCTGAGCAAGTGTAGGATTTGAAACAGCTTGCTGAGTATAAACATCCCATTGTGCAACAGGGATATGAGTAGCCAAATCATCCAGTTCTTTTCGTCTCTCATGAGGCAAATTAGAAGTAGACTCAGCTGCAATCTGTTTAGCCAATTCATCACTTTTCTTCAATTTTGCACACTCAGCTAACATTCTTTCTTGTGCATGCCTTTCCTGTTCACTAACCAGACCTGGACCAAGCTCATCTTCAATAATTACTCCTTTTCCTTGATCAGCAGACTTATGAACTACATCAACTGGAGAAGTATCACTCATAGGAACTTCAGAAGAAACATCCAGATTAGCATCAGAAGAAACATGTTGAGACAGATCTTCAACAGGTGTGGAAAATACATCAGCTACTGGATCCAAAACAAAACTTCTTCCAGCAAGAAAAACTTCAGAATGATCTGCTAAAGGTGTAAAAGCAGGTTGTGCTTGCACAGATGAAGCTTGACCAACTTCAAGAGCAATATCCATCATAGGAGTATCAGCAACAATATGCTATTCAGTAGTTGCAACATCCTCACTTTGCAATGTATCCGTGCTCAAAGATTGCCTTCTCCTCCTTCTAGTACACAAAATTGGCTCCTTTTGCTTTACAGATTTAGCAACCATTGGAGTAGATTGTTGAGCCACATTAGCCAAAATATCCAGTGACTTAAATTGAGTATCCACTTCTTCCTCATCAGAAGAAACATCTAGCTTCCTTTTGCTATAATTCCCAAGTTGTTCCTCCAAACTCTTAACTTTACTCTTTAACTCCACAATCTCACCACCAAGTGAAGATTTAGTCTCTGCAAGCTCCTTTTTCAGATCTGCAACCTCTTGGACAGTCCACATCCCAATTGAGTAGAAAATTGGTCCCATCCTCCTGATTTATTGCTTATGCACTGAAGCAACGTGTGAACCAAAAACCTCCACATAGGACACAACTGATTCTTGAACCATACATCAGTCCTTGTACCCCTTGTATCCAATAGCTCTCACCCGATAAGTATCTCAACCAAATTAGAGTGATAAACCCCATTCGCATCATCCCAATAAGCTTTCTTATCAACCTCTCATACAACATACTGCTTCATCAATCTTAGCAACGATCTCGTATCATTCCGTCTTTCAAAGAAATGCCCAAACTGTAACCAATGATTCATATATCACATTAGGAGAATGCGTTAAAGCATAATGAATCTTTGATCTCTTCAAGAACTCCACCATTGGTTCATACAAATCATCACCCTTAGCTTTTCCTAGAAAATCAACTTTATTATGATCTTTCTTCAATTGAAACGCCATGTGTAAAATTGTAAGTTAGGTTAAGAATCACACAACCGAAGTGTTTTGAACGTCGTGAAGAGGGAATCATTTAATTTGAAGTAAGGATATGCAAATAATGAATTGGTAGAAATTGCCCAAATTATAGTCAAAAATATCGGAACTTTTGTTGACCATATCTTACGTGTATTTCAACTCTACCCTTGACCAAGTAACACTTCAAGAGAACATCAATATCAATCAAGTAATTCACTCAAGAAACCACCCAAGATAAAAATATCATCAAGAAATATCTAGAGCGCATCTTGTGCCACCCAACTCGCATTAAATTACATTAATCCTTGAATCCGTCTATATAACAATCCCAATGCACACTTCACACACATCATTTACCCCTAATTTTCATCACAAACCCTAATTTCACCAAAAACCCTCCAATCAACACCAATCACCAATGTGGAATCAAACAGAAGTAATAAACCTCACATCCTCATCATCATCATCATCATCAAGTGATGATGCTAACCCATGGCTTTATTACTTTCCTCAACCATATCCGCGACCTAGAAAATCACCCTTTCTCCCTTCTTCAGAAGATGACAGTGTGGTAGATCCTTCTGAATCATCAAGAGGATCATATGATTCTACTGAGCACCTAGAGCCAATCTTCAATAGATTGGTTAGAGAGGAAGCAAAGAAAGGACAACCTTCATCATCCCAACCCCAAACAAGACCATGTGCATGTAAATCCACCACTCCCAAAGGACGTAGAGGTGGTTCTTGGTCTTCTCGCACTGTGTTTTGGTGCTTCATCACATATCGTAAAGGGAAGGGTAAAAGGAAGATGGATTGATTGCTTTTGGTGAAACCGAGAGATGAAGCACAAAGGAAATGTGTATTCATCTTCATCATCTTTGGTTTCCTTAATCCATCCTTCCCATTTTGATCCTTAGCTTCTTCGTCAGATCGTCATGCATATCCACCATCGGATAAAGATATAGGCTAGACGATGATAGGAGCTAGAATAGGTTAAGTAGATCTTGTATAGAACTGATCTTGTATTTCCATATGTAAACTGTTTCTTGAATGAATGAATGAACAATTAACTTCAGTACATCTCTTAACTGTAGTACTTTCTCTTCAGTGGAAACAAATAGCTCACTTCAGTACTTTGATTTCAGTAGAAAACATGCTTCTAGCTTACTTGACCATTCTCCTATGAACCAAACATGATGAACATGAATTGAAATATGCAATCTGCAAAACAGTCACAGAGAAACACACAAACCAAACCAAAACAAACAAAGCTCACAAAACATTAGCTGGTTAGTGTTAGCAAATATATAAAGCAATATACAAAGTTTACAACATAATCCTCCCTAAGGCATATGCCTCCCCGAGGTTTATGCCTCCCTTAAACTTTGCGCTATGGTTAAGCATACCAATATGGACCACAAGGTGTTGAAACCTTGGTCCATCAAAAGCCTTAGTTAACAGATCCGCCACATTATCATCAAGATGAATTTTAACCACTTTTATCAAATGTTTTCATATGCATCTCTTATAAAGTGGTGCCCGATTTCAATATGCTTAGTTCTCCGTGAAAACTGGATTTTTAACAATGCATATGGTACTGATTATCAATAAAAATTGTTGTGTTCATGAAGTTATACCCATAATCCAACAATTGATTTTGTATCCAAAGAACCCCGTCTACAATTTGCGCAGCCCACATACTGCCTTCAGAGATGAGGTAGCCACAATGGTTTGTTTCTTGCACCGCCAAGAAATCAATCTCTTTCCAAGGAATTGGCAACCTCCGGCCATGGATCTCCTATCCGATTTGCACCAAAGATAATCATCGCCACTATATGCTTCCAGCTTAAAAGGAGACTCTTTTGGGTACCAAAGGCCTAAATGGGGTTGGCCTTTCAAATACTTAAAGATCTTCTTGACTGCATTCAGATAGGAAGCAAGTGGAGTAACTTGATGTCTAGAGCAAGCACTCACAGCAAAAGTGATGTCAGGCCTAGAAGCTGTTAGATACATCAATGAACCAATAATAGATCTGTATAAATGAACATTCACAGGTAGATCTGGTTCATTGTTTATCTTTGACTTTGGAGCTTCATAAGGTGTTGTGACAGTCCTGACACTTTCCATTACAAACTTCTTCAAGATGTCCTCACATATTTGTCCCGACCGATAAAGATACCATCGTTTTCACGAACTTGAGACCCAAAAGAAAGTAAGCTCCCCATAGCACTCATCCAAACTCTCCTTCATCGCCTTCTCAAACTCCCCGCACCAAGCTTCTTTAGTGGACCCAAATATGATATCATCCATATAAACTTGCACAAGAATAATGTCTGTGGAATTCTTCTTCAGGAAAAGTGTTTTATCAATGGCACCTCTTCTATAGCCATGCTTCAGTAGAAATGATGAGAGCCTAGCATACCAGGCTCTTGGTGCCTGATGTAGTCCATAGAGAGCTTTAACTACTTTGTAAACATGATTTGGATGGTCTGGGTCTTCAAATCCTTTAGGTTGAGTGACATAAACCTCCTCTTCTATTTCACCATACAAAAATGCACCTTTAACATCCATTTGATATACCATGAATCCCATGTAAGATGCATAGGCCAAGAAAATCCGAATGGCCTCTACTCTAGCAACAGGTGCAAACACTTCATCATAATCAATTCCCTCTTCTTGTCTGAACCCCTGAGCCATTAATCTTGCTTTGTTTTTAATAACAACACCCTTGCATCTCTTATTCTTCGTAATCCATTTAGTCCCAATTGCATACTTGCCATCGTGTAGTGGTACCAAGATCCAAACTTGCCGATTTTGAAATTGTTGCATCTCTTCTTGCATTGCTTCAAGCCAACTTGAATCTTCAAGAGCTTGAGTAACACCGGTTGGTTTCACTTGAGAGAAAATAAGCAAATGACAATGTTCATAGTCTCAGTGATTGTCTCTTTGTTGATTTGAGACATAAGAGATAAAAGCCACTGACCATATTTAGAACTTGTCACAGCTCCCTAGTTCTAACAGTGCATTAGGATCACCAATAATATTAGACCGTGGATGAGCATTGTTGATCCTTTTAGTAGCAATGGTGTTTACATCAATGGAGGAATCAAGATTAGTCACCGGGGCTCAAAATCATTGTCATAGGAAGGTGAGGTGAAGATGCCACTTTGGGTTGATGATGACCAAGATCCAAGGTCTTGGAAAACGTGTATAAGGTTCCCAAAGTCCGTGGACACTCGAGTAGATATGGGAGTAGAAACAAGATAACCTTCAAGCAGATTTGGTGATGTTAGGAGAAATGAATCACTATCGCTGAATGTTGGTTTCCACCGATCGCTTTTGCAATCTCCTCAAAGATTCCTCTCGCCTTCTAGATTAGTCGCATACTCTCGCTTCAAGCCTAGCAAGGTCTTCAAGATAGTTGGACTCATCTTCACTCTCATTAGCGATCTTTATAAGTGTCACCGCAAAATTGTTAAGGGAGAAAGAAGGTACAATAATAGGATGTTCATCATCCTCAAACTCACTATCGTAATCAAGATTCATGGTAGCAAAGACCGCCAAGAGAAGACTCTTGTTTACCCGCATTTTGGTTAGCCACATGTCTAGAATAACCCAAATAATTAGTTAAGTAATCAAGATCAAAAGACCAAACATGACCTTATCCTTGAACATTAGGCTTGTCTTCTAGAAATCTCGTGTTCAAAGTCTCCTCAATCTTCTTAGCATTCAAATTGTATACCCTATACGCCCATCATGTGGAGTCAATAACCCACAATATATCCTCATCGCCCTTCTCATCAAACTTACCCAAAGGATCACTAGTATTCAAAATAGTCACTTGACATCCAAAAGGTTTAAGGTAGTGAATAGCAGGAACTTTCCCATAGAAGTTCATAAGGTGTCTTAAAATGAGGTCTAGTAATAGATACCTGCTCGTAACATAACAAGTCGTACTCAACCGCTTCATCCAAAACATAGTGGGTAACTTGAGTCTCTAAGCATAGATCTTGCCGCCTATATAGGGTCCTATTCTTTCTTTCGCTACCCCATTTTGTTGAGGGGTTCTTGAGTGCTATAGTCCCTTTTTATTCCTTTAGACTTACAGAGTTCTATCATACGACATTCTTGAACTCGTCCCATTATCACACCGATGCCTTTAACCTTTTATTCAAATTGATTTTCAACAAGGGTAATAAACTCTTAAACCGGAGATGTTTCATCTTTTGTTCTCGTAAAGAACACCCAACAAAACCTCGCTAAATCCATCGGTGATTACCGACAAAAGTACTTGTGATCAATATCATGGACTTGAGTTGGACCAAAAGATCCATATGAAGCAAATCAAGAGGTTCGAGATAAGGCTCACAAGCAGAATTGCTTTGTATGAGGCTCGTGTTGCTTTCCTTTGTTGCGTGCAACACGCTTATGTTCATTAGTGAACCTTAGAAGGAAGTCCTTCAACAAGACCCGCTTAGATAGCTTGTTAATGGTCTTGAAGTTCACATGAGCCATCCTTCTATGCCACTTTGTAGACTCATCCAGGATGCTTTAGCCACCAAACAAGTTAAGTCACCTTCGGTTGAACATCATTCAAGTTGAATGTGTATAAATTGTAGTACGAGAACTCTCAAGAAAATTGATGTATCTTCCGGAAGTTTAAAGTCTTTAGACAAAGACAAGACATTCATCTTCGAGAAGAGTACTTTGTTCTTTGTGTCACAGATTTGTGAGACTGAGAACAAGTTGAAGTGTTGTAGTTCCTTGACATAGTACACATTCTCATAGTCCAGTTGAGGTGTTTTGATGGTCCCTTTCCCAGTGATTCTACCATCACTTCCACCAAAGGTTACATTGCCTCCTCCTTCAATGGGTACAAAATTCAGCATCATATCTCTATTTCCTGACATGCTTCTTGAGCAACCACTATCAACAATGCCAACTTCCTTGTGCTTAAGAGGATGATCCTACAACAACAACAAAAAAATATATACAAAAATTAGTACACTATTGAGGCTCAAGTCATCACTGACTTGAACCTGCCTTGTGGATCTTTATATTGAGGCCATGTAGATTTATAAGATCCACTATTGTTCTTGAGTTTCCATTGAAATTTAGGTCCCTTTGTGTCCAAGAACAACTCACGAGGGCTTCACAAAAGATCCCTATAACCCTTTCCAACATTCATTGAGTCAACATATCCAGGCCAATAACCATTTTAAAATATGAACTTGTTGGTTGCACAGATGGTCTAGCAACTGAGCTTCTCCAAGTAAAAGGAGGAGATGCATAGGTTGCTTTTGGAACATAAGGTGGTATAGCATTAACATTAGTCCACATTGGTCTAGATTTCCCAACACATACACCCATTCTTTGTTCATGAAAATCACAATCCTTAATTAAATGAAATTTACTTCCACACACAAAACATGTCTTATGTTTAGAAGATTTATTCAAACCAAAAGATGTTCTATTACAAGCATAAGTATTCAAACCAAAACCATGAAAAGAATTGTTTTAATGTAATTATTATTCAAAGAATGAAAAGACAAGTCTTCGAGGAAACTGCTTGGAAGAGGATTCCTTAGCAAAGAACTCTAATAGGCTTGTAGGTAGGCTTAGGTGCAGCTTGGGGAGGTCTTGGGTAGGTCCGACTTATCACTTGAATCACAACGGCATAAGAAGTAGACCCTGATCGAGATTTGTCACCGTTGAGCAAGAGACAAAATCATTAGATGAAGAATCAGGGTCTGGCAAGTCTTTTGACTTTTTGCCATAAAGATGATGTGATCCATCAAAGTCAACATTAATGGAAAGGTCAACAGGCATAGGTATTCCTCTAATCGATCAACGTACAGCATGTAGGTCACCTTCTTTGATATAGTTAGCTAAGCCTGCTGGTGTAGTTTTACGCCCATCATACCTAGCTTCTAATCCTACATACTTTTTAAAACCTAAACCTATTGCAGAGGTCTCAGATTGACTACTATAGAGCTCTTTAGCTAGATTTAGACCAGATTTTTGCCATTGTTTATGTCTAGCTATTTCTTCATCTAATTTCTCTTTTAACACAAAATTTTCTGAAATTACACCTGCTTTTTCTTTCTCAGTCCTCCTTAAGTCATTTTTAGTACATTCTAGATCACTTTCTAACACTCTAATCTTCTCATCATAAGCTATTTGATTTTTCTGAAACCAAACCTTTTGTCTTTCTAATGTTTTTAAAGCTTGTTTATAAGCTTCAACTTCAACATAACATTCATTATATTTAGGTTTCAAAATATCATAGGCTTCCTTAAGTTCATTATAACGTTCACTACAACCAAACAAACAATTTTGTACCCAAGAGAGGCCCATCAAGGCAATTTGATCATGCCTATCCTCAAAAGTAAAGATGCCAAGAACCCAACATTATCGCACTGAACTTGCATCATTCTCCGATCATGCGCCTTCCACTACATTAGCATCCATAGTGACCATAGCAACCGAGGATCCGCCTTTGAAGTGCCAAGATCCTCCGATTCGCCGATAGGAAGAATATCTCACCTCCTCACCGGACTTCCTATCTTTGCACTCTCTGGAGAAGTGACCCATCCGATGACATGTAAAGCACTTGACCTTCTTTTGTCAAACCTGGTCGATCTCTTCCCCGAAACCAAACTTCCTCCCAAACTTTACGCCAAATCTCTTGATGTCCATAGAAAGCATGGCCACTTGCCACTTCAACTTCATCTCCTCCATCTCCAGTGGGTCAACCTGTTCAAAATCCTCATATGCAAGTTCCTGCTGAGGATCATAATCAGCAAAGAAGGATCCAAGTACATCTTCCATTACACCACTAGATTTAGAGTGAGAGCTTGATGGAGTGGTAGTGTAAGATGATGATGAGTAAGTGGGACTTGGAGCATGAATCATCTTAGGGGTAGAGGCCCCAACAAATGCTGTGTGACTAGCAGTGGAGGATGTACGATAAGGACTTCTTACATCATGCTCAAGAGCTTTAAGTTTGTTGTACAACTCATCAAAAGTAAGCATATCCAGCCCACCATTAGTTTTGAAAGCAATGCTCACTTGTAGCCAGGATTGAGGTAAAGATCTCAAGAACTTAGAATTACAATCATCATTATCTGGCTTTTCCTTAAGCTAATTCAACTGACTTAAAATCTTGTGAAACCTGTCATAGCCCTTGTGAATTCCTTCCTCTTCAGAGATTTGAAATTCTTCAAACTGTTGTCTCAGCATCGATTTTCTCATTCTCCTGGACTCCTCATTCCCTCCAAACTTGGCCTTAATAGCCAACCATATATCCTTAGCATCCTGCATGAAGTGAAAATCACTCAAGTGATCCTCAGGAATAGCTTGAAGAAGAATCGTTTTCACTTTGGTTTCTCTCTGAACCACCAGTAACTCTTTAGCAGTTTTAGGAGGAACGAAAGTCATGTTGCCATCAGCATCTGTGGTAGTCCTCTTCAAACTGTTTCCCTTCCTTACAATCTCCCATAGATTCCAATCAATGTTGGAAATCCAGTTTTGCATCTTCATTGCCCATAAATCATATTCTTCCTTCTTTAGGTAAGGAAACTTAGCATTCTTTGTCGAGAGACTTAGTTGTTGCAGATGGGTGGTGTTTTGGTTGTTGGTGACATCCATACCGTCATCCGATCCGCATGGTGTATGTTGTTTTGGTTGTATGGGTGATTAGAAAAGATTGTTCTTAGTATCGTAGAGACTCTCGAGGCTCGATACCACTTGTTGAAAATGTTAGACCTTGATAGATCTTGAGCACTCGTAGATCGTTAGTATTGCTTATGTAATCACAAACAAACTAATAGACAATCTCTACGACTTATATTCTTTAGCGGAAATCAAATATAAGTACGAACACAAATAACTAAGAACTCGTTGATCCTCTATGGATCTTTATATTACTAAAACTTTGTTTTTTAACTCGTTACCTCATTCATACTATTGTGTTCCTTTTATAGACAAGGAACCCTAACTTGTTTCCTAAGAAACGTATAAACATAAAACTAAATAAGATATACATAATCACTTCCTAATAAAGCTCATGCATATCCTAACTAACAATAGAAAACACGGAATAACTATTTCCGCAGAAACAAACTACGTACTATATAACTTCAGCAGATTCTGTTCTTCAGCATAAACATAGAACTTCAGCAGAATCCTTCGGCAGAAACATTAGCAGAATTCTAACTTAGCAGAATTCCCAACAAAACCAGTGAATATAACTTGTTTTGGATGTGAAGAAAAAGGGCATTACAAGAGCCATTGCCCGAAGGTGAATGCCGTTCAAAACAACAATGCTCGTGCAAGGGCATATGTGTTGGGAGATGGAGATGCGCCACTGAACCCGGACGTCGTCACGGGTACGTTCTTACTTAACAATCATTCTTCAAAAATCTTGTTTGATTCTGGAGCCGATAGGAGTTTTGTGACTGTTACCTTGCACCCTTACTTGAAATTACCCCAATTATCTAGACACCATTTATGAAGTACAATTGGCTGACAGAAAACTAATAGGAACCAACACCGTAATCCATAATTGCACCATACTCTTATAAGAAATAGTTTTTCGGTTTTATGTATTCTCTTTATTATGGGTATGCTTAACAAAAGTAACTACTGTTATAACTGGAAATAGAGCTGTAGATTAAGATGGTATAGCTGTAGATTGAGATGGTACAATAGATTATGAAAAAAGATTATTTTTAAAAGTTATAAATTGTTATGAATAATATTATGTGGATGTCCATATAACCCATAAGAGGCCCATGGCCCAATTAGCTATTAGGGTTTTACCCTAATATTTATCTTATATATACTCCTTGTAATCTCCTACAATATGATCAATTGAAGAATACTTTTCATTCCCTCAATTCTTGTTTATAACACGTTATCAGCACACTTAAAATTTTTGATTTCAAACAAAGTTTCCGTTGAGCACGCTCCGACTACGAGAAACAGAAGTACAAACGGATTCCATAGCCACCATCATAACTGAGGTAACGATTTAAAACCATAAAAAGTTGTTTCATATAAGTGTCTCACACTAATATAAATTATATTGTTTAATTATCGATTCACTGCGGTACATCTTTCTTCTTTTTCTTATTATTGTTCTATTAAATAACCACGAACATGATGCACAATATAAGTAATATTATAATTTGTGTACCGTCTTATTGATTACAACTAAATTATTATTATCATATATGAAAACTTGTATTGTTGGCTTTTATATTATTTTCCTAGAAAGATATTAGCTTGTTAACAATACAAATTGGAATATTTATCTGAACATGTAGTTGATCTTTAGCGATGTGAATATGTTTTTTTGATTATCTTCATCGTAGTTGTCTAATGCTATTAGGATATTCTTTAATTTTAATATTTTATTGATGCTAATATTTGCGAACTTATTATGCATGAACTTTAAAGAACTTTGTTAATTTTATTGATGCTAATATTTAGTTCTAATAGTCTTACGACTGACTTAATTATTTTTGTGAAATCAAATTTTGATTATTTGATCCGATTTCATCAAACTTTCCGATAATTTATGATTTGATTTGCCATTGATTGATGTTTGTATATATAAATGTGAATATATTTGTCCTGTACTACTATATAGCAAGAAAAAAAAAACACGATTTTATTTTAGTGTTGTAGACTTGTACAAAAGACAATAACATATTTAATGGTTATCAAATATGATAGGTTAATAAAATTTGAGTATGATGTCTATACATGCATGTGATACTTCAATACTTGTGGTAGTCTATTAATTAACGAGAATGACTATGAGTTTGACAATATCAAACATCGAATTTTTATATTGATTCTAAAAAATGTATTTGTTGTTTTATATGCTAGCAAACTATAAATCTAAAACTTGCGTTACTCACGTGTATGTCTTGGACAAAAGTTAGAATTAATCATGCCTTCTTAATTAAATGCTAAAAGCCCATGCATGTTCATATAAATAGACAGCTAGGCATGATTCACAAATTTAATTATACAGCTTATGTAAAAACAATGATAAGAGTTAGTAATTATTTACTTGGAACAATATAAATTAAATTTGCCTTGTGTCTTTAATTTTAAACTTTTTAACGGTTTGAAGACTATAAACTATATAATAGCTATCGGATCCTTGCAATATGAGATATATAGACTAATAAGTTTATAATTCATTTTGAATATATAGACTCATAAGTTTATTTGAAAATCATGAGAATCGGCAACTTATATAAATTAAATTACCTATACCTGTGTGCTAATTGATGTTGGTGTTATTTGAGCTGACACCACAAACATTAAATCTTACACATGTGAAAATAGTCGCCAACACATAATTAGCAAAGTTAATATTGCATCTAGCAAAACAAGTGTTAAGTTGTTTATTTGTGATAATTTCACCAAAAAATTTTGGTACCATTTATGAACAGACATGATATAACTTATTGTTGCAAGATTTTAGATTGATGTATAAACTGGGTTGTATAGTTACTTAGAAATTCAGTTATGTGAAGATAACGTTACTTGTATACACTAATACTCATTATCCGATAGAGAAAAAAAAAGATTATTAAATTAGTCTAGTTAAATATGATATCATGATTTTAATTATGTCATTGAGTTTGTTATATATGTGTGCATAATTTATTATATGATTTTATATGTTTATGAGACACTTTATTGCATAGTTATTGATATAAAGTGTAGAAAATTGTCATCTAAATATTATTTTGAACTACATGAAGTTTATTTCATACTGATATAGAAGTCATGTGACAACTAAACAACAATAAAAGAATTGTACTGGCATGTCCATTCGACAAGATCAGTGATTTGCATGAACTCTTTTGTGTTACTAGAATATGTCATCAATATAGCAGATCTTATATTATATGGTGCAAAAGATCTATGAATGTTAAAGATAACTATTTTGATGTGGTGTTCATGTTTGAACTTGATAGGTATTCTTGTTACATGTACATAGTTTAATTATTCATTATGTTTGATATTGCCTTTTATTTGTTTATGAGTTTAGATATGTACGAACGTTACTAAGTATTTGCTTGCTAATTTGATCCTTACAAGAGATATATATAGTTTGCATGATTTGACTTTCTTGGCTCGAATGCACGATTTGATTCTTGGTTTTATAAAAGAAAGTGCAATTAAAGAACGTGTGGTCATAAATATAAGTTTATGAGCCGGATTGTTGTATTAATTAGCGTGACCGGTTGACCATGCCGGTCAATAATGATGCGAATGTATAAAAGAACCATGGGTTCTTCAAGTTGAGTTGTTTGTTCTTATTGTTCTCAATGGAAGTTAATATTTCATCTATCACCACCAAACTAAAGTAAGGATTATGTCCTATAAATTTTTGGAAAGAATATGATGGGGATGTATGTAGGCCTATACATCCGCCATGTGGATCATTTTGAGTTTTAAAATCGATGCATCGTCAAAATGATCATTAAAGACCCAACTTAAGGTTAGCATGATGAATGACTCGTCTTATAAAATGCGAGCATGGTTTTCCAAATTGTATCTTTGGAAATGGTGGTGAATACTTCCATATGTGGGCAATTATTGGAATAAGTGTCGAACTTAAAAGTAGCTCATGTTCGTACGCGAATTGCTTTTGTTGAAATGTTCATAAAACGTCTTCAATTGATTGCAAAGCCAATAATTGTGAGAACAAAACTGTTAGTTTATGGGGCATGTAATTTTAAATGATAAAATATGAATCCGCATCTTGCCAACAATTAATAATAAATTGTCCTCATTAGAATGGTTTTAGTCACAAACCATATGTTTCCCGTATAAAGTTTTATGTAAATGTGCGAACATGTCTTGTAAATCCACCACAACGCATAACAATGGGATGTTGAAATTGATAATTCATTCAGGGGGAGAGAATGAGCAGCGAGAAATTTGGAATGAATTATGATATAAATGTTGATCCTCGTACTAAAGAATATGAACTTAAAGTTCAAGGGACAAATAACATTCCAGATCTAGTAAATGTCAGACTTGTTTAGTGACATAAAGAAGTGACTATATCATATATACGCTGCTAGTGCTCCAATTATAATGTATGTCCCAAAATGAAAACCAATGATTGGTAGTAAGTCTATGACACGTCTGCAACGTGATAGACTAATCGATTCCAAATAAAAGTCCTCGAATGAATAGATAAAATGGAGCAAGAAAATTCAGATGGTCTAATCGAGGTAATAAAGACCCCATAATAATTATCCTATATAGAAACTAGACATGAAGGTAATTGAGAAACCCCGGGTACTTGAAAAACTATGAGATATCAATAAATGATATATTGGAATGTCTAGTAAAGTGTGGAATCGAAATATAAATGAATCGACGTCGATGGTGATATTGTATACAATAATACATATGGTAATGATTATGTAAATAAATAAGATAGCGCTATAATCATGTGAGGATCATGGAAGCATACCTGCAGGAAGTGCTGATGTATAAATGAATGGCCAAAAGATATAAAGACGCAAAGAACTAATGAAAGATTGAAGTCTCTTGTGATGAGACATGGTTATGGGACTTGAAGTCCGTACATGAATGTCCAAAATATTGGATATGCATCGGTCTTTGTGTGAAAGCAAAATTGAATTACTGGAATCATGATATTCAAGGCACAACTGATGGCACACATATATTTCACAAAGACTAGAAAATTATCTTGAGGAGACATGTTCTAATGTGGTGGATCCAATAATGTATTTTGGAATTATAGAAGTCTGGCAATGTGATAAATAATTGATATACGTCTAAAAGAAAATGAATAGAGCTCATTTGAAGTTGAGATTCCATGAGGGATATAAAATGCATGAAGCATGTCTCGTGATTTAACATGCTGAAAGCATATAGAAAGTTTTCAAGAATAACATTGATCAAGATGAATATATCACTAGATAAGTGAAAGACAATATGATATTGGTTAAAAATGAGCCATTGAAATAACAAAATTTACCCATGTTAGTTTTAAAGAGATTTATATTTGAATATGGTATAAGTTACATATGTTTTGATGAGGTAAATGTGAATGGAACTCATGAGGAGATTTTCAAGATGGTTAAATACCTTGACATGAAATACAAAGTTTTATCTTGTTTTATGAATTAAACATCTTAAAGATGAAATCATTGTGCATAATGAAAGCTAAAGAAAGATGTTATATATCTTTATATGGATAAACGACGCTCATGTTTATGAGGTCAATTGATGAAGAAAGGCCCCTTTACTTTTAAAGATGATGATCACAATATCAACTTACATGTGTCATAATAAAATGTATATATGTGAAGTACAAGGATGTACTTAAATGAGACGTATGACGTATCTTAATCCTTAAATTGGATATGCGAACAACATGTAGAGAGTATTTATTCATGTGATTCTATCAAGACACATTAAGGTGCATTCATTGATTCAATGAGCTTAAGTGATGTGATCATCAGGGGGAGGGACGATACGCGTTGCACTCATTTTCCCTTGACCATGGTTTTGTCCCCATAGGGTTTTTCCGGCAAGGTTTTTAATGAGGCAACATCCCCGAGCGTATCTGAGAATTATGTATTTTTTCCTTCACTAGATTTTTGTCCCATCGGGTTTTGTCTAGTAAGGTTTTAACAAGGCATAATCATCAAATGGACATCCAAGGGGGAGTGTTATGGATAATTATAATATGGATGTCCATATCTTATAAGATACTAATTAGAGGTATTTGAGTTATATTAGAAGATTACATATCTTCCATAATGTCTGACCCTCACAATGGTCGATCTTAAACTGGATATGCATTTACAAGTGGAGGAACCGCAATTTCATGGCGTTCAGTGAAGCAAACGATCTCAGCGATTTTATCCAACCATGCAGAAATTCTAGCGATACATGAAGCAAGTCGCGAATGTGTTTGGCTAAGAAGTGTAACACATACATAGATCATGTGGAAATTCTTCAGAAAAGTAGGCACCAACAGTTTTGCATGAAGATAATGCAGCATGTATTGCTCAACTTAAAGAAGGTTATATCAAAGGCGATAGGACGAAACATATTTTACCAAAATTCTTCTTCACTAATGACTTACAGAAAATCGGTGATATCAACAAGTTCGTTCAAGCGACAATTTGGCGGATCTATTTACCAAGGCACTTCCTACCTCAACATTTAGGAAACTAATGCGACGACTCAAAGAGCTCAAGTGATATAGTCATCAGAGGGAGACAATACGCGTTGCACTCTTTTTGTCCTTAGTCATGGTTTTGTCCCACTGGGTTTTCCTGACAAGGTTTTTAATGAGGCAGCATTCTTAAAGCATATTAATAATATGGACATCCAAGAGGGAGTGTTATGAATAATATTATGTGGATGTCCATATAACCCATAAGAGGCCCATGGCCCAATTAGCTATTAGAGTTTTACCCTAATATTTATCTTATATATACTCCTTGTAATCTCCTACAATATGATCAATTGAAGAATACTTTTCATTCCCTAAATTCTTGTTTATAACATAAACGGTTTTAAAACAAGCATTAATCGATGTACCAGATGTGGTGTTATCTCTACAAAACTTTATATGGTTAGATATCGATCATATATGGACCCAACTTCCTTTCATCGCATCGTCATATATGTTTTAGCTTTATTTAGACTTAAGAGAAGATTTGAAATGCGGCTGCATGTAAATCACTGTTTATCAGTTTGTGCTAGTTAAATTAATGAAAACATAAACTAACTTTGCCTTTTTATTAAAATGTTTGTTTATGGGTGTGTTTGACGCGGAGCATTTAGAAAAGGTGATCAGTGACCATTGAGATGCTCGTTTGACAATTACCAGGTAGTTATATTTAACTTTTTCGGAATGCTCATTGTTCAACGTTTCATGAAATAGCATTTAAGAGCGTTGAACATTTAAGAGTTGTTTAACACATTATAATTATACCTACAACCACGTTAAAAAAAAAAAAAAAAAAAAAAAAAAAAACTTGATACCGCTTCACAACCATCAAGCACCGCTACCTTTCACACCATCATATTTTTGTCAAACACACCTTATATAGATAGAAACCTATCAGCTAACTACAACCATAAAAGTGATGATCGAGATCATAAACTCTAGGAATATTACGACCTCAAAGTAATTTGGGGTGTGGTATTTGGTTTAGATGTTTTTGGAGTTGTTATAGAAGATGATTTTTGTTTTTTGGCCGGATGTGTGGTGATGGTCTGAATACCTTCACGTAAGTGTCACATTATCATTTTTTACCACTATCCTCTTGTTACCTTAAGCTATGCAGTGGTTATCAACTTATCATTTTTCTTAGCATTTACATATACCATACGTAAACACAAACACACATACAATCTTTTTTTGCATCCAGTGGTTTGCATTATCGAACTTTATCCTTTCCGTTATTTCATGCGTGGTTGATGGATGTCTGTAACAAAGGTTCATGGGTAGACATGGTGCCAACTAAGCAAACTAGACGTGGGTGATTTGATTTTATGCATTTCGGTTTATTGTTTTAAAATTTTTGTTTCTAAAATAAAACAGAGAAATAAAACGGTCGACAAACAAAGGGGTAGCCTATTATTATCGATGGAGATACTTGTGTAATGGGTGTGATATTGGCGATATTCGATATTAGGTCATAAATTGTAACTTGTTCTTAGAAAATGTTGGTTTTTTTGTGACGTGCAACTTGTGATAACATTTGTTTACTCCTTTGTTTGATATGCATGTTTAGTTGGACACACAAATTACTTAATTAATGTGATCATTAAGGTGTGTAAAATGAACGATCGCTTCTTGAAAGGACTCAAAAGTTATTATTATATACACATACGTTTATTTAAAAGAAAATTGACCGTAAGCTATACACAAGGGCTCGCTTGCCATTGTCGGTTCCGTTGAGGCCGATGTGGAGGTCGGGTGATGTTCGGTCAAGCAAGGCAAATCACACGAATTAGTTCGGTTGGGCAACCTAGTTCAACACACACATTAAAAAATAAAAAAAAAAAAAAAACCTTTTTTACTTTATCACCGTGACAATTAAGTCATTATCGTTTTGTCGGAGAGAAATGATACAGAGGACGAAGGTCACCAAGGATTTGATTATGCATTTTACGTTAAAAATGTCACAATCGCTTTTCATGTAACTAGTTTTTATTATCTTATATACTAAAGAATTAGAAGATGCCACACGCATTAATTGGTATCTATATCAAATTAAAAAAATAGTCGCAAGGCGATTAATCACATCTATATCAAATGGCCAAAAAGTCCCTAAGGTTTAGTTATCTTTGCAAACTAAGTCCTTTGTATATACTAAAAGGCAAGTTTCTAGCATTAATTATTATTTATAGCAATTTGACAAAAATAATTATAAGGTTTAAGTGTTCTTGCAAACTAAGTCCTTTGTAG
Organism: Chrysanthemum lavandulifolium; assembly: GCA_022545495.1. NCBI lineage: Eukaryota > Viridiplantae > Streptophyta > Magnoliopsida > Asterales > Asteraceae > Chrysanthemum > Chrysanthemum lavandulifolium. Next base: position 154,683,828 of record CM040239.1, on the reverse strand, counting down.
CATTAATTAGTATGTATAGCCATTTAACGAAAGTAGTCCTTAAGGTTTAATTGTCTTTGCAAATTAGGTCCTTCAAAACTAACGATGTACTATAATTAAACTTTAAAGGACCGCCACATGTAAATATAACGGTCACAACATTCATAAAGAACGCGGATCACCCACTCATATATACTATAGAGCAAGACACAAGTTTGTAACATTAATTGCTATCTATAGTAATTTGACAAAAATAGTCCTGCCGTTTAAGTGTCGTTGCAAAGTAAGTCCAGAGCATTAATTGCTATCTATAGCAATTTGGCAAAATAGTCCCTAAGGTTTAAGTGTCGTTGCAAAGTAAGTCCAGAAGCATTAATTGCTATCTATAGCAATTTGGCAAAATAGTCCCTAAGGTTTAAGTGTCACACTGAAGTAAGTCCTCAGAAGCACGAAAATAGTCCCTAAGGTTTGAATTGTATTTGCAAAGTAGGTCCTTCAAGAACTAACAAAATAAAGTTTGTAGCATTAATTGCTATCTATAGAATTCGGCAAAATAGTCCTGGTTTAAGTGTCATCTGCAGTAAGTCCTTTGTAGCCGGAAAATAGTCCCTAGGTTTAATTGCTTTTTAACGCAGGCCCTTCAATGACTAACCAAATAAATAGACAAACAAATTTTCCTATCATTCATCGGCCCAAATTCACGCCTACAAAGTAATCTCACGCATCGCACGGCTTCCATACTCGTTGTATACGAAAAGAAGTTGAAACCTTTTGTTTGGCGCTAATTTTGAAGGCCTGATTTATAGTTTCGCTCAACTCTAAATTCTTGAGGACGGCCCCGCGTACCGACAGGTGCTAAAATATTAGCCAACGCGCTGTTTGTTTCTTACTATAATGCAAATCACAATCATGTACGTGTTTGTTCTGGAATTAATAATCATAAAGGTGGTGGAAGTGGATATATAATTTACCTAAAACTAAAAGTTAATAGTTGCAAATGGCGGCAGCCTAACACACATATAACAAACAGTACGTCGAGGTGTCACTTTCTCAGATTGTGGCAACCCAATCTTTCTTGATGTCACATTGCCGGCAACCGCCCCTTCCCACCACCACCATATTTTTTGTTTTTTATTTGTCTTAAAAGTGAGCAATTAAAGTTTGACAACATTTATTTAACCACTATTTCAATAGTAACTTCCCAAAAATATCTCAATGCTTCCAAACAAACTCAATAGTAACTGTAACTCAACTTTCTCTTTTCTTTTTATACTTTCGTTCTTTTTATCAAGTAATGCAACTATGGTTTTAATAAGGGTGTTCATTGACATACATCACTAGCATCAGGGTTGTTTCATGAAATTCAGTGGCTCTATACCATCACCATAAAAGGACCTTTAAACACACACAAAATACACATGTATCAATAATGCATGAAGTAATTAAACTCAAACATTGTATTGTATATATATAATACTTAGTAGAAGTACATGAAATTGTGGTACTCGTCAAACGACGGCTTTGTGAAATAGCACCACTTGCATTCCTTTAAAGACGGCCTTGACTATCATGTTAGTTGCTTCCGAATTAAACAGACCATGAGTGTGTTTCTTCTTTAGACAATGAGTTGTAAGGGCATCTTCAGTCACGTGTTTTAGCCCCAAGACATCTTAAATATTATATCTTAATCCAACCCCAATATGTTGTTAAGTGGCTTAGTTGAAACTTGAAACTTAAGTTATGTGATCACCTCTTTACATAGCAAAAATAGTTTAAACATTGATTTCTTATACAAAATAATAAAGAAAATGTCAACATTTTATGATATTATAAGTAAACTTCTGAAAACAGCCTACGATAAATAATATTCCATAAACGATTGTTAACTAAATTTGACATAAGTACATCTACTATTCATAACCTTTTTATCAATTATAATCTTTCTAGATTATTAAAAAATTGTAATATGAACAAAGGCTTGTATCGTAATGATATTTTATGTGAGAAGCTTCATTCTCAACTAAATTGGTTGTGGGTTTAAGTTCTGCTTAAAACATGCGAGATAAATTTGTACTGTAAATGTTATGAGGGAATTAAAAATGTTGTTTTAAAAAAATTTGTAATATGTACGAAATAATTAAATCACTTCTTTTAAAACTAGGTAAATTATCATTGGGCACGACTTGATATTTTAAATACTAACTAAACACAAATAATTGGAGCATTCCATGACTAACCACCAATGCATGCTGTCTAATTGTTTTCACTTGATAGTGATTAGTTGGATTTAAACATAGTTTTAGCAAAGCATTGTTGTCGACGCAACCCTTTAATTATTACCATTTTGAGAATGAGAGATGTAGAAACTCAAATCGTAAATCTTTTATTAATCATGTTTAAATCGATTTTTGTTTTATAAGTTAGGCAGATGGCCGATGGGAATGCTCATGATGGACATGACACCTCGATCAGGCGCCTATCATTTGTATTGTCCAATATGTAAAGTTTTGGTTAGATTCGTGATCGACTTCTCTCTTTGACACGACATTAATTGTCATAAAGCATATGTTTTTTACACCTATGAATGCAAGATGTATTGATGTCGGATATCGAACTTGAGCTTGAATTTCACGTTTCTTGTGTCACTATGCGCATTTATAAGATAGTAACATATATGATATAGATGTTGGTTGTTACTTTCAACAATCATATTATATAGATATTAACTAAAGCTTAAAACTCGTATTTTATCATCAATAGTATAGAGTTATAGACAACTCATCTTAAGAATTTCAAAATCATAAAGTGCAAATTTCAGAAATGATCAAGATTTAACTAAAGGTTAACGTGAAACACATGCATGTTCTAGATGGTGGATCATGGACTCACCATACCTAATACTTGGGCCATGTTTTCAAAATCTTGGTCGGCAAAGAGTAAGGAATTGTAGGACAAGTGACACATGAGTGGATCTTCTTTCAATATTTTGCATGCCAAGATATATGGCGTTACATGTGCGCAAATTGAGCTACTCACTAGATCACCAGATCTATAAATGGGAACTACTTTAACTATTGTCTATGGATGTTGATAGTGAAAATATGAATAAATATGTTAGTATGGTACATATTATCATATATACTAAAGAAATGTTAAGAAGATCCACACGCATTAATTCCAGATTCATATCAAATAAAAAATACCCCTAGGCGATTAATCGCTATCTATATCAAAATTACCAAAAAGTCCCAAGATTTAGTTATCTTCGCAAACTAAGTCCTTTGTATATACTAAAAGGCAAGTTTCTAGCATTAATTATTATTTATAAAGAATTTGACAAAATAGTCCCTAAGGTTTAAGTTTCCTTGCAAAATAAGTCCTTGTAGCATTAATTAGTATGTATAGCCATTTAACCAAAGTAGTCCTTAAGGTTTAATTGTCTTTGAAATTAGGTCCTTCAAAGACTAACGACGTACTATAATTAAACTTTAAAGGACCGCTACATAAAATATAACGGGTCACAACACTTCAAGAAGAACGCGTGATCACCCACTGCTTTTTACTAAATTACAGTTTACAAGAAGAATTTACGGCAGAAACATGCATCGGTTACCATTTTCATAGTTCAAATTCGGCATCTACGAAGTACAATGAAACCCGATACTCAGTTTCTAGAACTAACTAAGACTCTAATGTAAAATCATTTTATATTTAATCAATACACATTTTGCAACAAACAAAGAAAAAAAGAATGATACATCAAAGTTTTACTTCTATGGTTATCAACATCATTTGGTTATCACAAATATCAACTTTTAATTGAGTATGTTTTGCTTTGCATGGTGCAATACATGTGCCTTTTTTATGGCACCTTAACAAACCTCCACTATATGTTTCTGTTACTATAACATTTTTAAAAAGATGACAGTTGCGTCCAATATATTTGTGCTAATTTATCGACCTACATATAATTTTCATTGAGTGATATCTGTCATTAATGTCATAAATGGATCACACCTCACATTGAAATGATAAAATATGATACTTTATAACTTGCTAATTAAAACAATATTATAGATGTCAACAAACCCTTTTTCTCAATTGTAAAAGTTGTATTAAGTAAGCAATCACCTAAACCTTATCTTTGGTTTATTTTTTGATAAATGTATTTACAGATGATTAGTGGAACAAAGTAAGCAAAAAATGACATATAGGTCATAATGATCCATATTTAGTTTTATATTTTGCATGTACAAGGTATTAAACATTATCAATTTGTGTTTTCTATTATGTTTGACACAAAATACAAAAAGTTTAAAAGTAAAATCAGGACTTGTATTACATATTATACACATGCATGTATCCTACAACGGTCCATTTTGTTGTTGTTACTTGACTAACATGTCTTTTCTTTTCGGTCTTTAGTGGTTGAAACAACTAATGAATTTTATACGAATATAAAGTCATTTTCTTTGACTTCCAATAAGCCAATGAAATCCATGGTTTCTAAGTTGTAACAAAAAAATTATTACTCCCGTATATGAACAAAAATTGCCCTTATCACTATATTGTCTCATATGGTAAGAAAGTCAACATGCAACCAATAATGTATTATCTTAACTTTAAAGTTGGTAACAGTTGTAAATTTATAATCACTAAATTAACATTTTTTGTAAAGTTCATTGCATAAATTAACATTTTTTGTAAAGTTCAACATGCAACCAAATGTGTACTTGTTTGGGACATTTGATTCGTTTGGCATAGATTGGTGTATAGCACAAACTGGATTGTACTTTAAAGTTTTTATGTTTTATATTCTAGCATTTCAAAGTCCTTGTTTTTTATTTGTAAATGAAAAATGGCAACGGAACGTAGAATGTACTCATTTCAAAGTCTTTTAGGTCACTAAACTTATAGAAAACGTCAATTGATCGTTGAAATCTGTGATCAAAAACCTAAAGCTCAGTAAAAGTTATGGATGTCAAGTTGTCAACCCTTTTAACAAAGAAACGAAACGATAACCGACACTTTGGCAGCTTTCACTTACTGGTCTCACACCAGCCAACACTAAAGAAATAAAATACCATGATTAAAGTGATACGAGATACTTATTTGAATACATGATCACCTTGCTTTACGTTTCGAGCAAAATTATTTTGACTATTTTAAACTAATTAATTGATTTTATAAACATTTTGCAATATTGCGCTTTAACAAAACTAGAGCCCAGACTCTCTTATCCAGGTTCATAACTTGGAACAAAAGCCCATTCAACCATCATAGCCTTTTTATAGATACATAGGACACTACAGTAGCCCAAACTCATATAAACCCTTTCTATAAACATTTTACAATATTATTTTAGATAGAGTAAAATAGACCGCTCGTCTTTAAAGTTGTACTAGAATACATGTTACATCCCAAATTCAAAATAAATACACCAGACATTCCCAACGTCTTCATTTTGCTTTCTCCGATGGTCCCTTTGACTAACGTTTGTTAATCAATGTTTGTTACACCTCTCACGTGCCTTTCACGTGAGGGCCTTGTGTCTTGTCTTGTCTTCTCTTTAGGGACGAACGATGTAATTTACTCTTTCATCTATCATAGATACAAATGCAGACACTGAACCTTTTTCACCCGATTCACTTTGTTGACACAAATATATCTCAAAAACACAATATCACAACCTTCGCTAACACAAATAGATCTAAAAAACAAATACACAATCTCTTCTTCTTATCACAAAAACACAATCTCTGGCTAAACACATCCCACGATTCACTAGCACACAACCCACGAATCACTACTTTGTTGCTGTTATAAACTCAAGAACACAACCCTTTTGCTTGTTTTTGTTAATATTTGAATCACAAACACAACAAAAAAGCCTTTGGATTCGTTTTGATAAATGTTTTGGGTGAATATTTAACAAAGATCACAGGTAGGACCCGTTGCAAGGGCGGAAGGAGGGGGTGGCTAGCGGGTGCTAGTCTCCTTCCAATAAGCCCAATGATTATATTAAGATACCAATGTTTAGCCCATAACTTAACGTTTAATATACCACGAGACTCTCCCAACTTGCGACTTTTCTATAATGAAAGAAAAAGAAAACAACCAACATGAAATATCTCCTTTCTAAGTGGCCACTGAAGAAAAATATATCTAAAATTTGGAGGTAGCCATTTTCTACCTTAAATGGTCTTTTATACTTCTTTTTTTATCCTTGAAAATTATTATTGACTTTAACTTTTTCTCTCGTATCTTCTGTCGTGTGTTAGTCATTTGTTGCTTTACTCTTGACAAATATCAATTGTGCATTAACCTTTGTATATATTTTGTTCATGTTTCTTATTTTGGTTTTGTGTTCAATTATTAAAACTATTTAAGACTAAAGAGTTCATGTTATATATAGGGGTGAGCATGGTCCAATTTCAGACGGTTTTTGGCTAAAACCAATCCCTGGACTAAAAGTTTCGTTTTAAGTTTTTTTAAAACCAAACCCCGCACCAAAAATTCGGTTTGTGTTTTTGGTTTTTGCTTTTTTCGGTTTTTTTGTCAGAGGGCCATCTTTTCTACAAGTTTAAAATAACTTTCGCAAACGGTTGGCACATGAATTTAGATAAGGTTATATAAAAGATAAAGATTTGTCAATGAAGTAAATATGATTATGATGGTATCACAGTCGTCTCATGGTTATTTGAGGCCTAAAGCAAAATTTTGAAATGAGACATTTTTGACGATACTTTTTTGTTGTTAATTTAAATAATTTAAAGGAATTGTCAATAACCAGTTATATCACAAATTTGGATATCCGAAAATTGTGATGATGATTTTATGTTAGACCAAATATTTTATCTAAGTATTTTTTTTTTTTTAATTCAAATATCCGAAATTTTAGATAACAGTTTTATATATCTGAATATCCAGATATATATAATTTTTGGGAAACTTTTATATGAGTTCCAAACTATCATTTCATAAAAACCAAATTTTTAATAAATTATAATCAAGTTTTCCGATATTCGAATACGGATATTTTTGAACTACCACAACCTAAATCAAAAATTCTAAAAAGTAAGTTGAATATTTTTCAAATAATAATAAGATTGCATAACATATATATATATATATATATATATAATAATGATGAGATGTGCGAATATATATAAAATAAAGAAAACTAATTTTACAAATTTATTGTAGTGTTAGATAAATAAACAACTCGTTACAAATATCTTATACACGTGTCTTTTAGTTTTGAACTTGGTGATTGCTTGTATCAAAACTAATATGTAAATTCTTTATTAGTGTTATGAATATTATCATGGGGCGTTTCGATTTTTTTTTTTGTTTAGGTTTTCATATAAAACAAAAGCCTCAAAACTTTCGGTTTTCTAAAAAACCAAAACCATACAATCGGTTTTAGAATTGGTTAGGTTTTTTTGGTTTTTAGGTTTTAGTTCGATTTTCGGCACTGTTGCTCTCCTCTATTTATATACTCGTAAGCATCAAAATAGATAAAGAAGTGACCTTATTTTGAGTTTACTATACTTTTTATGCACTAAATATGCTAGAAAAAATTAGGTTTAGTAATGCATTCGTAAGTTTTTATGATGGTTTATCAGTATAAACTAAAGTTCGAAATAATTCTATTTATACTTTAGTTTTTTCGAGTTATATAATGAACTTTGGTCCCCTTAACTACAAATACCGGCTCCGCCCCTGGCTGCAATGTTACATGTATGTAGGAGAATGCATAACATGCATGTTCATCACCTCTTGGTTGCAAATCTCACAAATTCTGTTACCTTTTCTGCCAAACTATTTTGTAGCACAATCTTTGTGAGCTAGGGTTACTCACCTTTGCAATTGCAAGCCAGCTTAAGGGTATCTTGGGCGCCCTCGTGAATTTCATCCATGCAGATTCTACAAACAACAACTTCTCCTTCTTCTACTGCAATTAAGATGTTAGCCATGGAACTTTTTTTTCTGTGAGTCTTTTTAAAAGGGTGAAGAGTCAAAGGAAGCAGTTAAGAGAATGAATTTGTGAAACTCTTATTGTTGGAATGAAATGCATAAGCTGCTTAACAACAAGTTCTCTTATTGTTGGAGTCAAATAGTCGATGAATTCACTAGGTTGCATAATAACAAAAACATTCCGAGTATTCTAACAAGACTAGTTTGTGGTATACTTCATATGGCAAGAAAGGAATGCCAGGTTGTTTACAAGTATTATGAGGGATGAGCTAACGATATTGCAGACTATAAAAGAAACCATAAAACTTAAACTACTGAGTTTCAGGGTAAACGATTCAAGCATCGTTAAAGATGTGGAATTGAGATGGAATGTGAAACTTCTGAAACAGATATAACATTAGAATAACTGAGTAATCTAAATTTAGAGTGTCAAACTCAAACTGAAACATTGAGTACAAGAAGTTAAATGCTCACTTCAAGTTCTTTAAAGCAGCATGGAGTGTGGTGGGTAATGATTTTTGTGCTATGGCTAGGGAATTTTTCATCTCGGGAAAGTTGTTAGGGTGAGTTCAATGCTAACCTGATATCCCATATTCATAAACTCCAAACCCGTTGAATGAGACATTTTTGACGATATTTTTTGTTGTTAATTTAAATAATTTAACGGACTTATCAATAACTAGTTATATTACAAATTTGGATATCCAAACTTTGCGATGATGGTTTTATGTTAGACCTAATATTTTATCTAAGTGTTTTTTAATTCGGATATCCGAAATTTCATATAATAGTTTTATATATCCAAATATCCAGATATCTATAATTTTTGGAAAACTTTTATATGAGTTCCAAAACTATCCTTTCAAAAAACCCAACTTCCTAATAAATTGTGATCAAGTTTTCGGATATCAAAATATGGATATTTTTTGAACACCCACAACCTAAATCAAAAAATCATAGAAAGTAATCCTTTTATAAAACCCAACTTTTTAATAGATTATGATCAAGTTTTCGGATATTCGAATACAGATATTTTTTGAACACCCACAACCTGAATCAAGAAATCCTAGAAAGTAAGCTAAATATTTTTTCAAAAAATAATAGATTGCATAACATATATATATACACTCAACATATTTCTTAAGTTTCCACACGAAGCCCTACATTTTTAATAAACAATGATGTTACAATCTTTTTTGACGTATATGCTCAATGGATGAAAACAAAAATCAAGATCAGAAATTACCTCCACAGTTTCTGGCATTGGACCGAATTCTTCTTCAACATACGGTCCTTGAAGTTCACCATTCCCCAGTCCTTCTGACTTTATCTCCTCAAACTCCCTCTCACTTAGTAACTCGTGTGTCCACAATGTTGTTGGCGGCCTCTTTCGTCCAAAATTAAATCCATTATACACCGTTCCATCGACATACATCATCTGTTTTCAGAGGGTACAAAAACAATTATAATATAAACCATTAACGATCATTGCAGACATATGTTAAAAAAACATTCATATGTAAAACTTTAATTAAATTACTTACAGTTAAAAACGTAATAGGACCTAAGAAGTAATTGTTTGTTTCGTCTCTTTTCCATCCATTCTTGCATGTTTGAAGACATCTCCAAGCATAACTGCACCAATTTATGCTTGATAAATCTGTCGTTGTGTTGATATACTCTCGTATACCCAGATCACATATTCCTTTAGGCTTAACATTTCCCATAACCGATGTGAAAATAACAAGGAAATTTAGTTTGTTGCTACCGTAAGCTTTTGACGAAAGTATCAAGAACAATAGATTCACAACAATATTTTATTCAAACCTAAGCCTCAATAGTCGGCTTAGATTAAACCAAAGAATAGTATCCAAAGTGTTATAAGATTAGGTTAATGTCAATGAGACAATAACCGCATAAATACAAAGAAGAAACAAGATCAAGATAATGATCGAAGAAGAGAAATGTGAGACAATGACCGCACACACAGTTGTTCTAACCCTAGATTAAGGGACTTATTAAATAGAGATAAAGATACACAAAGACCCTCTAACGGCTATAAAAGACGATCACAGAATGAGAAAAAGGCTTCAAAGAGAAATGAACTTCTAGGAACTTTAAACCATTTATGCTTTGACCATGATTAACCCCTCGTAATATGCCCGCAATGAACATAACTTGAAAGCCATTAGCAATTGATAGAATGACATGTTTGCCACAGATTATTACCCCAAAATTTAACATTCCCCTTAATCGATGGGCAAACATATCAAACAATATCAATTTTTCACACAAGAATTTATGCCGATAAATGTGAAGGTTTTTGTAAGAATGTCTCATAGCTTGGTTTGAAGAGCCAATCTTTTGGCACTTATAACACCTCTTGCAATTTTTTCCCGATGAAGTGAACATCAATTTCAAAATGTTTTGATCTTTCATGGAAAACAGATTGATGAGAAGTTGCAGAGCGATTTGTTATCACAAAAAGATTAACAGGAGATTGATATCTACTTTAGATCTTTTAAGATTTTTGAATCCAAATAATTTCACAGCAAGCAGAGACATAGATCTATACTCGCTCGTGGAAGATTTTGAAAGAGTGTTTTGTTTTTGCTTTTCCATGAGATCAAACAATATTAAAGAAAACACAATAACTCGTAATGATTTCCGGTTTTCTTGCATTTAGCCCACCGCATCACTATACCCTTCAAGATGGTTTTCAGAGTTGTCAAATTGTACCTTAGACCTTTCCGGAGCTCCTTTTAGATATCTCGAACATTGAGGGCACATTCTAGATGAGATTTCGAGGAGAATGCATATATTGTGCCGCATAATGAACCGAGTATGAGATGTCGTCTTGTATGGGTGAGATAAATAAGTTTCCCAAGTAACTTCGATAACCAAATGTTGACAAGTAAGGGATCATCGCAGCTGGTATGTATGGAAGAATGAGTTGGGTTCCATAGGAGTGGACATGTGTTTGCACCCAAGGAGACCAAATTTTTGAGGAGTTCAAGACAATATTTTCTTTGGGTGAGACATATGTCATTCCCAGTTTTTAGAACCTCAATGCCAAGAAAATATTTTAAGTTTCCCAAGTCTTTGATATGAAATTTTGATTTTAGAAACTCTTTGAATAGGTTTATCTCATCAATGCAGTTTCCAGTAAGAACAATATCATCCACATAAACAAGTAGAGCAATAAACTTGTTATTCTCTGTTTTGGTGAACAAAGAGTGATCATTGACAGATTGAACAAAGTTATTTTCTTTTAAAACACTAACAAGTTTTTCATTCCATTTCCTGGGAGCTTGTTTAAGGCCATATAGAGACTTGACAAGTTTACAAACTTTATTCTTATTGTTCTCATTACAGAACCCCTTAGGGATGGTCATATAGACATCCTCATCAAGATCTCCATACAAAAAAGCATTGTTAACATCAAGTTGGAAAAGAGGCCATTTGTTTTTCACAGCTAAGGCAATAAGACATCTAACAGTAGACATTTTCACAACAGGGTGAAAAAGTTTCATCATAGTCTATTCCTTCCTTTGGTTATAACCTTTAGCAACTAATCTAGCCTTGTATCTATCAACTTCACCATTGGCTTTATATTTGATTTTAAAGATCCATTTGTAACCAATGGGAGTTCTATTAGAGGTAGATCGCTTATATCCCAAGCATGATTTTCATTTAAGGCCTCAATTTCGTAGTTCATAGCATCAACCCACCATCACAAGGATAGCTTCTTCATAATGTAGGTTCAATACTTTTATTAAGACTAGAAGCAAAGCAAGAATTATCTTTGTTAAGGTTAGAGTAATTAACAACCTTTTCAACACCATATTTAACTTTCCTTCAACAATAAAGTCATTAAGATTACCGGGCAACTTAGAAACTCGTTGACCTTCTAGCAGAGTGGTCGGCAAGCCTTCTTCTTGTTCGCAATTCTCGATGTGAATCAAGATGTACCAGCAGAATCGTAAGATGCATCGCCAGGATGTGATTCATGTGATACAAAGGCCCTCTGCCCTCGTGGTGTGTATTATCATCTATGGAAGTTGCAACAGTTCATCATCCCTAGTAGGATGACCCAACACCGTGCCATCTTCATAGGATGTCACTCTCCTTCATCATTGGGACTTATTTGTGAGTCAAAGAAATTTTGTGATTTAAATCTTTAGGCACATAAGTTTCAACAAAAGGTTTTGACAAAGAATTTTTCATTTTGAAGGAAAAACAGCTTATAAAATTTGACATCTCTCGAATAAAAGATATTTTTGTTTCTAAACTTAAAAGTTTATAACCTTTTTCTCATTTGAATAACCAATAAAGACACTTTTCTGACCTACTACCAAATTTATCGAGATGTTGAGAATGGACTCTAAGGCATGCCCATACACAAAGGAGAAGGGAGACTTGCTGACAACACCAAGAGGTAACATGCAAGAGCTTAGAACACATTCAAAAGACTCTAAGGAGCCAGGAGATGCCTATGTTTCCTCTCTCTCGCAATACCATTTTGTTGTGGTGTAAACACAAGAGGTTTGATGCCCATACAATATCTTAAAATTGGATAGCATATGAGTAGTTAACAATGGAGATCTTGCTGACAACACCAAGAGGTAACCTGTTTATGACATATGCAAGCAGCTTAGAACACATTCAAAGCCAAAGATATAGAGGTAATTCCCTCAAACATAAGGGATCTAGCCACATTAAGGAGATGCCTATGTTTCCTTTCTCTCGCAATACCATTTTGTTGTGTGTAAACACAAGAGGTTTGATGTAAAATTCTTTTTCATGAAAGAAGTGTTGAAGTTTGTTATTGACAAATTTCGTCCCATTATCACTTCGAATATCTTAACATTGTGTTCAAATTGATTTGATAGCATATGAGTAAAGTTAACAATGGAAACATAAACATCATCCTTTCCTTAAGCATATAAACCCTGATCGCCCTAGAATAGTCATCAACAATAGTTAAAAATATTTGTAACCATCTCTCTAGTGACTTTATATGGTCCCCATACATCTAGATGAACAAGTTCACCAATTTTAGTTGATTTATGTTCACTTAGAGGAATGGTTCCCCGGTTTGTTTAGCTTTATTGCAAGTATCACAAAGATGGTCGATTCGTATGTACTATCAAGTTTAAGAGTGGATTTAAGATATGTAGGACTTGGTCGAGGATGACCAAGTCTTTGATGCCGTAGATTTCTAGAAACATGACAAATGTAAATGCAATTATTAGAAGTAATCTTACATGTAGAATCAATATCAAACATATATAACCCATTGCATTGTTTACCAATCCCACAATCCTTTTTGATGTAAACTCAGATATAGCAATTAGATTCATTAAACCCAACAAACATCTTGTTGTCTCTAGCAATCTTATGAACAACAGACCGACATTGTACTCGTGAACAACCGTAACATCAAAAGAGTTAGGTCATTATTGACCTTTAAATCACCAATTTTAGTAATTAAAGCCCGAGTACCATTGGGATGTCCAATAGCTTAGACCAAGATTTGAAATGTCAACAACATTAATTAAAATTTTGTAGATACAACATGTGTCGATTTGCACCGTAGTCAACAATCCAACCAAGACCGATGTTTCAGATAAGGTTTTTGTGTTGTTGTTAAAAATTTGTTGAAGTTTATATTAAACTTGACACGCCATTAAAGAAAGTTCCCGAAAATTTTTACCGCCATGTTGGCATTAGCAGAGGACACATTGTTGTCATTAAGAAGACTCATAAGTCCGAGAGTCGCTCATTTGACAAAGAGACAGGGAGTTGCTAGCTCTATTATCGTGATATGATTAGCATCGTGGAAACATTGTTATCACGATGTGTTTAGCATTAAAGTTCCTTTTGACATATCCAAAGCAGATAACCAACAAGATCATAACATCTATCAACAAAGGTGACTGTGTTTTTGCAGCTAGTACATTTGAGATTCATGTTTGGTCCTCTGTTGTTTGAGTCACTACCAAGATTAAAACCGTAACCTTTATTAAAAGTGTTGTTGTTAAATCCTTTTTGTTATCAAAAATTTTCCACCATCGAAGTTTTTGCAAAGAAAAGTCGTAGCATTGGGTTTAGCGAGCTATTCCTGCATGAAACATTTCGTGAGATTCTTCTCCGAGACAACAGAAGGCGCTTTGACATTAGGCAAAGGATCTCGTTAAAATATTACTCGATGGGAACATAGGAGTCATCAAGACCCATAAGAAATTGCATTAATTTGATTAGTCGATTGTGTTTTTCAAAATGTTTTGCACCTCACAAGTGCGTGGAGGCAAGCTAATCATACAATCAAATTGTTTCCATAAAGAGTTAAGGTTGTTGTAATAATCAAGAAGAGAGGACCCACTTTGACTAAGAAAGTTTATATTTTTATGTAAATTAAAATGGTCAACCATCAACCTTATCATAAGTATCTTTAAGATCATTCCACATTTCATAAGCGCTTTAGCATAGATAGCACCAAAGAAATAGTTCAGATCGAGAGAGTTAAGAATCCAAGTAACCACAACAGAGTTACTGTGTATCCCATTGATTAGCAAGACTAGGATTTGAGTCATCTCTTATGCAAGTACCATCAATAAACCCTAACTTATTATGATTCCTTAAGGCAAAGGTCATGGCCATATTCCATATTTTATAATTTTCGGCCCAAAGAGTTTGATGGAAATAATAGGAGTACCATTGGTGTTATTAGGTGTAAATACAAAGCATCACCAAAGGATAAGCTTTTCTCAAAAGAACCACCACCACCACCATTATCATCACCAACAACCATAATGCAAACAATAAGATGTACAAATAACACGTATGTAGATAATAACTAGAGCAGATAGACAAATAAAGAAATAAATAAGACTTTGTAATTAAGAAACAACAAGCACCAAGCCTGTGGACCTGGGTAAACCAGAGCAGTATTCATACCACCTGTGGTGGCAGATCAAGATGTTAGTCTACCCGCTTGCACCCACAAAGACTTAAGTACTGCTTTGTTTGAAGAAAAGAGTAGACTTAGACTTACGAGCAATATGCAATGAAAGAACAAATCACAATTACCCTAGATTCACTTAGTCTAGGGCTAATTGTGAATAGAAAATAACCAAAGGATTACGCCAAGAGTAATAACCCCAAACCACCGCTTTGTTGTCAAGAGATGTCCCCAAGTTTCTACAAAGAAACCCTTGATGGTGAATCAACAATGATTATGAGCTCAAGCTCGATACCATGTACGAAAGTATCAAGAACAATAGATTCACAACAATATTTTATTCAAACCTAAGCCTCAATAGTCGGCTTAGATTAAACCAAAGAATAGTATCCAAAGTGTTATAAGATTAGGTTAATGTCAATGAGACAATAACCGCACAAATACAAAGAAGAAACAAGATCAAGATAATGATCGAAAGAAGAGAAATGCGAGACAATGACCGCACACACAGCTTGTGTTCTAACCCTAGATTAAGGGACTTATTAAATAGAGATAAAGATACACAAAGACCCTCTAACGGCTATAAAAGACGATCGCCAGAAATGAGAAAAACGCTTCAGAGAAATGAACTTCTAGGAACTTTAAACCATTTATGCTTTGACCATGATTAACCCTCGTAATATGCCCGCAATGAACATAACTTGAAAGCCATTAGCAATTGATAGAATGACATGTTTGCCATGATTATTACCCCAAAATTTAACAAAAACACCCATGTTTACTCTTTTAAGCATGTTATTTTAAACAACCTTTTTCAATGTAGCGTACATGTATGTTACAAACATATGCTACCAATATCACAAAAAAATATACAAACACCCATGTTCAATAAAATTTTAAAGCACCCTTTCTTATCCAAATACACAATCTAATATCAAATTAAAAAGCAGAACATACATGTAAATGTTTACGTCTATGCTCAAACACACATGTTTCTCTAAAACGCCATTAATTTAGCATCCACAAAACACATATACAGTAGCCTAACCTTCATTCACATATGTTTGTAACTGTAAAAAAATGTTTCCAACTTACGCAAACATGTATGCAATTCTAAAAAATGTATCCAAACACGAATGTTCATATTCCATTTATACCTTTTATCACCAAAATCATATACGGAACACATAACCTGTATCCATAGTTTCTCGTCTAAAATCATGTACATACTAAATTTATTTACATAATAGTTTCTAGTCAAAACACTCTTTTTAAATATTTAACATCATCAAAACACATATGTAATTGACTAATAGTACTTAAAATAGCTAAAACACATATGTTAATCCTTGTTCGTTACCCAAAACATAATTGTAACATCATACTAATCTTTTAATGTCATTACTATTACAAATACGAACTCAGATTATTTTGTTGGAAACTAGATTTAACACACATGCATTATCTAATAGAATGCAAAATTAACCACAAAAATAATTTTTTGAATCTTAAAATTACCAGAATAGTAACATACCTGCCATTGATTGGTGGTTGAAATTGATCAATTTATTGAAAAAAATGTTAATAGTTGGACTAATTTGAAGATTTATGAATTGTTAATATTTTTGTTTTTCGAGATGACTTATGGTCAAATACTCAAATGTGTGTGATTTGGGCTATATTTTATGGAGATAATTATTAGTAGCAGTTATCATAGCAACTGTCCCATCATTTTTGCTACTTGATCTGCATGTATAGGGTCAGTAATGAACTCAATATTCAAATAACATTTCATGAACCGCTCGTAAAAAGTTCGTTTGGTTCGCTTATTTATTAAATGAACGAACATGAACAATATTTTACGCTCGCTTAGTTAAATGAACGAACATGAACAATAGTCGCGTCCGCTCATTTATGTTTGTGAACGCCGATTATGTGTTCGTTAACGCTCGCTTTATGTTCATTTATTTATTTATGTTCAGATATCATATCTTTTAATTATATAATTTTAAATTGGCTTGTTTAAACAAAACGACACTTGTAAAACAATATATTGTGCATATATTAAGAAATTTTATGTTTGTTTGCATATGCTCATTTATGTTCGATCGCTTATGTTCGCTTAACGCTCGCTTAGTGTCTTAATAAACGAACATAAACGAACATGAACAACTAATTTCCTTAATAAACGAATATGAACAAGAAAATTCGCTCGCTTAAGCCGCTCGTGTTCGCTTATTTGTCCGTTAGTTAAACGAACGAACATGAACAAGGCCTCGCTCGTGTTCGTCCCGTTCGCTTACATTTTGCATGTAGTTCGATTTAGTTGGTTACATGGGTATTGATAACTTATTGGTGCATTAAAATTATAAGTTATCGCATCGTAATTATGATTTTAGTGCATCAAGATTATAAGTTATCGCATCATGCATCATAGTTGATGCACTTAACTATTATCCGCTGATGCAAGAATTTATAATAAAGATGCATAAAAATTATTAGTGCATTAAGGTTATGTTACCTGATCACGCTTATAAAGTTATTGCATCACAATCATGATTTTAAGCATTATGTTATAAGTTATCGATCAAAATTATGATTATAATGCAATAACTTTATAACCGTGATGGAGTAATAAATTTGACAAGAGAAAAATTTTGACGGATTTTTTTTCATGGGGGGAGGGTGTTCAAGATGATGGCATGGGTGACACATGTCACCCCACATTCCTTCCTAGCCTTTTCATTATAAGGACCATTCTCATAATATATCATATATATATATATATATATATATATATATATATATATATATATATATATATATATATATATATATATATATATATATATATATATATATATATATATATATATATATATATATATATATATATATATATATATATATATATATATATATATATATATATATATATATATATATATATATATATATATATATATATATATATATATATATATATATATATATATATATATATATATATATATATATATATATATATATATATATATATATATGTATATATATATATATATATATATATATATATATATATATATATATATATATATATATATATATATATATATATATATATATATATATATATATATATATATATATATATATATATATATATATATATATATTTCTTTCTTGATGACCAACCTTAAAATAAATATAATAGGAACCATTTGGACCGTTGGATGTATCATTTTAGATGAGATTTAATTCTAATTAAATGAGTACTAATAATGGCATTATTGTAATTTAACACAATGTGAGGGTCATTTTCTTAACCCATTATAGAGATATTTATACACATTGCACGTGCCTCCATGATTTGCTTTGATTATCTTCTTTTTTATAATATTTCGTTTTTCTTTTGGTCCAGCAGTACATACAACACTTTTTTTTTTAAAATTTATATTTCGTCCTTTTACTAATACACAATGGTTAGCTTATTTTTGTAGCATTATACATGACGCACATATATTGATACATAAATAGTATATACTAATACATCAATTTTTTAATACATATATACATTTAAATATCTTGACACACATATAATGACACACTAAAATTTTAGTATATATATAGTGACGCATTTTTTTTTATTCATTAATAGTGACTCATTAAAATTTTAGTACACTTGACACATTACATAATTTTAGTACATTTGTAGTGACACACTATATTTATCATACAAATTTTCTTGACACATATATAATGACACACAACTTTTTTTAATACATTTGTAGTGACGCACCAATTATTACTACGTATAACATATTTTTTGGGACAAATATAAGTATATAGACTTCAATGGCCAGTTGTAAACTTCAATGATATACGTAAACAAAAGTGATATTCCATTAACACAAGATCAATGTAATATGTGCAAAAACTCCAACACAATTATCTAATGTAAACACTCATACACGAAATTAATCTTTATGGTACATATAGATTAAACTACATCATACCGATTCCCAAAGATCCATCAAGGAATAAAATGAGACGCAGTGGCCCATTTACCAGAGATATTTGACGACAATCGACGTTGCGTTCTCGGCCCTAAGGTAGACGCCGATATGGTTCACAATAGAAGATCGTTTACACACCGGCAGCCTAAAAAGACAGTAGAGTGGTGGCGACTAACTTGTGATGGTGGTTATCAAGATAGTTGTAAGGGAGGGAGGTCCACGTTTAGTAACAAATTTGCACCGCGGCTAGCATTCTAAAAAATCGCAGCAGCCTAAAGATCCTAAGTGAGAGAGGCGCCGTTTTTTATCAAAGAGAAAATCGAGAGACGGTTTTGAATTTTAATAGGATCCATGGCCATTTTATCAATTTGTTTTAGAACTAGATGTAATCGAGTGTAGATTTGCTTTTGAAAGAAAATAAGCCAATGATTTTCTTTTGAGAGAGAGATATGTGTGATGGTGGGCGGGTTATGAGAAACAAAGGGTAGCTTTTAGGATTAAAAGATAAGAGGAGTATAAAATACCCAAAGTATCCTTAAAGACATTCATATTAGTTTTATTTATTTTAAATGAAAAGGACAATTGGTAAAATGTGATTGGTTCTTACTGCTTTTACATTAAGGTTGGTCACCACAAGAACGTAAATATATATATATATATATATATATATATATATATATGTTAGAAAAAATTAGGTTTAGTAATGCATTCGTAAGTTTTGTGATGATTTATCCAGATAAACCAAAGTTGTAACTCAATCTATTTACACTTTTGTTTTTTCGAGTTATATAATGAACTCGCCCTTAACTACAAATCCCGACCCGCCTCCGCTGTAATGTTACCTCAGATGTAGAGAATGCATAACATGCACGCTCATCACCTCTTGGTTGCAAATCTCATAAATTCGCTACCTTTTCCGCTAAACTATATTGTAGCACAATCTTTGTGAGCTAGGGCTAACTCCCTTGCAATTGTAAGCTAGCTTATGGTATCTTGCCTCGTGAAGTTCATCCATGCAGATTCTACAAACAACAAATTTCTTCTTCTACTAATCGCAATTAAGATGTTAGCCATGGAACCTTTTTTCTGCGAGTCTTTTTTAAAGGGTGAAGGGTAAAAGGAAGAAGTTAAGAGGATGAATTTGCGAAACTTTTATTGTTGGATCGGAGTGAAATGCCGAAGCTCGCTTGACAACAAATTCTCTTATTATTGGAGTCAAATAGTCGATGAATTCACTAGGTTTCCTAATAACAAAAACATTCTGAGTATTCTAACAAGACTAGTTTGTGGTATACTTCATATGGCAAGAAAGGAATACCAGGCTGTTTACAAGTATTAATAGGGATGAGCTAACGATATTGTAGATTATAAATGAAACCATAAACCGAAATCGCGAGTTTGAGGGTAACCGATTCAATCATCACAATATGTGGAATTGAGATGGAAAGTGAAACTTTTAATGATATAGTATTATAATAACTGAATAAGCTAAATGTAGAGTGTCAAACTCAAACTGAAGCATTGAGTACAAGAAGCTAAATTATCACTTCAAGTTCTTTAAAGCGACATGGAGTGTGGTGGGTAGTGATGTTTATGCTGCGGTTAGGGAATTTTTCATCTCGGGAAAGTTATTGGGTGATTTCAATGCTAAGTTGATATCCCTTATTCATAGACTCCCGTTGAATGAGACATTATTGACGATATTTTTTTGTTTTTTATTTAAATAATTTAAGTGGCTTGTCAATAACTAGTTATATTACAAATTTGGATATCCGAAATTTGCGATGATATTTTATGTTAGACCTAATATTTTATCTAAGTTTATTTTTTATTATTTTATTATTATTTTTTTTTTAATTCGGATATCCTAAATTTAAGATAATAGTTTTATATATCCGAATATCCGGATATCTACAATTTTTGGAAAACTTTTGTATGAGTTCCAAAACCAAAGACGAAGCCAGTGGAGGGGCTGGCGGGTGCTCGGCCCCCCAACCTGCCCGGCCAGTCCACCTCTTAAGTCGTGTTTATGATGGAGTACATGCTTAGTATTAGCTAAAAAAGAACAGAGGTTATGTTCAGATTTGTTCTTTGATGGAGAAGACGAGTGGATATGTGTTTCATTGTAGGCCCAAGAATATTTTTTAGCACTCTGACCCAAGTTTGATGTAAAACTTTAGTTTAGCCCCTTCCACATTTAATACTTGACAAATTTAACCCTAATTTAAAATATAGTGTTCAAAATTTTTGATTGGAGACAACAACAATTGCTATTAACAAAAAAAGGTCAAATAACAACAAATCTATGTTATAAAGCTACATACCTTTTTTCTTTTTTTCCCCTCTTCACTCACTTCCCGCAATTAAAAACAATTTACGTCTAACTTATAAACTAACAAAGCTTTTGAAAAAAGAATTGATTTGCACGCAAAAACTTTTGATTAAAACACTCTATTTTGTGCATAACATAGTTATACAATGTTTATATCGTGCTTTGTAAACTTGTACATTAAGTGTCCTAATCAAAATATAGAATGTGCAAATCAATTCCTTTTTAAAATTGTCATATTTATTCCTATTCCACCTCATATCAAATCCGAAACTTATTAGGCTGGACGCATTCGTTCATTTCAAATCGGTTGGGCACCAATTTTTTTCACCCTCGACCGATTTGAACTTCGGTTGGTTCGAATGTGGGAGTCGGTTGCAACATCAGTCGTGGCATCAAAATTGCAAACATCGAGTGAAAAAGCCGGCCGATGTAAACGCCTAATATTTGCAACTTTAATTCACTATCAATTTCAAAATATGACCGTTGATAACGCCACACGCCGCTCGGGGTCAAGGAAACTTCCTTTCTTCGAGCAAGTTTTATAACACCCTAGGCAAGAACCTAATCGCTGTAGTGTAGTAATTAGGGTAAGCCACGGTATTGATATCGCTCTCTGGGAATAGGAATGCTAGTAAGGAGTTACTACGCTAAGGTTAAGGTTGAGGAAGATTATTTTTATCTTTTATGTTTTATGAAATGGAAAGGTACGAATCTCGGTATTGGATTTGGGGTTGGTATTTCACCGATTACTCTACTATTATCTAATTATCTAAACTAAGGTTGTGGAGTCTATGTCTAATTAATGTGTGCTCGTATGATAGTTTAAAGATGTGTTTACTTAGGTTGTATTACTCCTTAATTATCTCCTATTGATGGTTGAGTTGTCACGCCTTATTCTTAGTCATGCTGTGTGTCTAAAGTTGTAGGTATGCTTCTCCCTAACTCTTTGAACTTACCAAAGGGTCTCGCCTACAAACCCACTAGGATGATAAACTCCTACTCTAAGGCGCTTTTGGATGGTTTAGCCTACAACTACTCGTGTAATTATATTCTAAGGTTCACAAAGATGAATCAAGCATTATACACAACGAATGACCTATCGCATTACTAGATCATTAATCAACTAAGATAAGAAACAACCAATCAATATTCAATAATTAAGTTTCATACTTCCTAAGCAAACACACAAATAAATTAGCCGGACATGGAGAACATGCAAGCATACACACAAATAATCAAAGACATAATTGAATTAATGAAGTAAAGACTTATCTTGATGTAAGATAGGTTTAAAACCCTAAAATACTGTACAAGACACCTTAGGTTCGGTTTTAGGTTTTCACCCAAAAGACTCTCCACAAAAGACCGAAAAATTCGGATTCTATATATAAGATTACATATGCGACGGCGCCACCTTATGTTTAGTGACGCCGCCGTGTCGCCGCCATTGGGTTTCGCTTGGCCACGTTAACCTTGCGACGGCGCACCTTATGTCCGTGACGCCGCCCTTCGCCTTCGACGCCGTCTCGATTGCATCTAGGCCGCCCGAGTAGCGACGGCCTACTCTTTTACAACCGGACGCCGCCGCTTGAAAATACGAGTTTTGGGTTCCGACCGTCACAACAATTTTGGGACGGCGCCGCCATTAGCACCGACGCCGCCGCTTTCTAATTTCAAAGAATCGTGAGTGTCTCGATTTTGACTTTGGCCATTTTCTTCATATATTCGCGCTTTTCGTCCAAATAAGTGCCATTCCAAAGATTTTGCCTTCAAGAGACCTAAAAGTGAAAAGGAACGATATTAAGCAATAACGGATACAAAAGTGATCAAATAAGGACTTAAACGACCCTCAAAATGGTACCTTTTAAAACCTTATCAAATATCCCTACACTTGTTATTTGCTTGTCCTCAAGCAAATGTGCTTTTAGCCAATTAATTTATAAGTTGGGGTCATGAAGCATTAATTCAAAACGGTCCACAACACATATAAGCCCCAAAAAGTCATAACAAGCACGGAATTACATACTAGCACCTCACATGGGGTGTTTGGATACTCACATCTCTCTCGTGTATATATGAAATATAACAAATAGGAAATGGAAGATAAACACTCATTAACCGGTCCTAGTACATAGATTACCATAGGCTTGAGAATAGATCAAACCTCCATCGCTTTGGCGAAGCACCTAGGAAAGACTATCAAAGAGGTCTTTAAAGGGTTGTAATGTTAGGCTTACGGTAGGGAAACAAGGGTTTGGTGGGATAGGCTATTTAGTGGTGGTAAGTCAAAATCTCTATGTTAAATGCATATGAAGAATGGCGCTATAAGCCAAGACTCGACACTCTAAACTCTAGATAACCGAAATAAACAAACATAAATTTAAAGGATAGATGTAGGATGGTAGCCCGTATTTTTTTTTTTTTTTTTTTTTTTTTTATTTTTTTTTTTTTTTTCTTTTTTTTTCGATTTTTTTTTTTTTTTTTTTTTTTTTTTTTTCATACACTTTTACTCTACCATCCTCTACGATAACATCAAAATACTAGGGATTTATAGGCATATCCCTACACTTGAGTTTTTATTACTCTAACACTAATTTGACCCGAATTGAAAAGATCAAAACACTTGGGGTACATTATTATGCAAACAAAGGAATTTGAATTTTAACGCTCCTTCCCGTCATTTCATAAACTTTAACTTTTCCCATGAATCCCAATCGTCCCAAAATCAGATACAAAGGATATGACTCGACTTAGCAACTTATGCAAGCAACTAGATAATTGAACTAAGGGTTTAGGGTGATAACAAACATTTGCACTAAAAGTGAGTGCATAAGGGTAGGCTAAGGCGATTTGGGTGTATATTCAAAGGGTGTAAACAATGTTTTCATTGATATTCCGAAAACCGAAACATCACGAGAACCGCGAAAAGGATAGGCTCGAGGGGTTAACTAGGGTATCGTGTACTAAAGATGAGTACAACGCAAAGGGTGTGGGGAATTACTCAACCGATATGGAAGAAGTAATTATATTACGGTATCAAACAAGGGTTATCCTAATGCCTCTTATCATTTAGTTATTCCTAACTACACAAGTGTAGCCTCACTTATGATCTCGAATGCATCACAAAACAAGTTCTAGAATCTAATATACTACCGGTTCACACTCTAAGCATTGAAGATGAATGCTTTAATTCCTACTAATCTAAGGGCGATCCTCACATTTTGGTGGAATTTGGGTGGTAAAGGGTTTTGTGCTAGTCATGCAACTTCCTATCCATGAGACGCTTTTGTTAAGACTAATGGCCCACTCCTATATGTCATAAAAATTTTAAATTTGGTGCCAAAATTACCCTAACCGACATTTTCTCATGGTTTATTACACAATCACAATTGACAAAGCAAATAGTCAAGGATAAGCATAGTTTCAAAGTTCCTGCTTTATTTTCCTCCCTACATTTAAACCGAACATTGTCCCCAATGTTCCCGAAAGTATCAAAGTTATGATAAAAGAAGGTAATTAAAACGAAAGAAACTAATACTCCCCGATTAGCTCGGTAGATCCGTAAAGTGGTGGTTAAACTTTTCAAGAAGAATTATTGCGTGAAAAGCTCCTTCCAATCTTATGTAACTTCTTCTTGACAAACTAAACCCGCACACTTGAAGAAAACAAACGAAACCTTCGCAGAAAATCGGCGGTAATAATATATATAAGACTCGATTTAAACTAGGATATAATGCTTGTGGAATGGATGTTTACAAATTTCTAAGAAAATTAAGACCGAAAATTCCAAAATTTATAAGTAGCTCGTAAACGAGAAAAAGTAATCGATGTTTTACTCCTTCCCGACGCCGTCAGTTGCAATCTCGACGCCACAAGTTATCCCGACAAAACCGGTCTCATTTTCCGAAAAAATTCGAAAATTTACATCTTTAGAATCTGGAAAATTTCGCAAAACATCCATTATGACTCGATACAAGCATTTGACTCGAACAAACAAACATAAATATCTTTTAGTTAATTGTTATTCTCATGTTTACGCTTTTTTTGAAAACGTGTGTAATCCTCCCTACACTTATCCCTTATGTAAAATACCTTTATATGCAATTAAGACGAGGTTAAAACAAAATAAAGCATTTTTACAAATTTAAACATGAGGATAAACAATTAATAAAAGATATATGACACACAAATGAAAATGAAAACAAATACATGGGTTGCCTCCCAAGAAGCGCTTGTTTTTGTTCGAGTCACGAGCCCGACTCTACCCTTATTTAACGATATAAAGGGAAGTTTTCCTACACTTAAGTTTAAGTGGGGTGATAGTAGCAATACACACCCTTAGGGTGGAAATTTGCTACGTGAGGAGAGGGTGATGGGTGATTTATATGCTCAAAGGAGTGTGCTCCATTCATTATAACCTTACCTAAGTCTATTGGTGTAGCGGGTGAATCAAATCTCTCTCCTAAAAATGGATCATCTTCTATCAACTTCAAAAGATTCTTAGTTAAGGATCCATCTTGACCTAATAAACCCGGTTTAAACCCATAGTGTTTCTTGTTATCAACCATGAATGGGTGATATAAGTGTGTAAGGTCATGGGTTACTCCTATATTAGCTTCTACTCTACATGGCCTAGAATCTACCACCTTTATCAAGCAACTACCCGGACTATCTATTTTGATGGGTGGATTGGGGCCTAATTCAATTCCAAGATTCACATCTAAAGATGGAAAATTGGGTAAGGTTTTGGTCGAGGCTCTGCTCATCAAAATTAGGAACTTTCCTAGGACTAAGAGAGAGGTCATGACAACAAGCATCTAAACCTATATTCCTAGTGGCGCTTGGTCCAAAGGTTCTACAATCGGGTTCCTATAGTCTCTTCTACTTCTTCCGGTAAGTTATAGGCGATGTGTGTTCCTCAAGTGATGGTAGGACTTGTGGGTTATCCGATGGGATTGGATTTTCTACTCTATCCTCCATCTTATCAAGATCACCTATGTATTCATTTTGTACCGTGGTAGCGCCTAACCATGACATGCACCTTGGTACCTCAACTCTAATCATCTCCTTCCTAAACAACCTTCCGATCAAGTTTCCAAATTGAAAATAGGTCTAAAGATTCGCTTTTGGGTCCCATGTTCCACTTCTAAATCATGCGTGAATCTCAAAGGTTTCCCATGCATTTCAACACCACGTCCCCAAATATCCCCATCCGCTACATAGTCAAGTCTCCTTTGGGTTTCGTGGGCGATACGAGTGTAAAAGAATTGTAGTGGAAACAAGAATCAATACCATGATAAAGGACTTTTGTAATAAATATTTAATTCGAGTCCACGCCTCGTGAAAGGATTCATCATGATATTGCCGGAACCTCAAGATCTCATTTTGGAGTGGAAAGGGTAGATTATGTAGTGGATTTCGCTGATTGGGTGACAGTTTTGCGATTCGCTCTCCATAACGGCTAACGGAATAGTTAATGAAAATGGTTACGAACAAAGGTCACGAAGAAGGGGATAGACTATGAGGAAGCTAAAATGAGAAAAAGTTTACTTGATAGGAATCAAGCAAAGAAACCTAAACGAGGTGGACTACTAACTAGCTATTCTATTCCCGCAGCGCGCCAAAACTTGATAACGCCACACGCCGCTCGGGGTCAAGGAAACTTCCTTTCTTCGAGCAAGTTTTATAACACCCTAGGCAAAGAACCTAATCGTTGTAGTGTAGTAATTAGGTAAGCCACGGTATTGATATCGCTCTCTGGGAATAGGAATGCTAGTAAGGAGTTACTACGCTAAGGTTAAGGTTGAGGAAGATTATTTTTTATCTTTTATATTTTATGAAATGGAAAGGTACGAATCTCGGTATTGATTTGGGGGTTGGTATTTCACCGATTACTCTACTATTATCTAATTATCTAAACTAAGGTTGTGGGAGTCTATGTCTAATTAATGTGTGCTCGTATGATAGTTTAAAGATGTGTTTACTTAGGTTGTATTACTCCTTAATTATCTCCTATTGATGGTTGAGTTGTCACGCCTTATTCTTAGTTGCGCTGTGTGTCTAAAGTTGTAGGTATGCTTCTCCCAACTCTTTGAACTTACCAAAGGGTCTCGCCTACAAACCCACTAGGGATGATAAACTCCTACTCTAAGGCGCTCTTTGGATGGTTTAGCCTACAACTACTCGTAATTATATTCTAAGGTTCACAAAGATGAATCAAGCATTAAGTACACAACGAATGACCTATCGCATTACTAGATCATTAATCAACTAAGATAAGAAACAACCAATCAATATTCAATAATTAAGTTTCATACTTCCTAAGCAAACACACAAATAAATTAGCTTGGACATGGAGAACATGCAAGCATACACACAAATAATCAAAGACATAATTGAATTAATGAAGTAAAGACTTATCTTGATGTAAGATAGGTTTAAAACCCTAAAATATCGTACAAGACACCTTAGGTTCGGTTTTAGGTTTTACCCAAAAGACTCTCCACAAAAGACCGAAAAATTCGGATTCTATATATAAGATTACATATGCGACGGCGCCACCTTATGTTTAGTGACGCCGCCGTGTCGCCGCCATTGTGGTTTCGCCTTGGCCACGTTAACCTTGCGACGGCGCCACCTTATGTCCGTGACGCCGTCCTCTTCGCCTTCGACGCCGTCTCGATTGCATCTAGGCCGCCCGAGTAGCGACGGCCTACTCTTTCACAACCGGACGCCGCCGCTTGAAAATACGAGTTTTGGGTTCCGGACCGTCACAAAATTTTGGGACGGCGCCGCCATTAGCACCGACGCCGCCGCTTTCTAATTTCAAAGAATCGTGAGTGTCTCGATTTTGACTTTGGCCATTTTCTTCATATATTCGCCTTTTCGTCCAAATAAGTGCCATTCAAAGATTTTGCCTTCAAGAGACCTAAAAGTGAAAAGGAACGATATTAAGCAATAACGGATACAAAAGTGATCAAATAAGGACTTAAACGACCCTCAAAATGGTACCTTTAAAACCTTATCAACCGACCTTGAATTTGAGGCTAACGATGTGGCTTATAAAAGGGATATTATCTTCGATGGGATATATCCACAATGGTCCATTCTTATGAAGTCTATTTCAAATCCTCCCACGGGTGATCGTAAAAGAATATTGTACAAGAGGAGGCACTGAAGCGAAAGGAAAGATGTGAACGGCTTTTGGTGTGTTGAAGAAAAGTGGAAAATGCTTAAAGTTCCTACTCGAGGGTTTTTAGAAATGATATCCAAGATATTATGTATACATGTATCATATTACATAATATGATCATCCGACACAAGCGTGGGCGATATGTCCTACATGGTTTGAAGATGAGGACACCAAGATCATGATCCCTTAAGAACGCATGAAGAATCGTTGGTGGTTACTCAGGAGCTAATGGACTCATCAACTCATCAAAACTTAAAATCTGATTTGGTCGAACACATTTGAAGAAATCGTCGACATCATGTCGAAGCAGTGAATCAAGTCGATAGTGACGATGACGAAGACGATGAAGAGTTTTTGTAATGTTTTAACGTTATTTGAATTTCGTATTGTAATGTTTTTTTTTTAAATTCGTAGTGTAATGTTTTTTTTTAAATTCGTAGTGTAATGTTTTTTTTTTAATTTCGTAATGTAATGTTTTTTTTTAATTTGAATGAAATTTAAATTTAATGTTAAAATGTTTGAATTAAAAAAAAAAAAAAAAAAAAAAAAGGTTGGTCATCAATCTGGGGCATCCGGGTCGTGTCGTCACGGAGAGAAACGACGCGACGGATGACCGAAATCGTCCTGTGTCACGACCCAGGACTAGCCTCATGATACTTATTATGATTTATGACAAAATGGTAAACATCCCTTATTGTTAAAAATATCATGCATGCATATGTGTACACAATGTTTTAAAACCGGTTTTAATCGACCCTGGTCGAGTCACCGGTTCGACCGGTTCAACCGGTTCGACCGTCGGGTCAACCCGGTTTTCCATTATTATTATTTTATTTTTTTCGACCGGGTCAACCGGTTTGACCACCGGTTCGACTGTCGGGTCAACCGGTTTGACCGCCGGTCTACCCGGTCAACCCGTTTTATAAAAATATTTGAAAAAACCAAACCCGCCGGGTTTCATGACCGGGTTGACCGGGTCACTTAAACCCAGCGGGTCTAACCGTTAACTGGTTTTAGAAACCCGGTTTTTGACCCGTTTTGTGGCGGTGCGGTCCGACCGGTTGAACCGGCCGGGTCGACCGGGTTTGAAAACATTGTGTGTAAATGTCGGACGTGTCCTTGCATCGTAAAACGGTCCGAATTGCAAACAGAAACTTGCCACCACGAAATTGGCGTCGTGATACCTCATATAATATTTTATTTCCACATAAAATTGTAATG
This sequence comes from Chrysanthemum lavandulifolium, assembly GCA_022545495.1. Classification (NCBI taxonomy): domain Eukaryota; kingdom Viridiplantae; phylum Streptophyta; class Magnoliopsida; order Asterales; family Asteraceae; genus Chrysanthemum; species Chrysanthemum lavandulifolium. The sequence continues at coordinate 154,654,144 of CM040239.1, read as the reverse complement.
ACAGTTTATGAACAAAATCAAAAACTGATAACGAAGTAAAATCATGACCAGTCTAAACCAAAAAAGGAACCACATGCAACAGAATTACACAAGAATTATACCTTGCGGGAAACAGTTAAGAAATTCGTTCAGCTAGCCTAAAAAGGCTAACTATAAGAATGATTCGTCTCATCGTGGGATGGCAGGATACACAAGATTACTATGGACACTAAAACCCGAAGAAACTCCACCCGTAGACTGTGGATTTATGGATTCCGCATAAAGGTCTGTGTGTTCATTCTCAACGTTTAACAAGTTTGCGTTCTCTTCATCATTATGTCTACTCGCCCACGGATGTTGAGCAAACCTACGTAACCCTTCAAGTTGAATCGCAACCTCTTTCATCGTAGGTCTCTCATCTGTTGTAAGATTAAGGCATCTTTTTACAAGCTCACCGATTTCTTGAAGTTGCTCTAGTGTGCCTTCCCTTACAACTCTAGGCTCAAGAATCTGAAACAGTCGGTTTTCTTTTAGCGACATTATGAAATATGTTGCCAAATTTCGTTCTTCTTCTGTTCGTTCCATACACAATGGTTTTTTCCCGGTTAGAAGTTCAGCAAGTACAACTCCGAAGCTATAAACATCGCTCTTTTCAGTCAACTGGCTTGTGTGAAAGTACTCAGGATCTAAGTACCCTAGTGTCCCTTGCACTAGCGTCGTTACTTGTGTTTGATCAATTGGGACTAATCTGGATGCCCCAAAATCAGCAATTTTTGTTGTGTAATTATCATCTAATAATATGTTAGCGGATTTCACATCTCTATGAATAACGGGGGTTGCTGCGGCGGAATGAAGATACGAAAGTGCACCAGCGGCTTCTGCAGCTACTCTTAAACGATTCTCCCATGATAACCAGCTGGTCATGGTTCCTTTACCATGAATATGATTATATAGAGTTCCGTTCGACACATACTCATATACTAATAAGGGAACCTCGCTCTCTAAACAGCATCCCAAAAGTTTCACCACATTCCGATGGTTAACTTGCGGTAAGATAACCACTTCATTGATGAACGGTTCGATTTGAGTTTCATCCATTACTCGTGATTTCTTGATTGCAACGACTCGCTGGTCCATTAAAATGCCTTTGTAGACGGTCCCATAGCCACCACGACCTAAGACTCTATCTTCGGCGTAATTGTTGGTGGCTTTTTCTAACTCTACTGCGGTAAAGACTTTTGTTGAATCGACACTTCCTTCATTGCTCATAATTCGTTGTTTGAGTAGCAAACCACCATTTTGTTGAAACAATTTGTGTCTGAGTTTAGTAAGGTTCCTTTTCTTGACGCCAAAATAGAGCCAGGTGATTCCAATTAAAATAGCCAAGAAACCCAACCCCATACCTGCATATATATGTTACCACATCAAATAAACCTGAATTAGAACCAGAAATCCAATGTTGATGACAAGCATATAATCTAAACCATCATTAGTTAACTTTGTGATATTCCGACATCGAGTAGTATTTATTCTTCATCTAAGACTCCAAGTTCATTTTGGAGATTCTAATAAAGTAGTTTCAACACAGGCTTTATTTCAAATACCACGTTTTAATTGACAAAACATGCGGAAAATGAAACTAATAACTACTTCATAGAAAAGTGTTGAGTTTATGATATATAAAATATAATAAAACATAAAGACATCAAGAGTACACAGCGGAAGACTTAAGATCATAACAAATAAATTAATTAACTGAAAGTATGCGTAACGTACCTCTTGCGAATATCAAATCCCTCGAGCAAAGCAAAACCACCCTCGAGCAAAGCAAACCAAAGAAGTACTTATTGGTGTAAGAATAATGTCTTACAACCACGTTCTTGTACACACGAATTAACCAAACGAATCAAGCGATTGCTAGATCTAACACAAGTCCTCGTATATGCAAAAACAAAACCAAACTCCCTAACAAATGGGGTGTTCGGCCGAGCAATGCAAGAGAAAGAGGAGAGGAGAGGTCTAGGGTTAATTCAATGCACAAGTGTATGAAACCCTAGAACCTACCCCTCCTTATATACTAGTAGGTAAAACTTAGAGGACAAGTTAGGGGAACAAGGCCTTGGAGAAGCCTATGGCCGGCCACCATGAAGAGCCCAAAGCCCATTCCATAACTTTTCTAAGTTTCCATTTCTAGTCCTTCTCTTTTCCATTTAACGGTCGTTAGTCATTTTTCCGTTAAATACTTAACGATCGTTAACCGGACTTAATGTGTAATAATTAATCGTAAACATAAACATTAATTATTAACTTTAATTCTCATTCGCTAATGTGTGCAATCCGTGGTCACGAGTTCGAATCCGGACATTCACATGTTTGTAAATATATACATTTCCAACACTCCCACTTGGATATGTTTACAAAGCGTGAAATGACATTGGTTAGCGTAGCAACACGCCAATGCCCCGGTACAACTCGTGTATGGTTTCTCGGAGAAAAACCAAGTTTGATGATTCATCATCATATTCATCCTTTGTTTCTAATACCATGTTAATAAGAATATGGATCTTACTCATTTCTTAATTAACTATTACTTTCTCGCTTTATATGATTGAGTAAGATTACCAATTCTTCCGAGCGAGAAGACCTTGGGTATGGCCATACAAACATCTTAACAATCCTACGAGAGGGCCCGAGTATTATACTTCAAAATAAATTTGAAGGAAACAAATCCCATTTTGACTACAAGCGAGATTCATAAATTTCGCAACACTTCGAAAACAACCCTTATAACTACTAGTTACGTGTAGCGTTAGAGTGCTTCACAAAATGCACTACATCCATGACATATCTCTTGTATCTCAAGTCGAGGATAAATATCCATGATATACTTAATGACAAAGATCCATAAAGTATCATCATGTGGGTGGGATAAGTCCTATATTCAATTCATTGAATATCATCGAATTAGTCATGCTACGCATCAATATACTTTCAAGTATATTCTAACTAATACTGATTTGTCTTAATTCAATATCATTCCCATGTTATTGATTGACAATGGACTATTTAGAATAACTTAAGTTATTCAAGGATTTAAACATGTAAATATAGGACAACATCATAATAAATGAATAATAAACATAACAAAATACTTTATTTCATTTCAATAATAATGTTTACAATATCCTTTTATCTAAAATACTTAGTCACGATGGGCATGAAACTACTAGCTAAACGAAGTCCAAACTTATCGACAAATGATTAAGTTTTCACCACCAAGGCCTTCGTTAACGGATCCGCTAGGTTATCATCTGTGAACTTTGAGCAACTCAATTTCACCTATCTCGACTTGCTCTCGAACATAGTGATATTGTCAGGATAGTGTCCGGTGCCCTTCATGACTCGGGTTCATGGGCAAAAGTAATTGCAATTGAATTGTCACAATATACTTTAATAGGATTTTCAATCGACGGCATAACACCAAGCCCCAAACAAATTTCTTTATCCAAACAGCCTTCCATGGCGCCTCGACCGCTATGTACTCGCTTTACATGAGCAGTACATCGCAAGTGTTGTCTGCTTCTTACTCTTCCAATCCACAACACTCCATTGATGACAAAAATGTAACCCGCTTGAGACTTCGTATCATCTTTGTCACACTTCCGTGATGCATCGCAAACACCTCGTAATGCATTACGCTCGGATTTCCTCCATACACTATGAACATATCTCTTGTAGCCCTAAGGTACTTGAGAATATGCTTAACAAAGATCCCGATGAATTTCACCCGGATTCGTTGATACCGATCGGTCAAGTTTTGAGCAAACGCCACATCGTGCCTTGTGCATCGCATCGCGTACATGATAGATCCCACACCAAGCATAAGGAACTTTCTTCATCGCGCCACCTGCGGTGTTGAAGCACACCTTGGCGCTCAAACCATGATTTACTTGCATTGGCAAAAATCCCTTCTTGGAATTTTGCATATTGAATCTCTTCAATATTTTGTCAATGTAAGCACTTTGGCTTAAACCAATTAGCCGCCTTGATCTATCCGGTAGATCTTGATTCCGAGTATATATGATGCTTCCCTAAGTCTTTCATCGAAAACATTTACCAAGATAGGCTTTCACCTCATTTAGACTTGGTATATGATTTCCCATGATTAATATGTCATCGACATACGAATAAGAAAAGTAACATGACTCCCACTAGCTTTGTGATATACATGGCTCATCAAGATTCCGAGTAAATCCAAAACTTTTGATTTCTCCATCAAATCTTTTATTCCATTGCCTTGATGCTTGCTTTAGTCCATAAATGGACCTCTTAAGCTTGCATACACGGTTAGAAATAATGGATTCACAAACCCTTATGGCTGCGCCATATAGATGTCTTCATCTAGACGGCCATTCGAAAAGCGGTTTTGACATCCATTTGCCAAATCTCATAGTCATAGTGTGCGCTATAGCTATGAGAATCCTAATAGCTCTTATGTCCGCTACAGGAGAATGTCTCCTCGTAGTCAATGCCATAGGTTTGAGTAAAACCTTTAGCCACCAGACGAGCCTCAGTAGGTGTGTACATTGCCATCCATGTCGGTTTCTTTTGAAGATCCACTTACCCCAGCGACCTTAGCCTTGGGAGGAAGGTCAACTTCAATCCGACATCATTATCTTTCATGGATTGCATTTCCCCATTCATAGCAATCGCCATTTATCCTTTCGGGATCACCATGGTAGCCTTATAGTTGGCGTGTTCATTAAGATCCCCAACCATATTTTACTCCACCTCTACGTTAAGACATAGACGGTCGGTGCACGTATAGTCCTTTCGGACCTACGAATGGGAACAACTTCGTGAGGAGCACCTAAGCTTTCGGGTTCTTCTTGAAGTTGGCTAGTGGTTCGAAGGTGTTGTATCTTCTTGATCATATTCCGGATCATATACTCTCCCATCGAGTTCTTGAGATATGAGATTCCTTTCAAGGAAATCTCCATACCTAGCCACGATGACTTTGTTCTCACTGGGTAGTAAAGTAGTAACCCATAGTTTCCTTAGGGTATCCTACAAAGATACACTTAACGGATCTGGCTTGAGCTTATCGGTGTGTCACGTTTAACAAACGCTTCACATCCCAGGACCTTTAAGTAAGAAAAGTTGGGAGTTTTTCAAATCCATATTTCATATGGAGTTTTAACAACCTTCTTAGTTGGAACCATATTCAAAATGCGAATAGCGGTTTCAGGGCATAATCCCAAAAGTAAAAGGTAGAGTCGTAAGTTTAAACATTGATCGTACCATGTCAAGTAAGGTACGATTTCTCCTTTCAGATACACCATTTCTTTGTGGAGTATAAGGAGATGTGAGTGTGGATAATTCCACACTCGCCTAAGTAATCTTTGAACTCTTGACTTATATACTCACCACCTCTATCGGATCGAAGAGCTTTAATCTTCTTTCCAAGTTGTAATTTACTTCACTTTTGAAAACCTTAAATGTTTCAAAGACTTCATGTTTATGTTTAAGTAAATAAACATAACCATAACGATGAAATCATCCGTAAGGTTAAAAGTAAAAGACCACGCTTTGACACATGTCTAAGTGGACCACACACATCGGTGTGTATCAATCCAAGTAGATCGAAGCCCTTTCCACTTGTGGTGAAAAGGTTTCCTTGTCATCTTCCCAAATGCAAGACTCGCATTTGTCAAATGATTCATCATTGACCGCTTGTAAAAGCCCATCGTGTTGCGGCTTTCCCATGCGTTTCTTGCCAATATGGGCAAGGCGACAATGCTAAAGATAAGAAGAGTCACAGTTCGACTTGCTCTTCTTATTGCTAATGCTATACAACTAATTATTTTCATTGGATATACAACCATCCATATCAATTTCAAACACACCAAGCATAGGAATTGCATTAAAGTAAAAACATTATTTAAAGAAACCAAATTCCATAACTTTTAAAAGTGTGCACAAAACCAATATCTTTTAACAAAGAAACGAAATGACACCCCTAACAATGGAGGGTATAATGACAATTATTTAGTTCTAAAATTAAACCCAAGGCAACACTAAATCAAAAGTCCCTATGGCTTCGACAAATGCGCTTTCCATTTCCAATGTACAAGTATCTCTCTCCAGGTCACCTTCTTCGCCTCTAAGTCCTGCGATGTATTACGATGTGAGTACCACATCCCGTATCATATATCCGAGAATTTAACTTATGAGGAAAGAAAATAATTCAAACATAAAAATACACGATGAGCTAGGCACCATCTTATTTTTTATTCAAGGCACTCATTCGATAAACTGGATGTTCCGCTTTCGGTGACACAAAGTGAGTTGCGGTGGTGGCAAGACAAATCCTTCTTAGGATTCTCCTTTTCTTTCCGGGGTTCTTCTTAGGAGTGGTGGGATGACAACTTGTTTCCCTTTCCTTTTCCTTTCCTTTCTTATCGCGCTTGCGGCTTAGGCTTATTCACCCTACCACCACAGATAGCGAGCACACAGTGTAGGAGCCTTCTTTGGCAATCTCTTCGTAGTCTACAAGCATTGCATGTAACTCATTCATTGTCTTCCCGTGCAATGCATGTTAAAATTGCGGACAAAATCACCAAATCGTTCTGATTAAGGGAATGATTGATGAGTCCGACACATACATTGTTCGAGTAACCACGGCCGAAGCTTCTCCAATTGGTCCAAGTGATGTTTCATCTCAAGGGCGTGGTCGGAGACAGATTTGCCAACCTCCCACTGCGGTTGTGAACCTTTTCAATTAGTTCATACAGTTCATTTGGTGGCTTCTCAAACATACGTTTGAGTTCATCTAGCATGCTCATAGGCGGATAGTGCTCAAATTGTTTTGCAATTGAGCGAGACATCCCAAAGCATTAGACACGCCACATCATTATGCTTCTCATATTCAACACGATATGCCTCTAATTCAAGAGCGGTTGCCGTGTTGGGAGGAGCTCAGCAGAGTGTAGTCAAAATTTCAACCCTTTTGGCAACACGAAGGATGATCCTAAGTGAACGATGCCAATCATTGAAATTAGGGCGATCGACTGTCCCTTCCAATCATATCTTTGAAAGCGGCACCAAGAAGCTCATAGTGTTATCGATTGAGCCATCTATGAAAAAGTTCAAAACCATAATTAGTATTTTGATAATTTTCCTTTTCAATAAACAATTAAATACCCAAGGTTCATATTCATATAACCAATTAATATTTATTGAAAACTAGGATCCAATTGTCATAATCTCATCACATCGATTGATCTGTAGTGATGAACCTTATACAAAATGGTAGAGCATTTGCTCAATTGCCAATTTCAATTGCAATTCCTAGATTTATGGGATTTACATATAGCCAATATCAATCGCCATGTAAACATGTTTTATCCCATCTTATGCCTTGAGTTTTCGGTTTCACCGCCTAACTCAATTAAGTTGTCCAACTTAAGAAACCGCAAAATCGTCCATGCCCGTTCTCACGACACGTGGACATTTTACCCTTTGATTAAGATCTAAATCACGTTCTCACGCAAATAGAAAGTAATCTTAGGTGTTTCCGTTTCGTTGGATGGCATATAACTTAAATTTAAAGGGTAATAGTTTTTATGTTAAATCAAATATGTACAAAGATGTCATGCATTCATCTTTGTAGCATAGTTTTTATTAAAACATATATATCTTGTTTTAATGTTTAACCTTTTCATCATCAAACTTTAATTGAGGTATTGGGTTCACCAATCAAGGAATTAGTGTTAATTATCATCCATTATACCGTACTTTTGCATAAGTGTAAACACTTAGTGTTTCGGATAATTACCACCTAAGTGGCGCATGGAATCAATACTAATTCGCCCTTAAGATGAGCTTGCACATTTAATGTAAAACCCGAAAATCTAAAACTTATATAAAGACTAAAATACCCTTGGAACTAAGAATGATAAAATACGTAAAACACGTTTATAATAAAGTACGGAATTAAAAACCTAATAAATAAAACTTAACGAATATAATTTCGTGGATGACTTTGGTACGACGAAGGATGTAAATGTTTCGCTAATAAGTTGGGCCGTTTGTTTGTTTATCGGACTCGTGTCTTTTGTTTTTGTTTTTGCGCCAAGCCTAAGCCCAAGAGGGATGTTTGTTGTGTTCGTGTGAGCCAAGGAGGAGGGGGGCCGAAGCCCATTTGTTTGTGTGTGTGTATTCGGTTGGACCCAAGACAACCCAAACCCAATCACTTTCCTAATCTAACTCAAATACTATAACTATAAATACAACACATAATCATTTAATTGAAACCCTAGTTTTGCTTTGCCTTTTCTTTTCCTTTTGCTCGGCGAGAGTCCCACACACCCCTTGGTGTCGATTTTTCTTATTCAAGTGAAGGTATAACGTTTATTCATCTTCCTTTAACGTACCTTGCATGTATATGTCTAGATATATTTGATTAGTCGCGTTTCTTTTCTTTTTGTTTTGGGCCGAGAGGTGGTAACCAAGGAAACTAGAAACCCTAATTTATTTTAACCTTGTAATTAATAAGGAACGTGTAAGTGATAAGTAATATTGAATCGGGTCATGTATATGTTGAGTTAATGTTAGCCGAGACATGCATAAGGTTGGACGAGGCATGCATGAGTTTCGAATGGAGTTTAAAACATATTAACTTGTGTATGAAACATGTTTAGATGAGCTAGGTCTTGTGTAAAACATGCTAGCCGAAACCCTAGGTGAACCGAGTACATATGTACATGAGATTTAGATGTATAATTAATAAGTAAGAGTACGTAAACATAAACCCTAGTTTTAAAATATGTAAAGCGTATGAAGTATACAAAACCCTAATAACTTATGGTCACATGAAATCATAAACGTGTATGATAAAGAGTAAAAGAAAAGAAGGATATTAATTACGTATTAGGTTAAGTGGAGAGTCATTAAGACGTAACAGGTAAAATGAATGCATATTAATGAGATATTAAAGAGTAAGAAACCCTAGAACGTAAATGAGAATATATTAGGGTTTGAGTTAAATATAGTAAGTGTTATTTCATGTGTGAGTTATAACTTATACACTATTTTCACATTTAATCATAGACTTTAATGAATGATATAACGAACCCTAATCTACAACATTGATTATAAAATACTTAAGACTCATTAATAAAACCCTAACGTATAAAGATTACTAATTATGGATACTAAATATTAAAAGATCATTTTGACGATTATGGAATCATTAATAACTTGGACGACCGTTAATGTCTATAGGTTACGTGAAGAGGAGTAATCCTTTGTTTTCGTCTTTACGCTTTTCGATCTTTGCGTTGGAATAAGGTACAGATATTCGACCTTTTCGATAAAGGTTTCTCTTAATGTTTTCTTTAGTATTAGGATTTCCTAAGCCTTTGCTATGAATCCCAAATCGATTTGTTTGAGCTATTGCTTATCCGAACTTTGATTTACGAATTATGAAACATCGATTTTGAACTATCGATATGAAAACTATGATTTTGGAAATATGAATGATTTTCGATAAATATGATGCGTATCGGTTATGACATTACGATTTGACCTAAGATAGTTTGACACCCGAGCCAAATATTTAACTAGTCATGGGGTTCCATGTCCGTATCGATGATGCACCTCGATATGACTCTAGGCGATGAGTGATGTTACGCCACGTCTCTGGATGGTGAAGCATATTTGTGAATATGTAGGAAGGCGTATGGATGCATCCTAGATCATTATCTCATTATATGTTATATGTTATCGATGATTGATCTTTGCGTGCGTGCGTCCTTCATAACTCTGGTAGGTCTCCCTACAAAATGTTGCCTTGTGTGAATATGAATGTGATCGATATAAGTTACGGGCTCGTGGTAGTTGACTATAAATACCTTTTGAAATTATGATTTATGCTTTGAAAATGATAAAGATTTTGTTATTGCTCATTCACTTTATTTCGTATCCGTTATCGTTTAGTATTCGCTTTTGCTTTCATATCATTCCTTTGGGCTTTTGAAGCTCACCGCACTTTCTTTTCTTCATGGCGGTATCTAAGCATTGGAAGTGGGTTGCTTTGGGATGAGTGCTTGAGTGGACTTACCTTAGAGTTTTTAGCTTTGATTTCTTATGATGCCATTTAGACTTATTTATTTGGATATTTTGTTTGAAGTTTATTATGCTTCATTGGGACCTATGTAATGAAGTCATTTTGACTTGGATTATTTTCGTATTTATGTTAAGACTTTCTTATGGTTATGAATGTTTTGCTTTGATATGACACCATTACTTGTGATTCCTTTACCCTTGGCGGGTCGGGCGTTACAATTTATGGTATCGAGCCCAGTTTCTGACTTGTAGTCGGGACACATGAACATAAGAACCTTAAGTTATCCCTTAGAATTAAGATTTGACTGTGAGGATTGGGTAGACTTAGGTTTCCTTCTGCGAACTTCCATTTCGTATCTCATCTTTGTTCATTTTGCTAATCATTTGAATATCGTTTAGATGGTTCGAACTCGCTCTCTTGGTGGCGCGGATGGAGCGATGATGCCGTTAACATGGATCTTGCGATTGCGAATGCTCTCAACTCTCTTTTCCTGGTTTGACTACACGAGATGATGGAGCAGTGATCAACAATATTCGAATCGGTGGTGAACCTTGAGCGGTGGAGGTGCTCAACCCGTCGGCATACATACTTGGCTCGGCGTTTGGTAGCTCAAGCCTCTTTCTTTTCTTCTTCTTTTCTACTCCCAGAAGGCGAGGATGGATCACTCATGTTGAGAAGTTGTTTGAAGTCTTGGGTTGTGGAGATGGATTTAAGACTCGTTTGGCTGCGTTTAAGTTGGAAGGTGATGCTTTAAATTGGTGGAAAGCATTGAAACAAGCACGAGGAGGAGATGCTTTATTGTTACTTGTACTTGGGCGGAGTTTCGGACTATCTTCTATAACCGTTACTTCCACGATGCGAGCAACAAAGGTATGAGAGGATTATCGAGCGATCTACCGGTTTGATAATGAGAACTCCAACGAGTACATGAGTAGGTTTATGAGGTTGGTAAGCTTTGTTGGAGCGATTCTTTGGAGATGGTAGGCGCCAAGCTAAGCATTTCAAATGGGGATGAAGAAGTGGGTGTTGGACCATTGCTTAACACCGACTATGAGGATGTGTCGGCTGCAATGATGCATTTCGTAACATTGAGATCTTTCATGAGGTTCGGGTTACAACAAGCGTGTCGCGATGGTGATCGGATTCAAGGTAGGACTCAAAGTAATGAGTATAAAGAAATCTTGGCGGGAGTTATGATTCGAAGGACAAGGGATAAGAGTTATGATCGTGAGGTCGATCGGAAGGAGTATGGACTCTAGGCGCCACGAGCGAGGGTCGGGATAGCAGAGTCTGCTGGTAAGAATGGAAATGATCGTCGAATCGGGGTAACAATAACCGGTTACAACAAAGATCGATCGACTCGAGGATCGAATCGGTCGTGCTTGAGGATCTTCAGTCGACAAGGGACGGTGAAGTTTGCCTCCCCACCTATATGTACTACTTGTGGAAAGGCTCATCCGGACCGTGTTTCAAAGCCACGGGTGGATGTTTCTCTTGTGGTTCTACTACTCACAAGATCAAGGATTGCCCTAAGAGGAACCCGCGATTCACGGAAATTACACCAAGCCGCCACCTACTACTAGGCGTGTCTATGCTACTACTCGAATCGGTAGACATACTTGAGTACCATTACGGGAACTCTTTTCATTGATGATTATTCTGTCTTCGTTTTATTTGACACTGGCGCCACACACTCCATCATATCTGTCACATGTGCTAAGAAACTTAATATGAAGCCACAACCACTAACGAATCACTTATCGATATCTACGCCTATGAAAAGTCACATGATCATTGATCATAAATACGTTAAGTGTCCTCTTCGTTTTGATGATCGTATTCGCCATGCACATCTGTATCCTCTCGATATGGTCGACTTTGATATCATTCTAGGCATGGATTGGTTGGCTTATCATAGAGCTTCCATCGACTGCTATGCTAGAACTGTGATCTTTGGAGACGTAAAACATCCTAAATTCGTTTATTATGGTTCTAAACCACTCAAATCTGTTAAGTTCATTTCTGCTATGAAGGCACGGACCATGATTGCTCATGGGTGTCAAGGTTTTCGGCATCTGTAAGGACACATCTATGGAGAGTCCTAACATTGAAAATCTTTCCGTTGTTTGTGAATTCACCGCGTTTTCGATGAACTCCTGGACTTCCTCCATTCGAGAAGTTGAGTTTAGCATTGAGTTGATTCACGGTGCTAAACCGATTTGAAAGCTCCGTGTCGTATGGCACTTGTAGAACTGAAGGATTTGAAGGAACAGTGCAAGAGATGATAGATAATGGATTCATTCGACCTAGTGTTTCTCCATGGGGTGCACTGTTTTGTTTGTGAAGAAGAAGGATGGAAGTATCGTCTATGTATCGACTACCGTGAACTCAACCGTATTACTATCGGAACCGTTATCCTTTGCAGCGCATTGACGATTTGTTTGATCAACCGCAAGGAGCTAAGTTCTTTTCTAAGATTGATCCGAGGTCGGTTATCATCAACTACGTGTGAAGGAGCAAGATGTTCCTAAGACCGCGTTTCGTGCGGATATGGTCATTATGAGTTTCTCGTTATGCCTTTTGGTTTGACGAATCGCTTTCTTGTGTTTATGGACACGATGAATCGTGTTTTCCATGAGTTTCTCGACAAGTTCGTTATTGTTTTCATCGACGACATCTTAGTTTACTCTAAGTCGAAGAAGAGCATGAGCAACATCTCCGGATAGTTTTGGAGATTACGAGGAAGAAGAAGTTGTCGCCAAATTCTCGAAGTGCGAATTTTGGTTAGGACAAGTCGCTTTCCTTGGTCATATCGTGTCGGTGATGGTATAACCATGGATCCGTCTAAGGTTGAGGCTATCACTAAGTGGCCAAGGCCTCGACGGTGTTGAGGTCGAGGAGTTTTCTAGGACTTCTTTGGATATTATCGACGTTTTGTTGAAGGTTTCTCTCGTTTAGCTTTGCCGTTAACCCAATTGATGAGGAAAGGTGAAAAATTCGTGTGGACGGATGAAAGAAAAGAGTTTTGAAGAGTTGAAGCGGAGATTGGTTTCGCTCCTATTTTGACTCTTCCATCCGGTTCGGAGGATATCAAATCTATAGCGATGCATCTAAGAAAGGATTGGGCTGTGTCTTGATGCAACATGGTAAGGTGATAGCTACGCTTCAAGACAAGCGAAACCTTATGAGGAGAATTACCCAACTCATGATCTTGAGTTAGGCTGTGTGGTGTTCGCGTTGAAGATCCGGAGACATTATTTGTATGGAGGCGTGTGATATATTCACCGATCATAAGAGTCTCAAGTATATTTTCACTCGGAAGGAACTCAATATGAGACAAAGAAGATGGTTAGAACTTCTTAAGGATTATGATACTAACATTCGAGACCATCACGGTAAGGCTAATGTAGTTCTTGGCGACTTAGCGGAAATCGGTATGATTGCAAATATTGAGATTGAACCTAGGATCATTCGTGATTTAGAACGTTTGGATGTTGAGTTGTGTGTACGAGGTTACGATGGATCTTGGGCTAGTATGAAGGTGGAGTCAAACCTTATCTCGCAAATTAAGGAAGGTCGGAAAGATGACGGCGAGTTGTGGGTCATAGCTCAAAATGTTGAAGAAGGTAAGCGACGGAGTTTAAGGTTGATAACGATGGGATTGTATGGTATGAAGATAGGCTTTGCGTTCCAAATGATCGTGCCATTGAGAAAGTTATGGTGAAGCTCATAGTTCTCCTTTCACTATCCATCCCGGTTCTACCAAGATGTATAGGGATTTGAAACGATATTTACGGTGGAACGGCATGAAGCAAGATGTAGCGACGTTTGTGTCGAAGTGTATGATTTGTCAGCAAGTGAAGATCGAACATCAAAGAGCTAGTGGACTGTTACAACCATTGGATATTCCGACATGGAAGTGGGATAAGATATCTATGGATTTTGTGACCGGTTTACCTCTCACTAAGAAGAAGCATGATGCGATTTGGGTGGTTGTTGATCGACTAACCAAATCAGCTCATTTCTTACCAATCAGGAAGGATTATGGTATTGGCGGTTAGCGAGATTTTTTGACAAGAGATAGTTAGACTTCATGGTACTCCGCGGCTATTGTGTCGAGATAGGGATCGCGTTTTACTTCGTTTGGAAGGGTTTGCAAAAGCTTGGGGTACTCGACTTAATTTTAGTCGGCTTTTCATCCTCAAGCGGATGGTCGGTCGAGAGGACTATTCGGACCTTAGAGGACATGCTAAGGGCTTGTGCTTTGGAATGGATGGCGGTGGGATGAATATTTGTGTTTGGTAGAGTTTGCATACAACAACAGTTGGCATGCTAGTATTAAGCGACACCGTTTGAACTTCTTTATGGAAGGAAATGTAGATCACCTACTTGTTGGGACGAAGTAGGTGAGCGTCTAATGAAGGACCGGAAATGATTGAGATCACTAATGAGAAAGTGGTCATTGCTAGAGAAAAGTTAAAGGAGGCTAGGTCTCGTCGAGAAAAGTTATGCCGATAAGCATCGTCGTGATTTAGAATTTCGTGTTGGTGATCGTGTGTTTTGAAAGTCTCGCCGTTTAGAGGTGTGAACGTTTTGGAATCAAGGCAAGCTTAGTCCTCGATTCATTGGTCCGTTTGAAATTCTGGAACGTATAGGAGAAGTTTCGTGTCGTTTAGCACTTCCGCCTCGGTTATCGCATGTTCATGATGTGTTCCATGTATCTCTCCTTAGAGGATACAAGTATCATCCATTACCGTTGCTTCGTATCCGTTTGATCGATTCGATCCGATATGTCTTTGCACGAAGAACCGAAGCTATTTTGGAAAGACAAGAAAGAGTCATGAAGTAAAGTCATTCCGTTCGTTAAGATTCTTTGGAAAAATCACCCGGGCGTGAGGCTACTTGGGAGACCGAAGAGTCGATCGAGCTAGTTATCCTCATTTCTTTGAATAGTTCGGTATGTTCTCATTTCGTTATCGTTTTCGTTTCGTTTCATTTCAATTTTCGAGGACGAAAATTTTTTTAGAGGGAAGAGTTGTAAAACCGAAAATCTAAAACTTATATAAAGACTAAAATACCCTTGGAACTAAGAATGATAAAATCGTAAAACACGTTTATAATAAAGTGCGAATTAAAAACCTAATAAATAAAACTTAACGAATATAATTTCGTGGATGACTTTGGTACGACGAAGGATGTAAATGTTTCGCTAATAAGTTGGGCCGTTTGTTTGTTTATCGGACTCGTGTCTTTTGTTTTTGTTTTTGCGCCAAGCCTAAGCCCAAGAGGGATGTTTGTTGTGTTCGTGTGAGCCAAGGAGGAGGGGGCCGAAGCCCATTTGTTTGTGTGTGTGTATTCGGTTGGACCCAAGACAACCCAAACCCAATCACTTTCCTAATCTAACTCAAATACTATAACTATAAATACAACACATAATCATTTAATTGAAACCCTAGTTTTGCTTTGCCTTTTCTTTTCCTTTTGCTCGGCCGAGAGTCCCACACACACCCTTGGTGTCGATTTTTCTTATTCAAGTGAAGGTATAACGTTTATTCATCTTCCTTTAACGTACCTTGCATGTATATCGAGATATATTTGATTAGTCGCGTTTCTTTTCTTTTTGTTTTGGGCGAGAGGTGGTAACCAAGGAAACTAGAAACCTAATTTATTTTAACCTTGTAATTAATAAGGAACGTGTAAGTGATAAGTAATATTGAATCGGGTCATGTATATGTTGAGTTAATGTTAGCCGAGACATGCATAAGGTTGGACGAGGCATGCATGAGTTTCGAATGGAGTTTAAAACATATTAACTTGTGTATGAAACATGTTTAGATGAGCTAGGTCTTGTGTAAAACATGCTAGCCGAAACCCTAGGTGAACCGAGTACATATGTACATGAGATTTAGATGTATAATTAATAAGTAAGAGTACGTAAACATAAACCCTAGTTTTAAAATATGTAAAGCGTATGAAGTATACAAAACCCTAATAACTTATGGTCACATGAAATCATAAACGTGTATGATAAAGAGTAAAAGAAAAGAAGGATATTAATTACGTATTAGGTTAAGTGGAGAGTCATTAAGACGTAACAGGTAAAATGAATGCATATTAATGAGATATTAAAGAGTAAGAAACCCTAGAACGTAAATGAGAATATATTAGGGTTTGAGTTAAATATAGTAAGTGTTATTTCATGTGTGAGTTATAACTTATACACTATTTTCACATTTAATCATAGACTTTAATGAATGATATAACGAACCCTAATCTACAACATTGATTATAAAATACTTAAGACTCATTAATAAAACCCTAACGTATAAAGATTACTAATTATGGATACTAAATATTAAAAGATCATTTTGACGATTATGGAATCATTAATAACTTGGACGACCGTTAATGTCTATAGGTTCTGTGAAGAGGGAGTAATCCTTTGTTTTCGTCTTTCTGCTTTTCGATCTTTGCGTTGGAATAAGGTACGAGATATTCGACCTTTTCGGTAAAGTTTCTCTTAATGTTTTCTTTAGTATTAGGATTTCCTAAGCCTTTGCTATGAATCCCAATCGATTTGTTTGAGCTATTGCTTATCCGAACTTTGATTTACGAATTATGAAACATCGATTTTGAACTATCGATATGAAAACTATGATTTTGGAAATATGAATGATTTTACGATAAATATGATCCGTATCGGTTATGACATTACGATTTGACCTAAGATAGTTTGACACCGAGCCAAATATTTAACTAGTCATGGGGTTCCATGTCCGTATCGATGATGCACCTCGATATGACTCTAGGCGATGAGTGATGTTACGCCACGTCTCGGATGGTGAAGCATATTTGTGAATATGTAGGAAGGGGCGTATGGATGCATCCTAGATCATTATCTGTTATATGTTATATGTTATCGATGATTGATCTTTGCGTGCGTGCACGTCCTTCATAACTCGGTAGGTCTCCCTACAAAATGTTGCCTTGTGTGAATATGAATGTGATCGATATAAGTTACGGGCTCGTGGTAGTTGACTATAAATACCTTTTGAAATTATGATTTATGCTTTGAAAATGATAAAGATTTTGTTATTGCTCATTCACTTTATTTCGTATCCGTTATCGTTTAGTATTCGCTTTGCTTTCATATCATTCCTTTGGGCTTTTGAAGCTCGGCCGCACTTTCTTTTCTTCCATGGCGGTATCTAAGCATTGGAAGCTGGGTTGCTTTGGGATGAGTGCTTGAGTGGACTTACCTTAGAGTTTTTAGCTTTGATTTCTTATGATGCCATTTAGACTTATTTATTTCGGATATTTTGTTTGAAGTTTATTATGCTTCCGCTGGGACATATGTAATGAAGTCATTTTGACTTGGATTATTTTCCGTATTTATGTTAAGACTTTCTTATGGTTATGAATGTTTTGCTTTGATATGACACCATTACTTGTGATTCCTTTACCCTTGGCGGGTCGGGCGTTACATTTAATGACTTACTAAGTAGCTCCACTCGAACTTACAGGCGAGAGGACCCGGTGCGTGCTAAGCACAACCTTAGACATCCATTCGGTGTGTTGTCGCACTTCTTTAAACCCCTTTATTAGTTCATTCTCATGGGTGAGCCTTTCAGGTCATTTGTGCCAAAGTCATCAATCAATTAAGCGATTATGATTACTATTCTTAAAATACATGTTTCACCATTGTTTAGATCGGTTTATTTTTCTTGTAAAATACCCTTGTTACAAAACACAAACAAGCAAGTATTTGAAAAATAAACAAATAAACAATGAATACATAACAAATAAAAGTCATGCATATCAAATAGCCACATGCAAACGGTTTTGATAAATCTTATTAATAACCAATTTTATATCATCAATATGCATATATTTAATTAAGACTTCCACCCGTTTTCATCTATGTACAAGGTGAACCACATGCATCGATTCATCGATTATGTAAGTCAAAACTAAATATATACCACATAGCACATAATTGATTAAAATTAATAATTATTGAGGTCTTCCCAATTTAAGATCTATCATTATTTAATGTATATCACTTAAAACATGAAAGACAATACAAAAAATAGATCCATGATAAAACATGCAGATAATTATCATGGATATAAATTACACTTAACAATTAATGCAATTAAATCAAAGTTACCCATATACACATAAAGTTGCATGCATCTTAGGGTTTCTAATCCAATTAAAACAATAGTTTACAAAACCTAATTAGGGCACCAAAAACCCCCCTCAAAATTAGGGTTAAGGTTTTGCAAACCCTAGATCTAAGCATACAAATAATAACACATTCATGTTTATTTTAATTATGTGTTTGATAATTAATTACTTGTTATACAAGGCTCGTGATGCCATCGTTGAGTTTATGATATATAAAATATAATAAAACATAAAACATCAAGAGTACACAGGAAGACTTAAGATCATAACAAATAAATTAATTAGCGAAAGTATGCGTAACGTACCTCTTGCGAATATCAAATCCCTCGAGCAAAGCAAAACCACCCTCGAGCAAAGCAAACCAAAGAAGTACTTATTGGTGTAAGAATAATGTCTTACAACCACGTTCTTGTACACACGAATTAACCAAACGAATCAGCGATTGCTAGATCTAACACAAGTCCTCAGATATGCAAAACAAAACCAAACTCCCTAACAAATGGGGTGTTCGGCGAGCAATGCAAGAGAAAGAGAGAGGAGAGGTCAGGGTTAATTCGATGCATGTGTATGAAACCCAGAACCTACCCTCCTTATATACTAGTAGGTAAAACTTGGAGGACAAGTTAGGGGAACAAGGCCTTGGAGAAGCCTATGGCCGGCCACCATGAAGAGCCCAAAGCCCATTCCATAACTTTTCTAAGTTTCCATTTCTAGTCCTTCTCTTTTCCATTTAACGGTCGTTAGTCATTTTTCCGTTAAATACTTAACGATCGTTAACCGGACTTAATGTGTAATAATTAATCGTAAACATAAACATTAATTATTAACTTTAATTCTCATTCGCTAATGTGTGCAATCCCGTGGTCACGAGTTCGAATCCGGACATTCACATGTTTGTAAATATATACATTTCCAACAAAAAGAACATATCAGTATAAATAAAATCCAGTTAATATGAAGTTGTTATTAGATGATTGATTATGTTAGCTAACCCAAATCCTCTTGTTTTTGTAGTTTATAAATAATTGCTCAACGTTACTGAGGATTTCATCATTCAATAATTATATGGCTAATCCATTAACAAAACTGGTTGTGATAGGAGGTCAGAATTCTCCATATTTAGTGATGATAAAGAATATGATTCCTATTTGCAATCAGCTTATTTTTATACCTAGAGAAAACTTGATAACAGGGAACGGTATATTTATCTTAGCACAACCACGTCTGTTTTTTTTCAGGCCATCTACAATATACCCATCTTTGCAGCTGCACCTATAACTTCCTGGAGTATTCGTACATATCCCATCGCAAGGATTACCATTAGGATCATCACATTCATCGATATCTGTTAACATTGAACATAAAATGGATAAATCGTTGTCAATTATCTAGCAGTATCTATGCATTTTAGGCCATACTCCAAAAAATATAAATTTTTTATTATGGATTATGAATTTTATGAAACAAACCTTGGCAACCTGGATGAAGATATGGCTGACCCAGATATCCTTTATTGCAAATGCATCTATAACCAGGAAGCCCAGTATCGGATTCAACGCACTGGCTGTTTGCTTGACAAGCCAACACACCAGCATTTCTAGCCTCACTACAGCTCAAGTTCCCAACCACCCAATCAACCAACAGGGGAACAGTAGCCTTGGTTCGGTTCTTAAAGTCCGGATCCTTAAAATCTGACACTCCACGAAAGGTAAATCGTTCTCGCTCGCCCAAAAACGAATACGTACAGGGATCAAAAGACCATATATTTGTGTGGTTATAGCGCAAACTACTAACAGAAGTGTAGTAGTATTTAAGTGCCTTTGGGATTGATGTTTGACAGCATCCAACACCCGAACATGTGCCATTGACCACTTCACTTGGCTTTGAACACGATGCAATGCAGCCGCTAGTAAAGTCAGCTTGTTCAGGGCCTAAAAATAAGGCAAAGTCGTCACATCCGATTAAAGTGAATTGATTTTTTTGAGAAAATGAGAAGGGTGACAACCATCCGAGACCCCTGTACGCTGGAATTTCTTCAGTGATATTTCCAAATTGATCATAACATTGGCTTGCAACTTTGTTAGCTACACGGAAAGTGTAATCGGTGAATTCGAGGACTTGGAGTACTTTGCCAAGATGGGGTCTGGGAGGATTAAAAGTAGTATTACAAGTGATTTCAAACCATTCGTTTAGAAAGCAACCTGGACCAATACCAAAAGGGTATGGAATTATTACATTTCCACACTGGCTTTGGCAGCCAAGTTTGGTTACGTTTGCGACTTTTGTGATGGTGATAACGTCGCCGGTAGTGTTTGATTGAGCTGTGGATTGTGTGATTGCAAGGATAAAAAATAAGAAACATAAATGAATGTTTCTTGTGAACTTCATGATGGTTGGACACACTAAAGCAATACAAGTTTTGTTTGTCTCTATATATATCGTATCAAAAAAATACTAATGATCCCAAACCCTCAATCGGCTTAGGCCATATCCATCCACTAATAGTTCCTTCATGTTTCCAATATTTTTTTTTTAATTTTTTTTTTTATTCAACTTATTTGATGGCATCTTATCAAGTTGTAACCTAGGTTATTCATCTAAGACCATAACAAGTAGTAGTGCTATGCATGACTCTACACGTTTGTCTCCGTTTACTTTGAGTCATTAAAATAGTAGTTCTATGATAAACACTGATTTTGAACTATTCAAGAAGTGTGTTCCCTTGTATCATAAGTAAAAACTTGACTTGAATTTCATAACTCGGGATAAGAAATTTTTTTTAAGTTTGAATCTCATACTTGTGCCAAAAGTTCATCGTCAAGCGAATTCATGTGAATAACCGAGTATATAATACATGGAAATGGTTTATTCTCCAGTTATTAATCTTCCTAAATTTTTTCCTAAACTCACATGGAAGAATTTCATTCGATAGTGACAAAGTTGCCATTTCTTTCTCATGAAGATGTGTCATGGTGAAGATTGGTACGTAAAAAGATTATTGGTAGGAAGATATATCAATTTTCATAGTATGACATGATGTCCTGAATTACTAAAAAAAGTTAATCAGATGTGATAATTTAGTTTAGCTCGATGGGGTCGTCCAAACTGCTTTTTGGGTTCTTGCTGGCATTACAGGTGCAAGCTCTGCTTCGATGTAAAACCGCCAAAAAAGGACACGTACGATCAAAAGAAGTTTAGCTAGTAATAATCCCATGTAACGATTTGTTGTTTTTCTAGCGTCTTGCTAGTAATAAAATCGGCCGTTCAAAAGAAATTTAGCTCGATCTACTCTTTGGTAACATTTGCTGCCAACCTTCAAGAAATTAAGTTGAATCTGATAACCGGTCAACTCATTGTTTAGCTATAAGCCAATATACGAAATGAGGACGTTGACTTCTGGAGGCTCAATACGTGCAAACAAAAATAAAGTATTTAGACCAAGATTCCAATTAGAAATGATTAGTTTCATGGTTTTGTTAACAATTACTTTATAGGTTATAGTTAAGCGGTCTTTAATTATCAAATTAGCATTAAATAAACTAATGTGTTTTATAATTATACACATTTATTTGTTTTAAACATTCGTTTTAAACATAAAATGTGAATCATAATATGTTTGGTGTTCATTGATTGATGATTTTTTAATTTAAAAATACTTAACCACAACTCATAAAATTATTATTAACAAAACCATTTTGGTGCCTCATTGACTAAATATTTTAGTATGTCAACTTGTCAAGGAACAATAATATATCACAATCAAGAATAGATGCAGTAGACTTTTAGCGATAGATATATTGAGAGTATAATGGCTTTCTTCATTAATTATTAACCGTTACAATATATAATCTCATTTAGATTATTTTAGATACCACATTGGTGGGTTAGGCCTAACCAGCTTAACAAAGCCTATAAACACTATTGAAACTATCATCTAATACTCTCTCGCAGTTAGAGCGGGAGATGACCGAACGCTCAAACTGGAACAAAATTTTTCAAATAAAGCAGACGACAACCTTTTGGATATATCAGCATATTGGTAACACGATGGCACACGAAGAACACGAACATGACCACGAGCAACCATATCACGAACAAAATGTATGTCAATCTCAATGTGTTTGGTCAGTTAATGCTGAACAGGATTGGCAGTCAAGTAAATCTAGATGGCAAAAAACCCCGAATCCGACGAAGAATCTGATACCCGAACCTGATTTGACAGGGGAATCCCCGAGTTGACCAGGTCTAGGGATGAGGGGTGGGAAATCCCCGATACTTAAAGCGGGTATGGAGGCGGGGATGGTAATATCCTCGGGTCTCCGAACCCGTCCCCGAATATCTTTTCTATATAAATACAATTATATACATATATAATATTTGAAATTTTGTCAGTTAATAGTTAATATCTCTTTGAAAATACCCTTCCAGAAATTTAGAAACAATGTTGTAACCGATTCATTTCTAAATCTCCTAAAACTAAAAAAGATCTTCACTCTTATATAATTAACACTAAATTCAAGCCTATAAATCATAACCCTAGCCATCTCAATTTCTACATCAGTACCTACACCTAGGGGTGGAAGCGAGCCGAGCCGAGCTCGAGCTCGAGCTCGAGCTCGGCTCGTTTATATATAAAGCTCGAGCTCGGCTCGAGCTCGTTCGAGCCTTATACTTTGAGCTCTAGCTCGGCTCGTGAAAATTTTCACAAACTCGAGCCTCGGCTCCTGCCTCGACTAATTTTATGATGTTTTGAGCTCGGCTCGTTAATTACATAAGGCTCGAGCTCGTTTACTATTTTTAAGCTCGTTTATACGTATAGACGATATATATACGTATATAATTCTATGGCTCGTTTAGGCTCGCGAGCCTACTCGAGCTTTTTGTACAGAGCTCGGGCTCGAGCTCGATTATTAAATGAGCCCAAAATTAGGCTCGAGCTCGTTTAAGCTCGGCTCGTTCGAGCTTTTTACCGATCTGATCCCGAGCTTTTCACGAGCGGCTCGGCTCGTTTCCACCCCTACCACCATTCGTGGCTTCCTGCGCATCATTCCACCATGGTGATGGGTTATCAAGGTAAACACTAAACAAACTCGTCATTCTCAATTAAATATGATTTTTTTTATTGTGTTTTGAGCATTGTGATTAGTACTTAGTGCATTTTAATACAGTATATGATCATTTAAGAAAAAGGTGAACCTTTTTTATTAGTCTTGCTTTTAAAAAGAACTTTGATTTTCATGTTGTATTGTTGTTTGTTAAGTTGTTTGGTAATAAAGAGATAAAGATATACTTTTCACACGCATAACAAAAGAACTACAGAGTGATGGACTGATGGTAGTTTGCAGATGCAAGTAATTTATTATTATTGTTCACTATACTTGCTTACTTCTTACAGGGTGTTTGGGATTGCATATTGTCCTGCTTAAAGTGGTTATAAGCACTTTGAAAGAAGCATATGGCTAAATTGTTGCTAAAAAGTGCGTATCTAGCCTTAAAGTAAGCTGAGGTTCTAACGCTATGTAGAATCTAAAAGCACGTACAAAGTCTTATTGAATTGATTAACAACTACAAGTGTACAATGAGTATATATACTAGAAACAAAGGGTGTGGGCCACTTATGGGCAATTATGCTAACAGAAATATGTATAAAGAATAAGTTTTTAGTATCTAGGTTCTGGGTATGAGATTCAAACCGAGTGTACATGTGTTAATAGGCAACCTACAGTGAGTGAGTTGATCATGATCCTTCAAAAGATCAAAGAAAAAATAATTACAAAACTGCTCAGCAATTTAACTACACCAACAAGCTAGACAGGAATTGCGAGCCCCTTCTTGCCATGCTAGATGGGTGAAGATATTTGTAGGGTTATTAAACTTCTTAAACAACTCAGCCCTCTTTTGGGAGGTCTTTTTGCGCTAACTCATCCCTTTTGAAATTAGATTCGGGATCCGTAGATAATACCATTGATGCTTTTAAGTTTTTCAACTTGTTTCTCTCATCAAAAGTTTGGGAATATGCTGAAATTGCATCCGATGAAAGAGCGAGAAGGAACACGAGCAGGAGGAGAAAGCAGTAGTAGTGGTGGCATTGTTGATTCGGATTCTTGCCTTAGCGATGGCTTCCTCAATAAAAGAGATCAGGGCATATCATATGTTTGGTGGTGTATAATTTGATGCATAGTAATGCTAAAAGAACAAATTTGGTTTAGATAGCTACACTCATACACATATTGCAGCTCGTTAACTTAAGCACTCCAAAAATCACACACAATGGATCATGATGACAATATATTAAGTAGTTTGGGAGAATAATAAATCACTTTCGCTGGAGTTCTTAATTCATGATACTACTGAACCTCTATCAAGCAGTGGCTATTTCAGCTCCATATGCCTCGTCTAGTTAAGTTTAAGTGTAACATAGTTGATCGAAATGTGTGTAATTCTAATAATTTCCATGCTATAGCGAGTCTTTGCTAAGTAAAGCTTGATTTATCAGTTCAATGACCTATGTTATTGTAATTTAGTTGGTTTTATTTTCAGATGGTTATAAACATGAGTAATCTTGACACTATTAACTAGCACATTAAATCATTTATAGGTTATGCCGTTATAGTAAAACACACACGTATATTTGTTTATGTTGTTATATTATGTTAGTTAATTGACTATGCATCAGTCATGTTCGTATTTCGTATACATGAATACATGATCATTATATGCTGAATTGTTATATGCATATTTCTTACCAGAAACACCAAAGATAATCAAACAACTGATAATGTTGAAGAAACTGTTAACACTAAAGCCATCGAATAAGAGATAAAGAAGTCCCGTCTGGGAACATTTTAAGCGAATGATAGTGAATGGACAAATAAAGGCAAAGTGTAATTACTGCAAAAAGTTACTAGGAGGTGATCCAAAAAATGGTACCACACACTTGAAATATCATATGGGAGTGTGTAAAGCTAGGAAACAGCCTGATATTCGTCAATGGATTTTAGCAGGCAACCCAAAGTCGGATTTGACTAATTATGTATACAATGAGAAGGATGGAAGGAAAGCACTTGCTAATATTGTTATTCTACATGAGTATCCCCTTTCAATCATGGATCACATCGGCTTTAAGAGTTTTACAAGAACAATCCAACCACTCTTCAATTGTCCTTCTCGCAACACATTGAAGAGTGACATTATCAAGTTATACAGAGAACAAAAAAAATCATGTTATTAAAGATATTGAGAATAATAATAGTAGGGTTACTATTACAACTTATATGTGGACGTCTAACAACCAAAAGAAAGGGTTTATGGCTATCACGGGTTATTTCACTGATAATTACGGGACAGTACGAAGTAAAATCTTAAGGTATTAATTGTTATTTTATAACTCTATACTATATAATGTTAAGATTTTTTTACAAGTGATTACATCGATAGTTATTGGTTGCTTGATCTAGGTTCTATATGTGCCCCATACAAGTGAGGTTCTTACAAACGTGTTAATGGATGCTCTTATGGAATGGAATGTGGATATAAAATTATCCACCATCACTGTTGATAACTGCACAACTAATGATTTGTTGATCGGTAAGATTAAAGATAAGTTGCAGTTAAATAAGTTAATACATGATGGCTCTCATATTCACATGCGGTGTAGTGCACATATTCTGAATTTGGTGGTGAAAATTGGGCTAAGTGTCATTAAGGTTGCAATAGAAAATATACGTGAAACTGTCTCTTATTGGACAGAAACTGCTAAGAGAGTTGAGAAGTTTGAGGAGACTTGCAAACAACTTAAAGTAACATTTTACAAGAGACTAGGTTTGGATTGCCAAACCAGATGGAATGCTACTTATTTGATGCTTAAAACTGCTTTGATGTACAAAGATGCATTTGCTCGTTTAAAACAACATGAATCTCAATATAAGACTATGCCTAGTCCAATGGAACGGGAAAATGCTTGTGTGATATGTGATAAGCTTGAAGTGTTTTACGAGGTGACTGGATATTTTTTGGAACAAGGTACCCAATGGCTAATCTGTACTTCACTAAAATTAGTGAAATCGGGTTGAAATTGTCTGAGTGGCTTTTATCTCCTAACAGGGTTATTAAGATGAAGGTAAACCATTTACATCAGATAACCATGCAAGCATTTTTGATGATTATGATATAGATATTGAAGGTAATTAATATGCACCCACTTTGGTAAATTTATTTGATCTTTTATAGCATGGAACTGGAACTGGAACTGGAACTGGTCACAACATTTTTTTTTTATCTTGCTAGGCTAATAACTAAATCAATGAGGATACAAAATCTGCTTGTTTGGAATCCTGAATGGCTTCTGCACTAATTCTAAGCTTCTGAACCCTTTTATAATTTCTCCAATCATGGCTAAATTTGCACTTCACTTTTATAATTCTAAGCTTATGTACCCATTTCAAATGCTATAAATGACAACTAACAGTGTTATTTCTTTTTGTTCATGCGGAAATTTTGTTTTAGTTCGTGTTGGTGATATAATAATATGGACTTAACAAGTGTCAATAAATCATGCAGGATTTTTAACATGTTGAAGACATTAGCCACATGTGCTCACGGATTATTTTGCGTTTTTGTTTCCAGTTGTAGTCATACTTTAGTTTTTGTTTATGATAAGTTGTACTCTTTATTATGTTTTGTCTCGAATTCTTGAATTTACACCAATGATTGAATTTTCTTTGCTATTAGTATGGTTGTACCATTTAAAATATATTTAAATTGTCAATTATGTAACGGGGAAAAAATTCCCGATTCCCCATTGGGGATCCCCGTTTCCCATCGGGGATGGGGACGTAATTGTGACCCCCGAAGGGGATGGGGGCAGGGATGGGGATAGCTATTGAACTTCGGAAATGGGGATGGTATCAACCATTCCCCTCATACCCGGCCCCGTTGCCATCTCTAAGTAAATAGCACTAACTTTGTCACAATAAACAAGAGTAGCAGATGACAATGTCATATGAAGTTCACGAAGAAGATTACGAAGCCATGCAGTTTCATCCACAGCATTAACAATACCTCGATACTCAGCCTCGGCACTAGATCTAGAAAGAGTGTGTTTCCGCTTGGATGACCATGAGAATAGATTATCCCCCAAGAAGACACAATAACCTGTAGTAGAACGCCTAGTAGTAAGGCAACCCGCCCAATCTGCATCAAAATAAGCCACAAGAGAGCCAGTGGATGATGCATATAGTTGAAGTCCAACGTACCACGAACATATCAGAGAATACGATTAAGAGCCGAAAAATGAGGCTCTCGAGGATCATACATATAGATACAAACCTATTGTACAACATAAGAAATATTAGGACGGGTAAACGTCAAATACTGTAAACCACATGCAATACTGCGATATAAGGTAGGATCAGATACATGATCCCTGTCAGCACCAAGCTTGGATTCCGTGTCAACCAGAGTCCGAGTAGGATTGTACGAAGCCATATGTGCCCGATCCAGAAGCTCCATTGCATACTTCTTTTGAGAAAGACACATGCCTGTAGAGTCACGAGTAACTGAAATACCCAAAAAGTAATTAAGAGCCCCCAAATCAGTCATATCAAACTTCGTATTCAGAGAAGAGATAATACGCTAAAGTAAATATGTGGATGAAGTTGTCGTACAATATCATCAACGTATATCAATAAATATGCAACATCGATACCATGTCGATATATAAATAATGATGAGTCACACCGGCTCGAAGAAAACCCAACTCGTAGTGCATATCCTGCAAACCGTTGAAACCAAGCACGATGTGCCATCACAATCAACACAAAATAGGGTGGTTGGTACATATAAGCAGTCTCGAAAATATCCACGTTAAGAAATGCATTCTTAACATCAAGCTGGTGAATAGGCCAATTCCGAGATAATGCAAGGCTGAGAACAGTATGAATAGTGGCCAGCTTAACAACCGGACTAAATGTATCATCACAATCAACACAATACTGATGGCTACGTCCATTAGCAACGAGACAAGCCTTATACTTGCTCAAAGAACCATCAACATGATATTTGTGCCAAAACAACCACATACACTGAACACATTAGCATTGGGTGGTTTCAGAACAAGAATCCAAGTATTATTTCTAATTAATGCATTATATTCATCGTACATAGCATTTCGCCAATTAGAATCAGAAAAAGCAGCAGCGGGAGATTTAGGAAGGGGAGAAATGTGGTATTATTTGGGCTTGATTGTTCCAACATGAGAACGTGTGACCATGTGATGAGTTCGAGTGGGTTGGTGCAAGGTATTGGGGCTTGAATGAGTAGTGGGTTGGTGTGGAAGTGTGGTTGTGCTGGAATGGGTCGTATGACCCATAGTGGGAGTTGAAGTAGACTGGGCCGAAGGTGAGTTAGTATGTGGAGTGGTGGATTGGGTCGAGCTAGACTAGGCCGAATGGCTGGTTGGTGATGTGGGTTCATGTTGGGCCAAAATAGGAGAAAACGGTTCTTGTTGGGCTGAAAGGGTGATAGCAGGGTTCGGGGTCGAAAGACTTCCTTTTCTACGAGCAAGCTTTACAACCCACTAGGCAGTGTACCTAATCGTTGCATTCTAGTATGTGTAAGCCCAGGGGGTTGATCGTTCTCTAGGGGAATAGAGATGCTAGTAGAGATGTATGACGAGAAAGTGAGGTTGAGGGTGATTCTTTTTAGCTTTTTATATTTTTAGAAAAACAAGTAAAATCTCGGGGTTTAGGAGTGGGGGGTGGTACTTCTACCAATTATAACTACTTAACATTTAAAATTAAAAACTAATTATATTAATGAAAAGAAGAAAAGCTATGGATTGATTGGTTGTGTTCTTTTGATAATTAAAAGCGTGTTTACTTAGATTTTCTTACTCCCTAGTTATCTCTTATTGGTCGGTTGAATTGTCACATCCTCATTCTAATTGATGCGTTGTATTACGTGTTAGTCATAGGGGGTGCCTAATTCCCTAGTTTTATGAATTGTAACTCTCCTCTAGACTATCCAGGATCGCTAAGTACCATAGTATCTCCCCCGAATACTCTATTACCCTAAAGCTACAACTCACACAATAAACACAACGATGGCTCAAGTGCACTCTCAAGCTTTTTACTATTTAGGACGTTCAAGCTCGCAACAATTAAAGAAGAAGTCAGTTTTCCTTACTCTAGCATCTACCAATTAAAACAAGAGACAACTTAACAATAATCAACAACTAGGTTTCATAGATCTAAGCAAACACAATAGTAATTTAGCCACGCATGATACATAAGCATGAACACAAACAAACAATTGAACATAGGATAAAGATGGTGATAGATTGGATTAACAAACTTATCTTTGAGTGTAAAGAAGGGTTTGAAACCCTAAACTACTGCCCAAGTCGGACTATGAACGAACTAGGGTTTGCTCTCCAAAATATTACACACCAAAAAAACAGAAAATTCGAAATCTATATATAGAATTTCATCTGCGACGGCGTCGCCTTTTGATCGTGACGCCGTCTGGTCGCCATCATTAGGGTTTCGTTTGGGACAAGTCATTGTTGGGACGGCGTCAGTTGAGGAAGTTTGACGCCGTCGGGCTTCATAAAGGACGTCGTCTTAGAATGATTCTTGGTCGTCTGGTGTAAAATAAAGGGCGACGCCTTGCTGGAATAAGGTGTGATGCAATCATGTTGTAAAACCAAGATATGACCTGAGCCGTCGCTTGAGACTTTTTAGAAAACCTTGTGAGCGACGGCATCCCCCAATGGGTTGGGACGCCGTCAGGTGCAAAATTAAGCCTTGAAATCTTGACTTTGTCATTTTCTTCATATTTTCGCTCCTTTTCGTCAAAAAGTGCTTGATTCCAGCAATTTGCTTCCAAAAGACCTAAAATATGAAAAGGAACTATTTTAAGCAGTAACGGATATAAAATGTATCAATTTAGGGCTTAAATGACCCCCTAAAAACGTATGTTTTAAATCCTTATCAAATATCCCTACACTCGGAATTTGCTTGTCCTCAAGAAAATATGCTTTTGGCCAATCAATTTATAAGTTAGGGGTCATTTAGCATTGGTTTAAAATAGTTTACAACAAGTACAAGCGCCACAATAGTCATAAAAAGCACGAAAATTATACACTAGCACCTCACAATTGGTGTTTGGATTCTCTCATCTCTAGGGTTTATATGAAATATAACATGTTAGGAAATGGAAGATAAACACTCACTACAATCATAGTACATAGATTACCATAAGCTTGAGAATAGATCAAACCTCCACCACTTTATCGTAAGCACCTAGAAATAACTATCTAAGAGGTCTTTACAAAGGGTTATGATGTTAGGCTTCGGGTAAGGAAATAAAGAGTTTTGTTGGATATGGGGAATTTAGTGATGGAAAGTCAAAAATCTTATGTTACAAGCATGTAAGACGCAACGTTGCTAAGCCAAGACTCGACTCACTAACACTAGATAACGACTTGAACCAAACATAAATGTAAAACATTAAACATAAAGATAGATGTAGCATAGTAGCCCATATGTTTTTCTCAATTTTTTTGAACATAACTCTTTTTTTTTCTCCATACCTTTTTACTCTACCATCCTCTATGATAACATCAACATAAAGGGATTTATAAGAGCATCCCTAAACTTGAGTTTTTATTTTATTAACACTAATTGACCCGATTTGAAAAGATCAAAACACTTGGAGTAATTAATTACGTAGACAAAGGAAAATTGAATTTATCGTTCCTTCCCGTTACTCCATAAAATACTTACTTTAACCTATGAGTCCCAATCATCCTAAAACTGTATACAAATGATATGACTTGACTTAGCAACCATGCAAGTAACTAGATAATTGAACTAAGGGTTTAAACAATGATTACAATAATGCACTAAAGATGAGTAGATACAAGGTAGGCTAAGGCGACTTGGGTGTAACATTTGGGGTTAATTTTAAACAATGCTCTTTATTAATATTCCGAAAACTGGAACATCACGAGAACCGCGAAAAGATAGGCTCTGAGGGGTTAACTAGGGTGATGTGCTACGATTGGTGCAAGTTTTAAAAACTTATAAACACGATTTAACCGTCTAACCTATTAACACATACGAGCAAGTATACTCGTCCGTGATAGCAAAGTTTGGTAAGTCGAGATCGTCCCAAGGGATTTTGCGTTTGAAATTGTTTTTGTATGAAAAGATTCCAACAAGAAAGCTTGTCAAGGCTTCCTCAAATAATTATATTCTAGTGAAATTCAATAATAAGAAATATATATACTTGTGTGTAGTCTATAATCAATCATAAATAGTATTCATCAAGGTTTGGTGTATACTCTTGATGTGATGCACAAATCATAAGCAAATGATCCCCCAACCATGGTATATGTTTGTAAAAATCATTCTAAGAACAAAAACATTTAGGTAATCCTTTCGGTCCTTATCCCAATGATTATTCTTTAGAAAATCCATTTGTTTGCAACATGTTCTTATTAAATTTGTTCTTACGAATCTTTCGACCATTTCGTGATGAAAATGTTCCTAGTCTTGTTTTAATAAGCAAACATGGTGGTTGTCAATCACCATATCCCCATACTAGTTTGTCACTTCACTTTTTGGAATAAAACACAAGAGAAATCCTTTCGGGCCTTTTTCTTAAAACATGTTTTATCAACAAATCAAACCAAGACTAGTATTTTTCCAACAAACTCATTTAAACAAGATCATATATACATGCATCACATTTTGAGAACACTAATATGATTAACTACATCCCAACACACAAGTATATCCCAAGACTATTCCATGATAATAATAATAACTAAACACAATTCATAACAAAGTAATTCCAACAATTCAAGATAATAGAATTCCATAACAAAGTTCATAGAATACCTAAACTTTTGTGATTACAAGAATTAGAATTCGTGGATTGTAGCAACCACGCCTCAATCACCTAGATTCACCGTACAACTCCAAACTACCAAAACTATGGATGAGAATTGTTCCTCCTTGCTCTCGGACGTTTTCAAGAAGAACAAAGCTTTTGGGCTGAATAATAATGGTTGGTATTAGTTTAGGTGTAAACTAATACATTTTTGGTTGTGTCACACCTAGTAACTAGGACTAGGTTCATTATATAGCCAAGTATGCTTGCTCAACTAACCAAAAACGTTCCCAACAAGTTAATATCAAGAAATGATCGGACTCCAATGATTATGGGGAGTTAAGGCAACAATAAATGGAACTTTGTGTAACTGCAGTGCGAGAAACCAGATCGGTTATGAGGGCAACCGGATCGGTTACATTTTGACCCAACGCCCAGCCGGATCCGGTTACGGGTTGTGACTGAACGGCTAGGTTATTTTAGTTTTGACTTTTTGTTGACTTTTTGCTCATACGCTTCATTCTTTGCTCTCGCTGATGATTTCCAAGGCAAAACTTGATCTTTCCTTGCTGTAAATACTTAGAAATCATTGTGATTCCCAATCATTGGATCCAATAGCTTCCTAGCTCGACTTCCTTCCTCGAGAATCTTCCAAATGTGCATAAAAACTTCATTTCTTCATTATTCGTGATACCTGGCTACATATACATATACAATACGCATCTTTTGCACTTTTGCAACAGTTATGAGTAAATATAGCCGATTATCATGCACAAAACTAACAATAACGCTACTAAAAACATGTTCATTTTAGGCGTTATCAAATTTCCCCACACTTAAGCTCTACTCGCCCTCGAGTAGGTCTAACATTTGCAAAAATTGATTTCAATGGTCTAGACACCCTGGTTCCAAAAATGTAATAATCATCCCAAAAGAGATAATCATTGGTTCGCTTATAATATGTGAAAACTTTGAAAATGAACCAAATACTTTAGATAACATAACTAGAACACCTCACGAATGATTTTAAGAATTCACTCAACACTCATATATTGGTGGGTATATGTAAATCACTCAATGCCTAGTCATGATCAATGCTTTTTACCATAAGCTTGTACAAGTATCAAAACAAAGAAAATAAATTCATCAAAGAGGGCTTTTATTCGGGTTATATTGTTAAGGCTAAGGGTTCATAAAGGGTATGGATAAGGCATGGGATAGTTTATGAAATTGGTGTTAAAAGAAAAATAAAATCAAGTCTAAACCTCCATGTTGCTAGCCATCATACAAACCACAATCCCGAAAATGATTATTTCACCTCTTCAAATATCGATCTCCGCAAATATGTATAACTCAATTTAGCTCATTGGCTAATCAATATCCTCAATATAGCTCATTGGCTATAACCATTTTTTTTTTTTTTTTTTTTTCATAACAAAGTTCCCCACACTCACCACAAAAAAATCGAGAAAGACGTCTCTTTCATCCATGATGAAGAATGGTACAAACTATAAACAAAGTGTAGCTTTTTCATAATCATTAAAAAGAATCCAACATTCCAAACAACTAGCAACAAATCAATAGACATGACAAGGGTTGGCTAAAGTTAAAAGTGTAAAATCTTTTTGTATTTTCTGGATGTAACAAATGAAAAGATAGGCTCAGAGGGTGTAACTAAGGGTATCTAGTGCTAAAAATGAGCACTAACAAATGGGTCCATATAAAGGTGGTTAACTAACTGATGTGGTTAGCTAATATATCATTAGATGTAAAATGGAAGGCCATTTGGGTTAAATCCTACGATGCCTCTTATCACTTGAACATATTTAGATCACTCGAAAGTGATTTTAATCGTAATGCATAACTAGTACAAGTTCTAGAATCGACATAATCACCGGCACACTCATAGCAAATATAAAACAAAAGATGTGTCTTATACAAAAGAAACCTCACAATTGCGTGGGAAAAAGGCTATTATGCGTGCTAGAAAATGCTATCGAATCCAAAATGAATTACTTAGTAATTTGGTTCAAATCAAAATTTTCAAAACTTCATTTTACCATTGAAATTCCCAAGTTATTTTTTAATATTTATCAATAATGCGTCAAAACAACTAGACTATCAAGGCAAATTCCTTCAATCACTTGCATCCAAAAGTTACCTAAAAATTAAAAAGCGTATCATTTTTCCTATTTTCTTCCTTCCCCCATACTTAAGTTTTGCATTGTCCTCAATGTAATAAAAATGAACTTCAAAGTAAAGAAAATGGGGAAAAAAATAGTTAAAAGATACCACAGAATAGAATATGCAATACGCATATTGGGTCATAAGAAAGCATGTGAGTTATCCAACTCCAAACATTTGACCATCAATAAGCTTCCGACACATCCATCCTGCAAAACAAAAACTGCAACACACAATACACAAAACAAAACAAACAAATGCTACTAAAAACTAGATAAAACCAATCAAAATATGTTAATCATCCTAAATAAATAGTTAAAGAGATAGAAATAATATTGTTTAACACATCATAACCATTGTCTTTGAAACCATAATTCACGAATGATCCACGATCACTCCTCGTCTTCGCTCATGTCATCCCCTTCTTCATCATCATACTCATCATCAGCATCACTTTCGATTACGTAGTTTTCGTCTATAATTTCCGAACGAACTCTTGATGAGTGTCTAAATACTCATCATTTTTGTACCATCTAGATCGCAAAACATCCGAAAACACTCAAATGCATCAAAATGATGAAAATATCACAAATCGGTGTTTTATGTGTTTTAAATGCAAAATATCAAAATCGATGAAAACATATCAAGTTTGCAAAATTGGCGCTTTAGTCCCCAAGTTTCAAAAGTTGTCAAATCTAGTCCACAGAATCCAAAAATGTGGAGTTTTATCATTCAAGGTCCCTGAAATATTCTAAGTTGTCAAAATGGTCCTTGAATGAATCTTTGGTCAAATGGCGAAAAGGTCCTCAACTTTGAAAAAATGACAAAATTGGTCCTTGGATATCTAAAATGGAATTTTATGCAAAAGTGGTCCTTGTACTATTAAATATTGGCAAGTTTGGTCCTTTTGATAACATTAGAGAAAGTTCAGTTTTGGTCCCTCAAAAATCCGAAATTACATGATTGGTCCTTGTGATACTATCAAACCAAACGGACACCCTTGTACTAATATCAAACCCAATCCACAACCAGCTGGCCCATCTTGCATATCCAAGCCCAACCCATACACCTTGAGCCTTGACCCCCCTTGACCCTTGACCCCCCCAACGTATTATTAAACTCGGTCAAATAAGTCAAAAACCAGGCATTGTTCATCCTCACCTCTATCCCGCCAAACCGCTTACCACCATGGTTTCCTTGATTTGCTCTATCCACCATTTACACTGTCTTTCCACTTGTATACCAACCTCCTCCGCCTTCACAATCTTCCAAAGCTCATTAATGGCTCGAACACGCTTAGAGACTTTTGGCGCCAAAAATCCAAATGGATGGTTATGATGATTCTGAGAGATTCAATGGTCAATATGAAGTGGGAAAGTCTCAGATATGTCGACAAGAGCCTAAAAGTCTATAAAGGAGGGATGAGAAGCAATGGGAAGAGATATCTAGTGTAATTTTTATTTTCTTTAGTCGTTTTTATTATTCTAAGCTTTTCAGTGTAATTTAAGTCTTCCAAGTACTTTGTTTAAGCTTTTCAAGTGTATGTGAATCTGTTTTAAGTACTCAATTTCAAATTTCACTTTTATTTTAAGTGTATGCATTTTCAAGTAAAAATCTCAATATGATTCGAATGTTGTTCTTAGTTGTTGTTTGATTGAAATAGCTCATGTAAGCTCCTAGATAGCTTAATAAAGCTATTAGAAACAATAAAAATCGGTTTAAGTTAAAAAGCAAAAATACCAAAATACCAAATAAATAGTTGAAAAATCAAAAGTCCATGATGAAGGTTATCAAGAAGCTGGAGCAGGGTTGATTGTGGATGGCCTTGGTTTAGTGCTTCTTGGGAAGCTATAGGAAGTGTTTACAAGTCCTTGGTTCTCAGTTCTGAGCTTAGACTCATTTTGTAAGCAATTTCTTGTAATTTGCATTTTATAGCATAAGTGCTTAGAGACTGTTAATTTTAGTGTAAATCTGTTTTAATATAGTTAATACAAGTTAATTACTAGGTGTCTTAGCTTAAAAACCTGTTTTAGTGTGTAAAACTTCTTAACAGTCTTTTAAAAAGGGTGTTTGGTTCACTGTGATAAAGGTTGATCTAGCCATTGTTCTTGTTTAGTGCATGTCTCTTTAGGTCTTAGTAGTTCAAAGAAGCAAAGAAACCAGTCCTCATTTGTGAAATAGTCAAAATCATCTTTAAATCTCACTTGCTAGTTAACTGTTAGGAGTTAGCTTTTCAAATTCATCATATTAGCTTAAAACCTGTTAAACTAGCTTAAATCAGTCTTAATATAACTTAATATTACATAATCAGTAAGTAGTATTGATTCAAAGTTCATTTTAGTCAACTTCTTTGTTTTTATAAAAGTCAAAATTTCATTGGTGGTTTTTGAATAAACTTTAGAATTTTAGTGTGTGTTTAATACCAAGTTTTAGCCTAAAGATTTTGGGATATTAAAGTTTAGTCGCTTAACTTAATTAGAAAATATTAGTTCACTTTTAATCGACTTATTTAGTGCTTTTTACTCGGCTTCTTTTGGACCCTTGTCGAAAATGGTGCCACATGCTGATTGAGCTAGTCATTTTACAAGCTCTGAGCTTATTAGTTGGTCAAATCTGTGTAACTTGGTTCTTTGGAAAGCTTTCCTAGTGACTTGAGGTCCCAAGCTTAATTTTGTACTTTGTAGCTTGTTTGCTAGGGTTGCATATAGCTTAAACCTTGTCTCATTTCGTACATTAACAATAAGATCATAAGTGCTTATTTGCTTATCGGTAGCTTTTCAAGATGTATTTTGTGTTTTCTAGCTTCATTTGAGTAGCTTGTAGCTTGTTACATCTTATTTCACTTTTATTCCGACTTGTGAGCTTGTTTGAGCTTATATCTTCAAAATAAGCTTATAAGTCCTTTATTGAGCTTTTTAGCTTGCAAACGACTTATTTTTAGTTTGTAAATTTTTTTTTTTTTTTGTTTTCATAAAAGTAGCTTAATATCAGAGTTAAATAGTTTTCAAAAGAAAATCCACAAAACATCATTTTAATATAGTGATAGCGTTTATTTAATATTAATTAGCTTTTAGATTTTTCTTTTCACTTATTATTAAGCAAATCTAGTTTTATATTTTTCTTAGTTTTCATCACCTTAAGTTATTTTTAGAAAAAGTTTCATAATTTTCCTAATGCATTTAGTATTTATTAGAATTTTAAATAGTTAAAAGTATTAAATAATTAGTAATAAATAATTAAAAGCAAAAAAAAAAATCTTTTCAGTTTTGAAATTAGTTTTATAATATTTTAGATTTTTCTAAGTTAAAATTTTATTTTTCCAGGTTAATTTTATATTTTCTTTTATTTAAGTGTATTTTAAATAATAATTAATTAGTAATAAATAGATAAAAAGTGTAAAAATATATTTTAGTTTTAAAATAAGTTTTATAATATTTTAGATTTTCTTAAGTCATAATTTCATTTTCTAGCTTTATTTTGTATTTTCTTATATTTTAGAGTATTATTAAATAGTTTAAAATAGTTTTTAATTAATAATAATTAAATAAATAGTTATAAAAATAATTGTCTTTTTCTAATAATTTTCTTTTATTTTTAGGATTCCAAAAATGTCATTTTCATATTTGTAGGTCTTTAATTCACTTTTTATTTTGTACGTTTACGTAGTATATAAACGTACGTATTTACGTTTGTTTTATCTGATTGTTGTGCTTATCAATTCGTATCCAATTTCATTCCAATCAATCAAGAGTGTAATTATTCATCAAAATCCTTCGATCACTATCCTTAGTGATCATTCTATCGTCTGAAAGTTTTGAAACACCATTGAGTCTCCGTGGGACTTAACGACCGGAATCCACTATATTCCTCGATCTTAATTGCATTTGTTTCGAAATTGTTTTAAGTTTGTTACGGTTAGCCATTCACAAGTGTTTAGCTTGTGTGATTAAACTTGACGGTTTGGCATCGAATCAACTCTCCTCTTCTTCTTCCTCCAACTCCGATGGCGATCCTCCAACATCGTAGCTTGCTCCACCAACCTCGGTGTCGACCATATAGGGGCCTTTGGATCGGAAATGGTGCGTACCGGGATATGGATACGGATAGGGTCCGGGATAAAAGTGTAAGGGAAAGGATATGGTGGAACATTGGGTGGATTGTAGGATGGCAACTCGTAATTGGCTTCACGAGCCATGTGTTGAAAGATAGGCATTGAATAATCATTGATGTAGTTGTTTCTTAACATCATCGAGTCTCTCCACACATCCCTACATTGAATCTCATCTAAATGTTGGTTCCACTCTCCCCAACCTGAATCAAAACTATTGGACGTACCCGCTTGCACGTTCTCCATTGGTATACTTCCCTGCTGTTGTGGTGGTTGTTGTTGTTGTTTTGGTTCAATCCATAACCCTAAGGTTTTCAATCTCCTATTCAAAGCGTTCCCAAAACCTTGTGCAGTCCACGTATCACTATACTTTGGCTCTTCACACTTAGCCAATTCCTCATCAACATAATACCCAAGATTCTTCGCCAATTTTGTCACAAAATGTCCTCCACAAATGTTGCTATTTCTCGTGATTCCCGGGGCCCTCCTAGACAAATACTCGGCTATCTGCCAAACTGCATTACCGTCCTTAGTTTCCTCTAGCAACATCATAACCCATAAGTCCGGTTTCTGACATTTGTCCCTGCTTCCAAACCTATTAAACGGCCCGGTCACTATCAACTTGTGAAGTATCCTCATTAATGGATTCCTGATGGTTGAGGCATTCCTCCTAGCGCAAGAAGGATCTCCAACTCGATTCCAATAAGTGGGTATACTAGGATAGTCTTTTTCAAACCTCCGAAGTCTTGAAAAGTGAGCTTTAAATAACCGATGATTAACCTCATGTGGCTCATACAAACCAAGAGCCACGCCAAAAGCCAGCAAAGTGTAAGCATGATCCCTTCCACAAAGCCTAAACCAAACACAAACTTCCTTCATCATGTTCTGAACATTCACCTTTCTTTCAAAATACATGGTTGAAAAGAACTCCATACACCATTCTCGATAAACCTCTTCATTGACGCTAAATGCTCTTTCCCATGACAAATCATTGAACGAATCACCATCCCCTGAATACACATAAGATGTCCGCATCATTCCTCTCAACTCATCTTCACAATCACATTCCACAAACAAATCCCAATCAATCACCCTCGGAACCAAACATGTCCTATGTTGCAATTTCGATAACCTTTCCCGAAAAGCATGTTTCTCCCCGTCGGTGAGATCTTTGAATTTTAAGTTGGCATTTGCCTCCGTCTTCAAGCTATACTTGACTTTCTTCTTCTCGTTCCTTTGACAAAACTTCGTAACAAGCGGGTTCATTTGAATCGCCTCCTCGCTTGAGCTACCTACAATAATTCTCTGTAGAAATCATAAATATTATACCATATAAGAGTGTTAGAACTAACAAGAAGGTTCATGGAACCCTCTAAGATCCTATTTCAAAATTTCAAAACTTTTCAACACAGAAACCGTAACCGAATTCGGTTCCAGAGAAACCGAATCGGTTACTCTATTGTCCAAATCCAACCGGTCGGTTGTAATGCGCAACCGAATCGGTTATGCAGTCTGCATAAGGCTTTTGCCTCTTAAACCCTTATTCACTCGAATTTCTAAGTCCAATCCACTCCTAGATCGCATTCTATCATCCTCAATGATTTCCACATACTTGAATTACTCTAAATTCGCTTTCAAATCATCATACATTCATCATCTTAGAACTCAACTTGATAAACCTATATCCTTCAACCATTAGTTCTAATCAATAATATGGCATCTATTACCTCTAAAAACACATCATCTATCATTAGGAATCACCAATTGCAACTTATCTTGATTCATCAGCACTACCCAATCAAATCCGAAAATTAAATCACCTAGTATTCATTCCATGGCGAATCAATCCATACAATTCTTTTTGCAATGCATTCCTATATCAATTACTCACTCAATCCATAAATATTACAACTGAATTCGAATTATAACAAAAACCCCCAAATTGGTGACCTAATATTCAATTTGAATCAAATGCTCTAATTAAACCTTAATTGAGTTAATTGAATGTAGATGCTTACTTGTTTGGGTGCCATGATGTCTTCCTACAACTTAAACAATCTTCAATTAGCTTCTCTTGGACTAATTTTGCAAAACCCAGTTGGGAATTAGTGTGTGTGTGTGTGTTTTTTTTTTCTGGAAAAGTGAATTCTTGGTTTTAATTCTTGCATGCAACCGGTTCAGTCATGAACACAACCGTTTCGGTATGCATTTTGCCAAATTTTGCATTTTTATGTTACTTAGGCATTTACCTTCCAAGCAACAAAAATTTTTTTACTCAAAAATCCTGTCAAAGATTCACACAACATTCATTCACCATTTGGAAATTTTTTTTATGTTATTTTGCATAACATGACTTTAAAAG
The DNA here is from genome assembly GCA_022545495.1 of Chrysanthemum lavandulifolium. Lineage (NCBI taxonomy): Eukaryota > Viridiplantae > Streptophyta > Magnoliopsida > Asterales > Asteraceae > Chrysanthemum > Chrysanthemum lavandulifolium. The sequence continues at coordinate 154,613,296 of CM040239.1, read as the reverse complement.
ATCAAAAATTTGCATTACGTAACTATAACGAAATGTGGGTGGATCCGTCAGCACGTATGAGGCAACAAAGGTGGGTCGAAAGATGTGATACTCACCGTCGCAAGGCAAAAGAAATACGCGACCGAGAAACGCATACTCAACTCCAACTAGACCTTATGGAGCATGTTTGGCAAAACCATCTTGAACGACAACAACAACAAGAGAGCGACGACGATGAATAAGTATTTGCTATGTTTCGCTTTTTTTTTTTTTTTTCGTTGTAATTTTTTTTAGTTATTTTATATTTCGTATTGTAATATGTTTAAGATTAATGATATGTTTTTTAATAAATGAAGTGTTTATTTTAGTTTAAGGGTCGAATTTTAAAATATTTGAGTTAAGGTTTAACTTGGGTAAGTTATGATAAGGGATGTTTTTTTTTAAAGTTAAGGTTAAATGTTAAAGCTGATGTGCTGACGTGACAAATGTTAAACTTTAACCTTAGGGCACCGGGCTCTAACAAGGTTATAAACCAAGAAAATCAATCTCATAAATTCTAGGTAATTCTTTAACAAACACCTCGTTCATCCTAGACTCTCACTTTTGTCAGATTGTATTACAACCTTTGCATTACACTTTGTTAGCGAGATTATTTTTGAAAGCAATCTTTTTAATCTTGGTTATTGGCGGACCTAAAATGGTTTCCGCGTTCTTGTGAACCTCATAGTTTACTCCCATGTAGTGTACGGGCTTATAAGCTTATTAGCTTATATGACTTAAATAAGCTCAAATCAAGCATTTAGCTAAGCTTATATGAGTAGGCCTATGAGCCTATGGGTTTTAGATAAGTCTAAAAGTGTGGCTTATTTAAGCGTGTTTGAGCTTATATTACATGGTTTATTGCAAATTACAGTTTTACATCGGTTCCAAACAACTTAGCGTATGAGCTTATGAACCCATGTCCTCTTTGGTCATTTTCCGACATAAGTTAAACAAAATATTTGAGCTTATCAGCTTATTAGACATAATCTAATGCAAACACTCAACATGATATGTCTCTTGTACCTCTGGTTGGGATTTGTATTGTGTTACGATCCCACATCGATCAAGTATGAGATTGGCCGGTGGTTTATAATGTCTAGGTATCCCCTCCTCCTTTAAGTTGGCTTTTTGGAGTGAGTTCTACACTTAGCTTATAAACCGATGTGAGCCTAGTATGGGATAGGTTCGTATCAATTGATATCAAATTTTTTTGTGAATTTTTTCGCTTGCCAGTTTGGTTAACGATATGTCATTTCTTAAGTGATTTCTGATACGGAGTATATCATATTGTTGTTGTTGTACTTAACTCATTGTTATTAACGGTAATTAATTTATCTTAAAAAATTGGATATTGTTGCATGAAGCTTTATGTGCAATCGAAAAGCTGATTTGAGAGTAAGGGGTGTTTGGGGTACGCTTCTTTTCTATGCTTTGTAGCTTATTATATCTTGGAAAAGCCATTTAGGAACTTTAAGGTGATTGGGTAAGCTTATGTTGAAAAGCTAATTAGCTTAATTCCTTTTGAATCTAAAAGATTAGATTTTGTCACCGAAAGGTTTAAGGTTTATGTGCAATTGAAAAGTTGAATTGAGTTTAAGGGGGTGATTGGGTAAGCTTCCTTGGGCTCTTCATAGCGTATTGTATCTTGTAAAAGCTATTACACTTGGTTTATCTTATATAATAAGGCTTTAAAAAACATAAGCGTGCGAGGCATGAGTTAGGCATAAGCAATGATTTTTCTTGTTGTATGGGAAGATTGGTATGTTTCAAGGTTTCGAGTTTTACCGGTTGCGACCATGATAAACACGGTGTATTGGAGACCAAACAATGTTAAAAAACATAATTAATTATATTTTTCCTTATATCTTGTTTTAGTTACCTAGGGTCGTGATATTCTCAATGCAATACCTTATGCTCATTACTCATACAAGGAATCAAAAGGTAATCAAGGGCTTATATGGCGGGATGTTGTGAGAAAGTCGTTCGCGATAACAACAAGCGGTACTTGATGTTTTGGGACAACAAGTTTATTCATTGCATCTGCAAAGAATATTATTGAGACCATGGAACATTCTATTAACATTGGTGAGGTATTGGAACTGCGGGTGAATTGGAACAACCATTGATATGTTGGGACGGACCGATGAGTTGCGACGGCGGATGCATTGGGGGTGGCGCATTAGAACGACGTCTTGATGCATTGAAACGGTGGGGTGGTGTATTGAAAAGGCGGTTGCTTGCATATATGTCAAGTTTGAAGTCTTTTGATCAAATGAACAAGAACACCAAGCCATGTCTTTGCAGAACCTTCTTGATTCTTTGCTATCATGCATCAACGTTATGGTGAATTGGTGACTAGTTTTCATCTTCTTGCTTGTATTTTTTTATTTATGGGAATGAATTTTACCAAAAAGATTTGCTTATATATTTCATTTGCTTTAATGGTATATCTTGAGGTTGGACTCTCAATCCATAGCCCTTTAATATTACTCGAATAATATAAGACTTTGGGCAACCTGCTACTCGTTTGACCCGTTCCTATTGATTTGATCCATTTGAGGTAAAAACACATCTCATAACGAGCTTTTCAAATGCAAAGGCGTTAACATTTCCACCTTTGAGTTTTTGTGTCCAAGAGGGTCAAACGGTTACCATGACACTATCTATTTGAAGCGTTGTTTTGTTTATCGATTAAAAGGGTCAAAAGTCATGGGTGGAAGTTAAATAATCTTGTATAGGGTTGTGGGATAGGAGCATACATCATACTTGGCCATCATGATCGTGTAATATAACAACCTATATGTGTTCGGTTCTCGATTAGTTAGTGTACCTTCATAGTCGTGGGGGCCGAGCGGTGGGTCCGTGGGTGCCGTGACACCTATAAATTTTTCGATTTATTGTTAATTTTAAGAAAAAGTATCGATTTTTCTCAAATGTATCTTAAATGACTCACCCATTGAAATTTGTTTTTGCTCTTATTTAGTTAGCATCTTAAACTCAATTATATTACGGTTAAAAAAATTTGTGCACCTATCATGTTTATTCTGGCTCCGTCCTGTTCATAGTAAAGCATCCTACATCCGATTTCTCCGTTTTGGCAATTTACTTACTAATACTATTTTTCATATGTGCAACATGTCACTAATCCTTATGATGTTTCTTTTATATATAATCTAAAGTATAGACATTTTGCACGGATATGCTTTTAGAATGTAGATTCTTGGCTTTCATTCATTACGGTAATATAATCGTTAGTGCCTCTCTAAGGACAAGTTCTCAAAGGTTTTGAGATTTTACCAATTGAAGGAAACGATTCCTTTCAGAATACTATCATTGCTAACAACAGGTTCCACCGGTCAAAAGTAAATCTGTCGACATATATAGTCAAGTGTTGAAATGTATAGATTTACATACATGTGAATGTCCGGATTCGAACTCGTGACCACGGGATTGCACACATTAGCGAATGAGAATTAAAGTTAATAATTAATGTTTATGTTTACGATTAATTATTACACATTAAGTCCGGTTAACGATCGTTAAGTATTTAACGGAAAAATGACTAACGACCGTTAAATGGAAAAGAGAAGGACTAGAAATGGAAACTTGGAAAAGTTATGGGATGGGCTTTGGGCTCTTCATGGTGGCCGGCCATAGGCTTCTCCAAGGCCATGTTCCCCTAACTTGTCCTCTAAGTTTTACCTACTAGTATATAAGGAGGGGTAGGTTCTAGGGTTTCACACACTTGTGCATTGAATTAACCCTAGATCTCTCCTCTTCTCTTTCTCTTGCATAGCTCGGCCGAACACCCCATTTGTTAGGGAGTTTGGTTTTGTTTTGCATATACGAGGACTTGTGTTAGATCTAGCAATCGCTTGATTCGTTTGGTTAATTCGTGTGTACAAGAACGTGGTTGTAAGACATTATTCTTACACCAATAAGTACTTCTTTGGTTTGCTTTGCTCGAGGGTGGTTTTGCTTTGCTCGAGGGATTTGAGATTCGCAAGAGGTACGTTACGCATACTTTCAGTTAATTAATTTATCTGTTATGATCTTAAGTCTTCCGCGTGTACTCTTGATGTCTTTATGTTTTATTATATTTTATATATCATAAACTCAACAGTGGCATCACGAGCCTTGTATAACAAGTAATTAATTACTGAAACACATAATTAAAATAAACATGAATGTGTTATTATTTGTATGCTTAGTTCTAGGGTTTGCAAAACCTAAACCCTAATTTTGAGGGGGGGCGTTTTTTTGGTGCCCTAATTAGGGTTTTGTAAACTATTGGTTTAATTGGATTAGAAACCCTAAGATGCATGCAACTTTATGTGTATATGCGTAACTTTGATTTAATTGCATTAATTGTTAAGTGTGATTTATATCCATGATAATTATCTGCATGTTTTATCATGGATCTGCTTTTTATTGTATGTCTTTCATGTTTTAAGTGATATACATTAAATAATGATAGATCTTAAATTGGGGAAGACCTCAATAATTATTAATTTTAATCAATTATGTGCTATGTGGTATATATTTAGTTTTGACTTACGCAATCGATGAATCGATGCATGTGGTTCACCTTGTACATAGATGAAAACGGGTGGAAGTCTTAATTAAATATATGCATATTGACGATATAAAATTGGTTATTAATAAGATTTATCAAAACCGTTTGCATGTGGCTATTTGATATGCATGACTTTTATTTATTATGTATTCATTGTTTATTTGTTTATTTTTATAAATACTTGCTTGTTTGTGTTTTGTAACAAGGGTATTTTAAAAGAAAAATAAACCGATCTAAACAATGGTGAAACATGTATTTTAAGAATAGTAATCATAATCGTTTAATTGATTGATGACTTTGGCACAAATGACCGAAAGGCTCACCCATGAGAATGAACTAATAAAAGGGGTTTAAAGAAGTGCGCACAATCACACCGAATGGATGTCTAAGGTTGTGCTTTAGCACGCACACGGTCCTCTCCCCTGTAAAGTTCGAGTGGAGCTACTTAGTAAGTCATTAAATGTGCAAGCTCATCTTAAGGCTAATTAGTATTGATTCCATGCGCCACTTAGGTGGTAATTATCCGAAACACTAAGTGTTTACACTTATGCAAAAGTACGGTATAATGGATGATAATTAACACTAATTCCTTGATTGGTGAACCCAATACCTCAATTAAAGTTTGATGATGAAAACTTATACATTAAAACAAGATATAAATGTTTTAATAAAACTATGCTACAAAGATGAATGCATGACATCTTTGTACATATTTGATTTAACATCAAAACTATTACCCTTTAAATTTAAGTTATATGCCATCCAACGAAACGGAAACACCTAAGATTACTTTCTATTTGCGTGAGAACGTGACTTAGATCTTAATCGAAGGGTAAAATGTCCACGTGTCGTGAGAACGGGCATGGACGATTTTGCAGTTTCTTAAGTTGGACAACTTAATTGAGTTAGGCAATGAGAACTGGCAACTCAAGGCATAAGATGGGATAAAACATGTTTACATGGCGATTGATATTGACTATATGTAAATCCCATAAATCTAGGAATTGCAATTGAAATTGGCAATTTAGCAAATGCTCTACCATTCTCAGATAAGGTTCATCACCAATGATCAACCGATGTGATGAGATTATGACATTTTGGATCCTAGTTTTCAATAAATATTAATTGGTTATATGAATATGAACCTTGGGTATTTAATTATTTATTGAAAGGAAAATTATCAAAATACTAATGATGGTTTTTGAACTTTTTACGTAGATGGCTCAATCGATAACACTATGAGCTTCTTGAGTGCAGCTTTCAAAGATATGATTGGAAGGGACAAGTCGATCGCCCTAATTTCAATGATTGGCATCGTTCACTTAGGATCATCCTTCGTGTTGCCAAAAGGGTTGAAATTTTGACTACACCTCTGCTCGAGCTCCTCCCAACACGGCAACCGCTCTTGAATTAGAGGCATATCGTGTTGAATATGAGAAGCACAATGATGTGGCGTGTCTAATGCTTTGGGATGTCCGCTCAATTGCAAAACAATTTGAGCACTATCCGCCTATGAGCATGCTAGATGAACTCAAACGAATGTTTGAGAAGCCACCAGCATTGAACCGTATGAACTTATTGAAAAGGTTCACATTGCAGTGCGAGGTTGGCAAATCTGTCTCCGACCACGCCCTGAGATGAAACATCACTTGGACCAATTGGAGAAACTTCGGTGTGGTTACTCGAACGATGTATGTGTCGGACTCATCAATCATTCCTTAAACAGAACGATTTGGTGATTTTGTCCGCAATTTTAACATGCATTGCACGGGGAAGACAGTGAATGAGTTACATGCAATGCTTGTAGACTACGAGAAGAGATTGCCAAAGAAGGCTCCTACACCTGTTGTGCTCGCTATACAGGGTGGTAGGGTGAATAAGCCTAAGCCGCAAGCAGATAAGAAAGGGAAAGGAAAAGGAAAGGGAAACAAGTTGTCAACCCACCAGCTCCTAAGAAGAACCACGAAAGAAAAAGGAGACTCCTAAGAAGGATTTGTCTTGCCACCATCGCAACTCACCAGTCACCGAAAGCGGGCTGCCCGCTTTATCTCGAATGAGTGCCTTGAAATAAAAATAAGATAGTGCCTAGCTCATCGGTATTTTTATGTTTGAATTATTTTCTTTTCCTCATAAGTTAAATTCACGGATATATGATACGGGATGTGGTACTCACATCCGTAATACATCGCAGGACTTAGAGGCGAAGAAGTCGACCTGTGAGAGAGATACTTGTGCGTTGGAAATGGAAAGCGTGCATTGCCGAAGCCATATGGACTTTTGATTTAGTGTTGCCTTCGGCTTAATTTTAGAACTAAATAATTGTCATTATGCACCTCTATTGTTAGGGGTGTCATTTCGCTTCTTTGTTAAAAGATATTGGTTTTGTGCACACTTTTACAAGTTATGGAATTTCGGTTTCTTTAAATAATGTTTTTACTTTAATGCAATTCCTATGCTTGGTGTGTTTGAAATTGATATGGATGGTTGTATATCCAATGAAAATAATTCGTTGTATAGCATTAGCAATAAGAGGAGCAAGTCGAACTGTGACTCTTCTTATCTTTGGCATTGTCGCCTTGCCCATATTGGCAAGAAAGCATGGAAAAGCGCAACACGATGGGCTTTTACGACGGTCAATGATGAATCATTTGACAAATGCGAGTCTTGCATTCTTGGGAAGATGACAAGGAAACCTTTTCACCACAAGTGGAAAGGGCTTCGATCTACTTGGATTGATACACACCGATGTGTGTGGTCCACTAGACATGTGTCAAAACGTGGTCTTGTCTACTTAACCTTTACGGATGATTTGATCGTTATGGTTATGTTTATTTACTTAAACATAAACATGAAGTCTTTGAAACATTTAAGGTTTTCAAAAGTGAAGTAGAATTACAACTTGGAAAGAAGATTAAAGATCTTCGATCCGATAGAGGTGGTGAGTATATAAGTCAAGAGTTCAAAGATTACTTAGGCGAGTGTGGAATTTTCCAAAGACTCACATCTCCTTATACTCCACAAAGAAATGGTGTATCTGAAAGGAGAAATCGTACCTTACTTGACATGGTACGATCAATGTTTGAACTTACGACTCTACCTTTTACTTTTGGGATTATGCCTTGAAACCGCTATTCGCATTTTGAATATGGTTCCAACTAAGAAGGTTGTTAAAACTCCATATGAAATATGGACCTGAAAAGCTCCCAACTTTTCTTACTTAAAGGTGCAGGGATGTGAAGCGTTTGTTAAACGTGACACACCGATAAGCTCCAAGCCGGATCCGTTAAGTGTATCTTTGTAGGATACCCTAAGGAAACTATGGGTTACTACTTTACTACCCAAATGAGAACAAAGTCTTTGTGGCTAGGTATGGAGATTTCCTTGAAAGGAATCTCATATCTCAAGAACTCGGTGGGAGAGTATATGATCCGGAATATGATCAAGAAGATACAACACCTTCGAAACCACTAGCCAACTTCAAGAAGAACACAAGCTTAGGTGCTCCTCCCGAAGTTGTTCCCATTCGTAGGTCTGAAAGGACTATACGTGCACCGACCGCCTATGTCTTAACGTAGAGGTGGAGGAAAATATAGTTGGGGATCTTAATGAACACGCTTGACTATAAAGGCGCCATGGTGATCCCGAGAAGGATAAATGGCGATTGCTATGAATGGGGAAATGCAATCCATGAAAGATAATGATGTCCGGATTGAAGTTGACCTTCCTCCCAAGGCTAAGGTCGTTGGGAGTAAGTGGATCATCAAAAGAAAACCGACATGGATGGCAATGTACACACCTACAAGGCTCGTCGGTGGCTAAAGGTTTTACTCAAACCTATGGCATTGACTACGAGACATTCTCTCCGTAGCGGACATAAGAGCTATTAGGATTCTCATAGCTATAGTCGCACACTATGACTATGAGATTTGGCAAATGGATGTCAAAACCGCTTTTGAATGGCCGTCTCAGATGAAGACATCTATATGGCGCAATAGGAAGGGTTTGTGAATCCATTATTTCCTAACCGTGTATGCAAGCTTAAGAGGTCCATTTATGGACTAAAGCAAGCATCAAGGCAATGGAATAAAAGATTCGATGGGGAAATCAAAAGTTTTGGATTTACTCAGAATCTTGATGACATATTAATCATGGGAAATCATATACCAAGTCTAAATGAGGTGAAAGCCTATCTTGGTAAATGTTTTCGATGAAAGACTTAGGGAAGCGATATATACTCGGAATCAAGATCTAAGGATAGATCAAGGCGGCTAATTGGTTTAAGCCAAAGTGCTTACATTGACAAAATATTGAAGAGATTCAATATGCAAAATTCAAGAAGGGTTTTTGCCAATGCAGTGAATCATGGTTTGAGCGACCAAGGTCGTGCTTCAACACTGCAGAGGTGGCGCGATGAAGAAAGTTCCTTATGCTTCGGTCAGTGGGATCTATCATGTACGCGGCACGATGCACTAGGCCCGATGTGGCGTTTGCTCAAAACTTGACCGGTCGGTATCAACACAATCCGGTGAAATTCATCGATCGTTGTTACATATTCTCGGCACCTTAGGCTACAAGAGATATGTTCATAGTATGGAGGAAATCCGAGCGAGCGTAATCGTCATTACAGTTCTCGCGATGCATCCTGGAAGTGTGACAAAGATGATCTGAAGTCTCAAACGGTTACATTTTGTCATCAATGGAGGTCTTGTGGATTGGAAGAGTAAGAAACACAACACTTATGGATGTCTCGCTGTAAAGTGAGTACATAGCGCCCGAGGTCGCCATGGAAGCTGCTTTGGATAAGGAAATTTGTTTCGGGGCTTGGTGTTATGCCGTCGATTGAACATCCTATTAAAGTATATTGTGACAATTCAATGCAATTACTTTTGCCCATGAACTGGAGTCATGAAGGGCACCGACACTATCCTAGACAATATCACTATGTTCGAGAGCAAGTCGAGATAGGTGAAATTGAGTTGCTCAAAGTTCACACGATGATAACCTAGCCGATCCGTTAACGAAGGCCTTGCACGGTGAAAACTTAATCATTTGTCGATAAGTTTGGACTTCGTTTAGCTAGTAGTTTCATGCCCATCTCGTGACTAAGTATTTTAGATAAAAGGATATTGTAAACATTATTATTGAAATGAAATAAAGTATTTTTGTTATGTTTATTATTCATTTATTATGATGTTATCCTATATTTACATGTTTAAATCCTTGAATAACTTAAGTTATTCTAAATAGTCCGTTGTCAATCAATAATATGGGAATGATATTGAATTAAGACAAATCTGAGTATTAGTTAGAATATACTTGAAAGTATATTGATGCGTAGCATGACTAATTTCAGATGATATTCAATGAATTGAATATAGGACTTATCCCACTCACATGATGATACTTTATGGATCTTTGTCATTAAGTATATCATGGATATTTATCCTCGACTTGAGATACAGAGATATGTCATGGATGTAGTGCATTTTGTGAAGCAATCTAACGCTACACGTAATCGGTAGTTATAAGGGTTGTTTTCGAAGTGTTGCGAAATTTATGAATCTCGCTTGTAGTCAAAATGGGATTTGTTTCCTTCAAATTTATTTTGAAGTATAATACTCTGGGCCCTCTCGTAGGATTGTTAAGATGTTTGTATGGCCATACCCAAGGTCTTCATTTAGAAGAATTGGTAATCTTAATAAATCATAAAGCGAGAAGCGAATAGTTAATTAAGAAATGAGTAAGATCCATATTCTTATTAACATGGTATTAGAAACAAAAGGATGAATATGATGATGAATCATCAAACTTGGTTTTCTCCGAAAACCATACACGAGTTGTCTTTGGGGCATTGGCGTGTTGCTAGACGCTAACCAATGTCATTTCACGTTTTGTAAACATATCCAGTGGGGCTGTTGGAAATGTATAGATTTACATACATGTGAATGTCCGGATTCGAACTTCGTGACCACGGGATTGCACACATTAGCGAATGAGAATTAAAGTTAATAATTAATGTTTATGTTTACGATTAATTATTACACATTAAGTCCGGTTAACTATCGTTAAGTATTTAACGGAAAAATGACTAACGACCGCTAAATGGAAAAGAGAAGGACTAGAAATGGAAACTTGGAAAAGTTATGGGATGGGCTTTGGGCTCTTCATGGTGGCCGGCCATAGGCTTCTCCAAGGCCTTGTTCCCCTAACTTGTCCTCTAAGTTTTACCTACTAGTATATAAGGAGGGGTAGGTTCTAGGGTTTCACACACTTGTGCATTGAATTAACCCTAGATCTCTCTCTCTTCTTTCTCTTGCATAGCTCGGCCGAACACCCCATTTGTTAGGGAGTTTGGTTTTGTTTTGCATATCGAGGACTTGTGTTAGATCTAGCAATCGCTTGATTCGTTTGGTTAATTCGTGTGTACAAGAGCGTGGTTGTAAGACATTATTCTTACACCAATAAGTACTTCATTGGTTTGCTTTGCTCGAGGGTGGTTTTGCTTTGCTCGAGGATTTGAGATTCGCAAAGAGATGCGTTCGCATACTTTCGCTAATTAATTTATTTGTTATGATCTTAAGTCTTCACATGTACTCTTGATGTCTTTATGTTTTATTATATTTTATATATCATAAACTCAACATCAAGAACATTTGGTAGCATTGATGATACTCTTAAATAAATCTATATTACTTATAAGGGTTTTTCTACCTTGTGCCCTAGGCTAGGGCACATGATAAGAAAGTAAAAAGTACATAAAAAGTACTCAGAGCCCCACAAAAAATGACACAATCACTTATAATTCTGAGTACTTTTTATGTACTTTTTACTTTCTTATCATGTGCCCCTAGGGCACAAGATAGAAAAACCCTACTTATAATGCACGAATGCACCTCACTCTTAATTTTAAGACGTACAAAAAATTAAGCATGGTTTACAACATTTTAATGCACCCAATTTTCAGAATTACAACAAAATAAGCATATTGTACAATAAAATAAAGCGTGGTGTCATTTTAAGACCAAAATTTTATCAAACAACATTAATGCTATTAAAACACCCTTTCACCAAAATTACAACCATTTAAGCACAATGTACAATAGCTACAACCAATTTTCGATTACAACAAAATAAGCATAGTGTACAACAAAATGAGCATGATGTAATTTTCGACTTACTTTCGAGACTAACAACATTAATGTTATTAAAGTGGTCAATGTTATTAATTACTATAATGACTACTACTTACGGAAAAGAAACATAGTGTACAACACTTTAATGCACATAATTTTCAGACGTACAAGACAAGAAGCATCAACAAAACACCACATTAATGCTGTTTAATGTAGTCAATTATTTAATTGGTCAATAAATACAATTAATACAGTTATTCAAACACCACTTACATAAGAAATACAAATTATCAATCATATTTTACAATCAAATTAAACACAATTCCTGCATTATAATAAAGCATATTATAGAAATATTCAAGCCCGAGCGAGCAACGGCGAACGAGCAACGGCCAATGGGCTTGAGCCGACCTTCGAGCCCGGCCAGCGCGACTGACCCAGCAGTTCGAGCCGAACGCGGCGCGGGTATCTGAAATTTTGATATCGATAAATTTATTATTAAAAAGAACATAATAAACTAAAATACATTATTCATCGAAAACTTTATTTCAGGGTACCCGCCGAGTAGTTAGTAAAGTATACACTAATAATGAATTAGCACAAGCAAGAAAATGGAAATTAGACACAACACTTGAAGTAGTGAAAGATTTATTAGCCTTTGTGACAAGTATCCTCTGCGGCACCAAGAGGGTTGGTGTTCTTTTTCTACACCAAGAGGGTTGGTGTTCTTTTTCTTCTGTTGTGCTGACCTTTTATGATGCTCTTTGCACATTTGCTCAAAAAAATCCATACGTGGCTTATATGCATCAGCCACCCGTCCCAGTGCATCAGCCCGTCGTTGCAATGCATCAGCCTGCCTACCCAATTCATTTGCCTGCAGTTCCCGTTGTCGCAATGTATTATTCTGCCAGCCCAATTCCCATGCACTAGCTAAACTTGCGATTGCATTATGCCATCCCAATTCTGCAGCCAGTTTTGATAATCTCTCCACGTGAGTTGTTGCCTCAAGATGTTGTTGCTTAATATCAGTGAGCTGTTTTAAGGCATAAGACTGCAGCTTCTTTGCATCCATCTGGCGTTCCCATTCATATGCATTAAATGCATAAAAACCCTCTTTGGTGAATGGAAAGTATCTAGTGGATGACGCCTGCATGAATGATACTAATAAATATTGACAACCAACTTATTCTACTTCTAACAAGAACTAAGGTTAGTTTTCTTGACAAAGAGATCATTTACCTTCTGATGAGCAGCGACACAAAGACGATCAGGTGCATAAAGAAGTTTAACATCCTTTGATGAGCATAAGGTCTTGCAATAAGGCACGCCTTCTCACGAGATGAACTTTGAAGAAGCCATGTCTTTATACATGATGACCCATACATGTGCCCACAAGGAAGACAACTGTAAACATAGATAAATCAGTTTAATAATATAGCCCGAAAGAAAATTTAAGATTGAGTAATAAAGTTAGGCTCTTTTTTTATGTATACCAGAGTTGATGATCTCCATAACTAGTCCAAGGATGATAGCAAATAGTGCAAACATCAAACTGACATCTAATACTCTTTATAGTTTTCTTTGGGTGACTGAGGTCATTGGTGGTCACCGTCACCCCATGCATTGTTTTACCATTCATAGGATCGATCCAACTCAGAACCGTAGGCGCGCCAACTCCTCCACTTCTTCCACCCCTCTTCATCTTGAACTCAATAACTTCTTTTCTTTGTTCTCATGTTCATATTCCGTAGATTCTTCTTCTTCTTCTTCTTCGCCTGAGCCCTCTATTTCGTTCCACTTATGTTCCAAGTCATCCATTCTTTATCTTGTTGTACAAGCTAGCCTCAAATATAGAAAACGACTCTAGAGTTATCTTATATATGGTAAGAATGAAGAACTAAAGTCGACTCGTAAAAAATAAGACCATCTCCCTTGGTCTTTATATTTGACTAGGGCTAGTCGGCTACAAATTAGCTAGATGGGCTTTTGGCTCAATTTTAAAACCTGAACTTGGGCCTTGTTACTATGCTAGTTCAGGCCCAACAATAAGTTTTGGAATTAAACAGTATAAGTTGTACAACTACAGAGTATTTAGTTTTTTTTTTCAACTTTTTTGTTGGCCATAAAAGTACGTTTTCTTAGATTCTACAATTTCTTTTACTTGGTTTATCACTCGTTAAGCTCGCGCAAAGGGGGTTCAAGGGGTGTGCAAGTCGTGCCGTCATACCGGAACAACGCACTTAAAAGGGGGTCACGGAGTATATATTTAACATATGAGTCATGTAATTCAAGTGTATATGCAATTTCTCTCTAATTTACCAGTGTAATAGGGTATTCTTGTTGTTATTGTCTAGGGTCACTGAAAACTATAGGACGGCCCTGAGCTCGCGCACTCACCAAATTAGTATACGGTTAGATTAAAAAAAAAAAAAAAGTACAATTATTACATTATTCCACGATAAAATTTTATTTTTATTTGTCATGAGTTTGTGACAAAAAGTGAAGCTATAATCTAGTTTAGTACGAAGAAAATTACTAGCATTTGGTCGCTACAGTTGGATATATGTTGATAGAAACAAAATTAGCTGACTACATTACAGATTCTATTTTAGTTATTCCTAAAGCTAAACCCATCAACTGTATGATATTATTTTCACAATCTAATGCCTAAATTTTGCACACAAATATATAAATTGTTTATAAAATTAGAGACTCTAACTTGTTTCAGGTATGTAAAGATTCTAGTAGTTCAATTTTGCCCATAAAGTAACGATTTTTCTTCATCCAAATCAAGAAAGAGAAGCTCAAAATAAAAAAAGCTTACAGATCTGATAAGGATGATTAATTACCGGAGTATCTTGGTGGAGAAGCAACAATTGGTGAAGAATTTCGTAGTAGAGAATCAAAAATTGGTAAAGAATCAGTGGATCATGAAGTTCAGAAAGTGGAAGGGATGGAGTCACCAACTAGCGAGTTTTATTCCATAAGTATGCTTGACTTTTTAAAACAAAGACACATGTATGCTTGTTTGAATATTTTATTCCAACAGTATGCTTGATTTATAAAAAAAATAGAAAATTAGTTTTCTCTCCTCTCCATTTATATCAATGCACCAGCCTCCATTGTTCTTAATTGATTTAAAAAGAAAGAACATAGTTTAGAAATAACTAACTATTTGTAATCTACATATATAATGTATTTTAAACTAATCAACCGTACATAACAATATGTTACGCAACTACTTATATATGTATTGAACAAATGACAACTATCATACTGTTACCCAACTACTTCATACAGTAACATTTTCATTTTCATTCTATTTAAACATGGTAATTATACGTTAATTATTTCAATGACTTTTATAAAATGAGCGGTGTTTATGATGTTTAATGTAATGTCAAGTAATTATTGATTATTGCTAGTTTGAATAACCAACACTTAGATATCTAAAAGCAAAGAGAAACGATACATGAACCTAAACTTAGACTTAAAAACACTTGTCATTCGGATGGGTTGTAAAATAAGTAGGTCCCTGTCTGCAACCATCAAGATGATGACAAGTGGTTTTAGGTCTAACTTTAGGCCTAAGTTTAGGTCCATGTATCATTTCTCAGAAGGAAAGAAAAATAAAAATGATAAGAGTGAGAAGAAACCACAACCACATATATAAGATGCACCTACAAAAGTAGATGCATCTCCCCTTAAAATTTTCCCTTTTATTTAAAATATGTGATTAGAAACATTTTTCATTCTTCTAATTTCAATGTTACTTCTCACTAGATCTCTTCCCTTACAATTGAACCCCTAACTTGTCGGTTGTTAATAGATTTTGGTAGTTTAACAGTGATTGTTTTTCATTTTGCCAAACATAAAAGTAGATAAAACATTTTAGAAAAGAAAGGAGTTACCGAGACTATTGGGGAGTTATTCTCACAAAGATGAGATAAAATCATATATAAACATTTCAGAAAAAGAACAATGGGCGGGAACATTGATGTAAATGGAGATAAAAGGAACCTAATTTTTTTTTTTTTTTTATAAAACAAGCATACTCTTGGAATACTATATTCAAACAGTCCTTCTTTTAAAAAATAAGCATACTTCTGGAATAAACTCCCAACTAGCCATGGAGTTGGATCTTCTATTGTTTTGACTTTTGAGAAGCAATGTGACTTGCACGTGATGTGCAATTTTATACCTCTATTTTTCAGTCCCTACTCGAATTCTCAAATGAAAAACACGGAGAAATTTTTGTGAACAAAACCCATTTCCATAGCAAATGAAGTGGAAATTAAAATCCAAAAGAACTAATTCTCGAGAATTATATCAGTTTCTCCACTTTTTTTCTTAGCGTACCAAACATGGGAGTTGAAGGCATTTCCATTTCTTTGGCCCCACATCTCGCTACCAAACACACCCAAATGTTATTGGTTCAAATATAGAATAAGTGGATGTAACTCGGGTGTTAAAAAAATCGGAAGAGCCGATCCGTTTGTTATTTATGAACGAGGAAAAAAATAATAACTAAATAACTTAAACAAAATAGGTGTATATCATGAGGCATATTAGTTCGGATAGCGAGAAAAGTAGATAATCGTCCTCGAGAGGCGGTTGGAGAGGCGGGTGGGTGCCTGTTTTATCGACCTGGTCCGCTATATCCGTTATTTACGGTTTGTATACCCATCACCTTTTGGCCGGGTTCTCATTGGTAAACATTTTACGTGCCGCGTGATCATGTTATTTAATTTTTTCACTACATGAGTCTACCCAAAGCGTGAACACTCTTTATCAAATGATGAAAACAATAAGTCGTTTTAAGTTAGAGATTAATATGTTGACGAAATTAGTTAAGTGGTTTATTAAACTTAAAGGGATTTAATCAAATGGTGAAACCAAGTTAAAAATGTTAAATCAAATGATCAAACAAAGTTAAGGTTAAAAACATTGAAAAAAAAGTTAAGTGGTTAAACGATAAGTTTTAAACCTTTGTTATAATTATTGATTTGCATTCCGGTGCTTATGAACATATGTATCTAGCGAATTCACAAAGATAACAAATAAAATTTGGCAAAATGTGTTGGTCATGTAGCTTGGTTTGATGGCAAGAGATGTATTTGTCATCCTATTGGTCCCAAGTTCCGAAGTTCAAATCATGTCATCAAACAATCTATAGATTTTTTTTTGTCATTTTTTTTCTTTTTTTTATTGATGCATTGGTGCTCGTCATTTTTTTTTTCTTCTTTTTTTATTGATTCATTGGAAGCCCCTATTGATGCATTGAAACTAGGGTGGCAATTCGTGTCGGGTTCGGATTGAAGGATTCGCGGGTTCATATATCTCAACCCAAACCCGGCCTGTTTAGTTAATTGTTTCAAGAAGTTCAACCCTAACATGAACACGTTTGTTAAACGGGTTAGTCGTATCGACCCACTTAAAAGTTGATTGAAATTTAAAGGTATATGGTAGAATTTAGAAGATTAATGTTAGAAAACCCAACACGATATATATGCTAAAGGCATAAAATCTTGATCGATGACATATAATAAGTTATAGACACAAAGTAGTTGAGTATTTTGATAATTGTACTAAATACATAATTATTAAGCGGGTTGGCGGGTTGGAATCGGGTTTAGAATTTTAGCCCAAACCTAGCCTCGTTTATTAGACGGGTTAGTTGTGTCGATCAAGTTTCAACTCAAACCTGCTTAGCCTCAACCCTAACATGTTTATTTTTGTGTCGTACTCGGGTAGTGTTTCGTGTCGGGTCAAAATTGCCGTCCCTAATTGGAGCGGCGAGGTGGTGTATTGAAAAGATGGTTTCTTGCATACAAGTCAAGTTTGAAGCCTTTTGATCAAATGTACGAGGAGCATTTGGCAAAACAAAACAAGAACGCCGAGCCATGTGTTGCAGCACCTTCCCGACCCCTGCTATCATGCATCAACGTTATGGTGAGTGGTGACAGTTTACATCTTCTCGCTTGTATATCTTTTTATTAATGGTATATCTTGAGGTTGGACTCTCATTCCAGAGCCCTTTTAAATTACAGAAACAATATTACTCCAGTAATAATAATCTAACAATTTGACTTTATCGATTTGTGGAGTTAATATGCGATAATATAAGACTTTATGCAACCTGCCAACTCGTTTGACCCATTCCCTTTGATTTGATCTATTTGAGGTAAAAACACAGCCCATAAAGAGTTTTTCATATGCAAAGGGGTTAAAATTTCCACCTTTGAGTTTACTGGGTCCATTAAGAGGGTCAACGGTTACCAAGACTTGCAGTATCTATTTGAAGCTTTGTTTTGTTTACTATTTAAAAGGGTAAAAAGCTAGTTTTGCTGAAGAAGTGAAGTGTGGCAATTTTGTTGGATAAATAATCACTTTTCAAACTCCCAGTATTGGCCGTAGCATTGTAGAAGACAACCAAAATATTTAGATCATTGCATTGACATTAGTTCATTACAAAGATTCTTTAAACCAAACTTGACCAATCCTAATTAATTTTTCTAAGACTTGCCTTCTAAACTTTCAGTAATTCCGGCCCTCCAGAAAAAATCTTTAAGATCCGCCACTGACCAAAAGGGTTTGTGTTCTTCTTTTTCTTCTGTTGTGCCAACATTTTATGACGCTCCTTGTACATTTGACTAAATAAATCCATTCGTGGCTTAAATGCATCAACCAGCCGTCCCAATGCATCAGCCCGTCGTTGCAATGCAACAGCCCGCCGGCCAAATGCATTAAGATGCAGTTTCCATGCACTTGCCAGCCGTGCGAATGTAGTAGCCTGCCATCGCAATGTTGCAGCACATCCCAAGTCCTCAGCCCATTGTTTCAATGCTTTGGCCCGCCGCAATTCCTCAGCCCATTGTATCACTCCCTCTGCTCGTTCTAATACATTAGACGCTTGTCTAAATAATTCGCCAAAGTTAGTCGCTGCATGAAGCTGCTTTTGCTTAATCTCATTGAGCTGTTTTAAGGAGTAAGATTGCAGCTTCTTTGCATCAGCCTGCCGTAACCATTCATACACTTTAAATTCATAAAAACCCTCTTTGGTGAATGGAAAGTGTCTAGTGGATGATGCCTGCATGAATGATAATAGTTATTGACAACCAACTTATTAGAGTGCTAGGTGAGGTGAGACCCAATATCACGTTATTGGTATGCCACCTCAGCGCCATATCATCCCCTCCTAATAACACACCAATAACTAAAACACCCCTCCTTCATAACACACCAATAACATGTTATTGGGTCCCTTTTAGGTCCCACAAAATATACCCACTCACTCACAACACACACAAAAAAAAAAAAAGAGAGCAAATGGCGTAAGCCATTGCAATGGCTGAAAACCATTTAAGTGACCATTGGCTTGCGGATGGCTAAAGCAACGGTAAGGGAATAACGTGTTATTGGTTTTGAAAGGGTACCAATGGCGTGTTAAAACACACCTCACCGTGCCCTCTTACAACAAGAACTCAAGGCTAGTTATTTTAACAAAGAGGTCAATTACCTTTTGATCTGCAGCAACGCAAAGGCAAGGTGCATAAAGAAGTATAACATCCTTGGATGAGCATAAGGTCTTGCATTGAGGGCAGCACTGTTGATTATTTGAGGTAAGTAACAGAAGAGTGTAGTGACAAAATTGAAATTAATAACGCGGAAAATCTTATCTTGGTTACCTTTCTACAAGATGAACTTTGAAGAAACCATTGCTTAATACATGACAATCCATACATGTGCCCACAAGGAAGACAACTGCAATAGATCACACAAAAAATAAAAAAGTCACATTCATTGACTAGATTTGAGAAAAGCAAACTTAAGATCTAGTAATAAAGATAGGTTGCTGGTTTATACTAGTACCAAATTCGATGGTCTCCATCACTCGTCCAAGGTTGATAACAAATAGTGCAAACATCAAACTGATATGTATTTTTCTTTGGGTGATTGAGGTCATTGGTGGTCACTATCACCCCATGCATTGTTTTACCATCGATAGGATTGACCCAGCTTGAAACCTTAAGCGGCGTCAACTCTTCCACTTCTTCCACTCCTCTTTGTCTTCATCTTTGAATTCACTAACTTCTTTTCTTTTTCCTAAGTTCATAATCCGAAAACATATCTTCTTCATAATGGTATACCTCCGAAATTATTGTAGTCCGTGTATGATCTTCCTCATCCATTCTTCTTATTAAAAATTTGGAATTTAAATAACTATATTGAAAAGAGCCTGAGATTTTTTAATATATATGGTAGTAATCTGAATTAGAGTCGAAAAGAAGAGTACCTAATAATTTCTAAACGAAAAATTACACGTTTGGTCGCATGGTTTGCTCAGATTTCATTTTAGTCTCAAAGTCGTTTTAGTTACACGGATATACTTATTTTGAAACTTTGCACTCATTTAGTCCCTATTTTGGATGGGCGTTAGTTTATCTCATTAAGTGTTTGCACCGTTAGTCCATCCGTTAAGATTTTTTTGCACCGTTAGTCCTCAATTTTAAAATGAATTAAAGACTTGTTTTTATTCGTTTCGTCCATTTATTTTACGTTTTCGTTCATTTTTATTACGTTTCGTCTTTTTCAAGTTTTCGTAGATTTTTTTACGTTTTAGTCCAGTATTTTCATGTTTCCGTCCGCTTTTTTTTACGTTTGCGTCCGCTTTTAAACGTCTTCATCTTGTTTTTCGTTTTCATTTGTTTTTATATGTTTTTATCCTTTTTTTTTACGTTTTGTCCCTTTTTTAACGTTTTCTTCCATTTTTTACGTTTTGTTTGTTTTTTACGTTTATCCGGTTTTACGTTTTCATCTATTTTTAACTGTTTTCATCTGGCTTTTTAAGTTTTCATTTGTTTTATACGTTTTGGTCCATTTTACGTTTTCGTCCATTTTTTACGTTTTATCTTTTTACGTTTTCGTCTATTTTTAAACGTTTTCAGCTGTTTTTTACGATTTCATTTGTTTTTATACATTTTAGTCCGTTTATTATGTGTTCGCCCATTTTTTACGTTTTCGTCCATTTTTTTAGGTTTCCATCCATATTTTATGTTTTATCCTTTTTACGTTTCGTCCGTTTTAAGCGTTTTCATTTTTTTACGTTTCGTTTTGTTTTATACGTTCTAGTCCCTTTTTACGTGTTCGTCCATTTTTACGCTTCGTTTGTTTTTACGTTTTCATCATTTTTAACGTTTTGTCCTTTTTATGTTTAAATCTTTTTCGTTTTTCCATTTTTACGATTTCGTTTGTCTTTATATATTTTGTCCATTTTACATTTCCGTCCGTTTAAAAATGCATCAAAACGTAAAAAAAAAAAAAAAGCTATCAAAACGTAAAACATACAACGGATAAAATGGACAAAACGTCATAAAATGTAAAAACATCTGGCGTAAAAATAGACAACACGCAAAAAACAGACGAAAACGTAAAAGATATGATTGTTTTAAAAACGGATCAAAATGTAAAAAATGACTAAAACAGACAAAAACGTAAAAAAACGGACAAAACGTAGAAATCGGACAAAACGGATAAAAATGGACGAAAACGTAAAAACAGACTAAAGCGTATAAAACAAACGAAAAGTAAAAAAAGATGAAAACGTTTAAAATGAATGAAAACGTAAAATAGAGACAAAACATAAAAGAAAATGATGAAAAGGTAAAAAAAAATAGACAAACACGTAAAAATGCAGACAACGTAAAAAAATGACGAAACCATTAAAAAAACATATGACAATGTTAAAAAACGGATAAAAACATTAAAAAGGGACGAAAACGTAAAAAAATGACGAAAAAGTATAAAAACGAACACGTAAAAAAAAGAAGACGAAAACGTAAAAATGAATAAAAGAGTAAAAAAGAAGACGAAAACGTAAAAAAATGAATGAAAATGTTTTAAAACGGACGAAAATGTAAAAGCGACAAAACGTAAAAAAATAACAAGGAGTATAAAACAAACGAAACGTAAAAAACATATGATAACGTAAAAGCGGATGACGTAAAAAAGTGACAAAAACATTTAAAAAAAAAGCGGTTGAAAACGTCTTAACGGACGAGATGTAGAAAAGCCGACAAAACCATAAAAAGGACGAAAACGTAAAAATACCAAGAAAACGTAAAAATTCTACAAAAGCGTGAAAAATGGATGAAAACATAATAAAAGCGGTAAACGTAAAAAGATGGATGAAAACGAATACAAACGAGTTTTTAATTCATTTTAAAAAATGAGGACTAACGATGCAAAAAATCTTAACGGAGGGACTAACGATGCAGACACTTAACGGATAAACTAACCGCTCATCCAAAATAGGGAGTAAATGAGTGCAAGGTTTCAAAATTAGGTATTTTTGGTGTAATTAAAACGATTTGGGAACTAAACATGAAATCTGAAAGAATATATATGACCAAACGTAATTGTTTCTTTCTAAACGGGTAAAAACTAGGAAATAGCTTGATGGACTTTTGGCCCAAATTTCTAAACCTGGACATGCGCCTGTGCTCTAAGCTAGTTCAAGTCCAACAATGAAGTTAAAGTCTTTAACCTTTTTTAAGCCATAAAAGTTCCAAGATTTACAGCCAGAAACCTAGCTTTTTGTATACACTTCGCACAATTTAAACTACTAATTTGCCACTAACAAATTTGGACATTTGTTCTGCTTTGAACTGAGAAAGGATGCCACGGATGTTTTAGTCAAGACAACTCCTCTTTAAGAAGGCTGAATTATAATAGTTTAGTTGCTTGACCCGTCAGAAAGAAGCAAAGTGAAAAAGAAAAGGAATCAACAAGAGATATTGTATACTATACTAGGCGGCCAACAGTTATAAGTGCGATATTATGGTTAAATGCTTCGTGTAACGTTTATGCATAAAACATGAAATAATTACAATGTAATTGCATTTTCCTATTGCCATAACTTTTACAATTAAAATTAAAATATATAATATCGCAAGATACTTTTTATTAGTCATGTAGGTAAGGCTAAATACAATGAGTCGGTTGACCCAAAGGGTTGTGTAAGGTTGAGGCTAGGTTGCCCCATTGTGGGGGTGGGTTGTGATCGGTTGTGTTGAGCAAATTTGACAACCTAGTTCGTCAATTCAATCGAGTTTCTTTTCCAATTTTGTGTACCATTTGAAGATTAAAAAAAAAAAATCAGTCACCACCATCGCAAGAATCTGCGTCGTCGTCGGATCGTCGGAGAGAAAAGGCGATGTGACGTGATTGAACCAGGTTCATTGTTGTGTTAGCTTATATTCGTTATATGCACATGTTGGTTAATGCACTACCAAAGAAGTGAAACAACAAACGCAATTAGTTGTTATTTAACGAACATGAACCAAATAAGCGAAACAAGAAACTTATACGATAATAAAATATCATAATGGGTATGTTTTGTGAAATAAATTCGGGGCTAAAATTGTGGTTGGGGTTGAGGCAGATATTATCGATCATAACCCAAGTTTATATTTTGTAAAATTTGTTTGAAAATTAGTTGAAGCTAAAGCTTATTAATGTAAAATCACATAAAAATACATCAAATTAAATTCACATGTATTTTCAGCTTTTACGTGATAATTCATTATATTTTAAGAGGTATTTAAGTAAATTAACTATGCATGAGCCCCTTTCTATGGGCTTAGGCTTATGGAGGCTTGTGACTTTTTTATAAGTCGTAAGCCTCCATAAGTATGTGTTACAAACGAGACTTATTTTATAAGCCAAATTATTTCAAAAGCCCAACCTCTTATAAGTCTTCATAAGCCCTTCGCCAAACATAGCTAACATACTAATCTCATTATTGTTTAAAGCTTGTTCAACAATAACATTAATATTTTTTTTTGTCACTCATTTCCATCAACTTATAAACCAAGAATTAACACAAGAGTAAATTAAAAGCTTATGGTGTGTTATATAGTAGACATGAGGACTTTTTTTTAAACTATTAATGTCAGAATCAATAAAATTCTCTTTTGTTAGGATATATATAGTAATGAGGTGAGATCAATGGAAAACAAGTCTAATCAAAAGAACAAATTATAAGATTTCAACCATTCATTTTCTTTTCATCTAATAGCAGCCGTGTATGGCAATTAAAAGAGCACATAGAGATTGGCTCAATTATAGAAAGTTGATATTTTAAAAGTCGACAACTTGTGATCATTGAAGAATAATCGTGTATAGCAATTGAAAACACATAAAGATTTACCGAATTTATAAAGTAGACATACCTTTAGTACACCCTGTTGAGCGGTTGAGCCCATCTTTTCTCTTTGTTAAACCTTGTTATATGTTATTTTGTAATACCTATACACCCAGCCTACTCTGTAGATTATTTTTGAAGTATATAAAAATGGTTTGCTAGTTGTTTGCTTGGTTGAATTGGGGGATTTGTTGGTTCAAGAATGAAGTTATGAAAAAAATGTGGATCATGTGACTAATTCATGTGACTAATTTTATGCCTAATCTATTCATCATGTGACACTTGTATTCCACTTATTCTCACTCCTTTTATTTACCATTGATTTAGCTATGTATTACAAGATTCTTCTTAGGCATAAAATTAGGCACATGAATTAGTCATGCCAATCACTACTCTATAGTTTATATTTATGTCATTTAGTTCAAAAATAATAAAATCGAAAAAAATTAAAAGAAAGATTTAACATGACAAAAACTTTTTTACATATAAGTGATCAATCTCCACTTTACATTTTTATTAGATTTAATGGAAGAGATTAATCCCAACAATTAAAAAAACTCATTTTCATCCTTTTTTTGCAAATATAAATATCTTTCAAACCGTTAATCGTCAAGCGAAAAAAAAATATACCATTACGATGAGCATTTAATTATCTTTCCATAGATAGGCACTTTGATATACTTTCGACAAAAAAAAATCATGTTTTTCACGTTTTTTTCGTTTTTTTTACGTTACTGAAATTTGCATGAAAAATCATATATGATTTAACACTAATTTGAATACCACATGTGATATTAGTGTTAAATCACTTTCTTTTTTTTGAACGGTTAGATTATATATAACTAGCAAGAAGCTAGAAAAAGCAATTACATAATAGAGTTAAGTAATGGGTTTTGGATCCAACTCGACCGAGAAACCTTACAATTTCTATTTCTAGAAGAATACCACAAAAACGAAACATCGACAATTTGATCTAATAAATCTTTTTGAAGCATCTTCTTGTCCCCGAAAATTTTGTTGTTACGAAACTGCCATAACGTCCAACAACTACACCCAAAATAGATTGCAGAATACTCTTTAAAGGCTGAACTAAGACGTGCATGATCAAGCCAACCGAATACATCATTCAGGTTGTCCGAATCTGGAAGAGGAAGATCCATCCATTTGTAGACAAGACGCCAAACTGAAGAAGCCAGATTGCAAGACCAAAGAAGATGTGAAGAGGTCTCAGGAGAAGTGTTGCAAAGAGGGCAGAGAAGGGAAGGAAGCTCGAAACTTTTCCTGCTTAGATTCCACCGTGTAGGAATTCGATCTCTCAAGATACGCCAAACCAAAATATTAATTTTTCTAGGAATGAAACGACATCATCTTGTCTAAATTCGGGGATTCTGGAAGAGAAATTGAATCAATATAAATCTGAATGTCTTTAACAGTGAAGGTATTCGAACCTATTAAACTCCATTACCAAGCATCTTGACCTTCTGATAATTGAGCATTCCCTAACATAGAGATCAACGAATCCAATTGGGAACCAGTAACTCCTCCATGAAAATTACGCGTCCAACACCAAACCCAACCATTTTGCCAACTGTCTCGAACAAGACAATCTTTGTTTGCTTCAAGACAAAAAGACGAGGAAATTGGCGCTCAAAAGGGATGTCACCAAGCCATGCATCTCTCCAAAATCTAGTAGTTGAACCGTCTTTGACTTGACGTTTAATAGAAGAATGAGGGATGATGCCTTTGTTATGCATGTCGTTGATTGCCCCCACAATCCTAGACCAAGTACCAGAACCTCCACATTGATGAAAAAACACAGAATCGATCGTGCCGTATGAACCATGATATTCTGAAATGACTTTGACCCATAGAGCTTGAGGACTATTAAAAAATCTCCGTCTCCATTTTTGGAGGAGAGAAAGGTTTAAAGCCTCAAGAGAACCAATACCAAGACCACCTTTCAACTTTGAAGCTAAAATCGACTTCCAAGAAATCCAAGGAATTTTTTTGATCCCATTTGTGCAACCCTAAAAGAAATTGGCTCGTAAAGATTCTAGGCGCTTGTTAATCTGCTTAGGCATAGGAAAAAGAGAAAGATAGTAGACTCCAAGAGAACCTAACACCGAAGTGATCAAGGTAGATCTACCACCGATAGAAAGCATATTTTCTTTCCATTTCGATAATCCCTTTTTGAACTTATCAGAAATAGGATTCCATTCTTTAATTCTCGACATGTTAGAACCTACCGAAATTCCCAAATATGTAAATGGAAGATGTTAATACAAATATCGTCATTAAACGTTATTTATATTTTTGATCTTTACCTAAGTTTTCTTAACAACAAAAGTAAATTTAATTTGTATAAAAGCTTAAAGCTTGTCAAGTTTAATAGATATTAAAACAAGCTTTTTCAAACAATATATTCATCATTCAAGGATTTACATTTATGATTAGTGGCATCTTGATATGACTCTAATCATTATGTATGATAGTAGTTTTTAGAATGTGTTAGGTTCTTAAAACCAAACACTACTTAAGTACTTGCATATTTCTAAAAATAGAAATACAACATATGACATCATGTGATGCATCATGGAAATCATTGGAAGATTTCATTGGATATTTTGTGTGGATTTGTACTCTTCATATATTGCACAATCTCACTTAGATATAGTTGACTTTAGCAAAGATTTTGATATCTTGGTCATCGGACACAGCGGTACCAAAATGGTACAGGCGGAACCCTTTTAAGGGTTCCGTGGTCCGTCGGATCGCTCACATCCATTTTGGCTATAAATAGCAAAGCCAAACCAAGTAGTTTTTCATCCCTTTCTATTATACTCTCATACATATCTTCTCTCTAACCTTTCTAACTCAGTTTCATATCATAGTAGTGATCTCTTTTGTAGCAAAGAAGATCAAGTCACATTCAAGCTTCAAACGAGAAGTTGGAAGTCTTGTTTGTTTAGTGTTGTATGATCTAGTGTTGATTCATACTTCATTGTTGTATTAAACCATCATAATCTTGTGAGTGTGAGTGGTTAGTATTTTAGTCCTCAAAATACATTGTGTGTGGGAGTAGTTGTACCCTTGGAAAGAACTCGACATCTAGCTTAGTGTCGGAAATAGTGTAAGGCGAGTGTAAAGGTTTTCTCCGCGGTGAAAGGAGCTTGTTGACTAGTGAAGTTAAACTCTCGAGTGTGAGACTCGGGGAGTGGAGTAGGGCAAGGAAAAAGAGTCCTTGTAGACCGAACCACTATAAACAACTTGTTGTGGTTTGATCATTTCTTTCCTTATTTACTCTTTACATATTGCTTGCATATTTCATTAAAATATCTAAGATCAATATCAATTGATCTTTTCAATAAGTTTCAAAACAAAGTTTTAATCGGTAAACTATTCAACCCCTTCTAGTTTTCTACAATTGGTACGAGCCTCGTTGCTCAAGAATTTCTAAAATAATTTGTATTTTATAAACTTGAAATGATCCATGGATTACGAAAATTTTAAAGAAGGGCAATCTATGCAAAGACCACCACTCTTTGAAACCAATGGATTTATCTATTGGAAAATCGTTTGAAACATATGTAAAGTCAAAAGATATAGATCTTTGGTTTATTATTGTTAAAAGGATTTTAGTTCTACTACAACAGGACATTTCGTTGATGAACAAAAGAAATTAGTTGCTAAAAATAATGAAGTTAAAATGATGCTTTACAATGCTTTACCTAGAAAAGAATATGAAAGAATTTTTATGTGTGAAACCGCCAAAGATATTTGGGAATCTTTGATTATTACACATCAAGGTAATTCACAAGTCAAGGATAACAAAATTGATCTTCTTGTTCAACAATATGAACAATTTGTTATCCCGAAAGATGAAACCATTGATTGTGGATTTGCTCGCTTAATACTATTATTACATCACTTAAAGCACTTGATGAATCTTTTCGTAGTAAGAACTTTGTCGGAAATTTCTTAGAGCACTCCATCCCAAATGGAGAGCTAAAGTGACCGCTATTGAAGAATCAAAAGATCTCAAAAATGTCACTAGGCGAGCTAATCGGTAACCTCAAAGTACACGAAATGGTGATGGAGAAAGATTCGGAGATCATCAAAGGAAAAAGGGAGAAGATCAAATCCGTTGCTCTAAAAGCAAAGGCGGAATCAAGTGATGATGACGAATCTTGCTCCGGTAGTGAAGATGAGGAATATGCCATGGCCTTTAGAGATTTTAATAAGTTCTTTAGAAGAAGAGGAAAGTTCGTAAGACAACCTCGAGAAGAAAAGAAGCCATTCCGAAAAGATCGGGATGACAAAAAGGGTAAAGGTGAAAGAAAGTGTTTTAGATGTGGTGATGCAAATCATCTCATAGGAGAATGTCCCAAGCCACCTAAAAGCAAAACTCAACGAGCTTTTGTAAGTGGTGCTTGGAGTGATAGTGAAGACGATGAAGAATCAAGCAAGGAAGATATCGCTCTAATAGCACATGAGTCAAATGAGGTACTTTCCGACTCTTCTTACTCTTTTGTTGATGATGACACTTTGCAAAAACATATATAATCAATTGTGTGAGCTAAGTCTAAAAATCATAACTAAAAATAAATTTTTAAAAACTAAAAAGGAATTTTGGAAAATGAAGTTTATGAGTTAAAAGAAAAAGCAAAACGACTTGAAAAGGAAAGGCAAATGACGATGGTTGTAAATCATGTCAAGAGCTTAATCTTGAAATAGAAAACTAAAGCTCGCACAAGATGTTTTAATCGAAAATAATTCTAAATTTAAAAGGTTTAACAAAAACATCGCTCTTGCCGATGAAATAGTTAAAATCCATAAAACACCAAGAGACATGAATGGGCTAGGATTTAATGAAGTATTAATTCCAAAGAGTCAAAATAAAGCGGCCGAAAGACGAACAATCAGTCAAAACTGCTGAAGATGCAGACGGACCGCACGGAACCAAAATAAGGGTTCCGTCCAGGTGAAACAAATGGTGCCGTGGGTACTTGAGGAGAGATGTAATGTTCGTAATCTGAACCGTCTTGAATTTGTCAAGTAACAAAGAAAACCAATGATAGTGTTAAACTAAAACCACCGTTACATCGGAGTAGGACTTGCTAAAATGAATTTAGATAAAAAACTACTCAACAACGATATAAAGCACCTTTTGCCAAACGCCCTTTCCTAAGAGCAACCACAACGCATAACCCAACTACCAACACAATGGTTGGAATCAAAACTTCCTAGACCATATCAAACTCCATATTACATGTCATGGAACTCTTTCCCATCATTTCCATACATGAATCAAATAAATGGCATGTTTAACCCAAACGGACCCATGAGATATTGGGGACCAAATGCTTGAGTTATTTACTTCTTAGGTATGCTTGAAAGTTGGATTGGAACTCGATGAATGGATAAAAGATAGTGGATGCTCACGACACATGACGGCAACAAAGTCTCTTCTCATCATACCAAGAGTATGACGGAGGTAATGTCACTTTTGGTAGCAATCTCAAAAGCAAAATCATTGGCAAAGGTACGATCGCTCATAACTCCCTAACTATTGAAAATGTTGCTCATGTGGATAGGTTAGGATTTAATCTACTTAGTATTAGCCAATTATGTGATAAAAGTATAAAGTACTATTTGATGAAAATGGTAGTAAAATACTAAAAGATGGTATCACCATAGCTAAAGGAGTTAGGAAAAATAACATATATGTCATGAAGATAGATAAAACATATAACAACAAACTTTGTTTAACAACATTAGATGATAGCTCATCTCTTTGGCATAGACGCTTAGGTCACGCTAATATGAGACTTATACAAAACCTATCTTCAAAAGAACTAGTTAGGAATTCACCAAAACTAAAATATGACCAACACTTTTGCGACGCTTGCAAAATTGGTAAACAAACCCATAGTAGTCACAAATCTAAAATATGGTGTCCACATCTAAGTGTCTAGAATTATTACATATAGATCGGACCATCCGCTATAAAGCTACGGAGGCAACTTATACACTTTGGTCATAGTAGATGATTACTCAAGGTTTACTTGGACGTTGTTTTTGAAAACCAAAAATGAAGCTTTTGATAAATTTGAAATTCTTAGCAAGAAAATTCAAAATCTACTAGGTGTTAAAATTGTGTCGATCCGAACGGATCATGGTCGTGAATTTGACAACGAAACTCAATTTGGAAACTTTTGTAATACAAATGGTATAACACATAACTTTTCCGCTCCAAGAACACCTCAATCAAATGGAGTAGTAGAACGTAAAATAGAACAATTCAAGAAATGAGTAGACGATGCTTAATGAACAAAACATTCCTCAAAAGTTTTGGTGCAACGCTGACACTTCTACATATATTTTGAATAGAGTTTTAATACGTCCTTTCTTAAACAAAACACCATATGAGCTCTACAAAGGTAAAAAGCCAACTTTAGGATATTTTAGAGTCTTTGGTTATAAATGCTTCATTCTTAATACTAAAGACTATCTCACCAAGTTTGACCCAAAGTCTTATGAAGGTGTATTTCTGGGTTATTCTCAAACTAGCAAAGCTTATATTGTCCTTAACAAAGAAACAATGATAGTCGAGGAATTGTTGAATATAACATTTGACGAAAGTCCACCTCCCTCTAAGACATCACCTTTGGTAGATGATGACTCAGTTGAAAGTCAAATTAATGATAACAAGGAAGATGAACCATTAAATAAGGAAATTATAAACATCAAGGAATCTAAAAGTCATCCTTTAGAAAAGGTCATAGGACAACTTAATCAAAGAACCTTAAGGTCACAAGCCCAAAATCAAAGTAATTATTTTTGTTTCGTATCCACCATAGAACCGAAAAACATAAATGAAGCAATAAAAGATGAATCTTGGGTAATTGCTATGCAAGAAGAATTAAACCAATTCGTTAGGAATGATGTTTGGAAATTAGTTCCAAAACCTAAAGATCAAATCATAATTGGAACGAAATGGATTTTTCGAAATAAAATGGATGAAAATGGTATAGTATCTAGAAACAAAGCTAGGCTTGTTGCACAAGGCTATAATCAACAAGAAGGTATTGATTATGATGAAACTTCTGCTCCGGTAGTTAGACTCGAATCTATTAGAATATTACTTGCTTATGCATGTGCATATGATTTTAAATTATTTCAAATGGATGTTAAAAGTGCTTTCCTTAATGGGTTTATTAACGAAGAAGTGTATGTTGCTCAACCTCCCGGTTTTACCAACTTTGAGAAACCACATCATGTCTTCAAACTCAAAAAGGCATTGTATGGTCTTAAGCAAGCACCAAAAGCTTGGTACGACCGACTTAAGACTTTTCTTATTGATAACAAATACTCTATGGGATTAGTAGATAATACTCTTTTACCAAGAAAAGGAATCACATATTATCATTGTTCAAATATACATTGATGACATTATATTCGGATCAACTTGTCAAGAGCTATGTGATGATTTCTCTAAATCATGCACGACGAGTTTGAAATGAGTATGATGGGTGAGTTAAATTTCTTTCTAGGACTTCAAATTAAACAACTAGAAGATGGCATATTTTTAACCGCCTAAATATATAAAAGACATGCTTAAGAAATTTGGTCTTGAAGATTCCAAACCAACTAAAACACCCATGTCCTCGGACACCAAACTCACCAAGGACGAAGAAGGTGAATCCGTAGATAACACTAAATATAGAGAATGATTGGTAGCCTACTCTATCTTACGGCTAGTAGACCCGACATTATGTTTAGTGTTTGTCTATGTGCTCGCTTTCAAGAAAACCCAAAGGCATCACACTTAGAAGCCTTAAAAGGATCTTTAGATACATTAAGGAACAACGTGTTTAGGATTATGGTATCCCAAAGGAACGGTGTAGAAACCATAGTGTATGCCGACTCGGATCATGCCGGTGATTATGTCGATAGAAAAAGTACAAGTAGTATTTGCACTTTTGTTGGACATTGTCTCACCTCATGGTTTGCAAAGAAGCAAACGACCTTAGCTATCTCAACTCATCAAGCCGAGTACGTCTCAAAGGAAAAGCATGTCAACAAGCTCTTTGGATGAAGCAAGCTCGAGATTACGAAATTCATCTCAACGATATTGTGATACTTTGACAACAAAGGAGCCATCGATCTCAAGAAGAATCCCGCTCAACATGCTCGACAAAGCATATTGAAATCCGTCATCACTTTCTTCGCGACAATGTTCAAGGGAAACATCTCAATCGAGAAAGTATCCTCCGAAGACAACATTGCCGACATCTTAACTAAGCCTCTTAAACGAGAACCTTTAATCTTCTTAGACTTGGTTTAGGGTTAATGGAACCAAACATGTAGGATAAACATAGCCCAAAACATTAGAATAGTCAAAACAAAAAATTTTGTCTTGTACACCCATCAGAAATACGGCACAAACGACAACAACGACGGAACCAAATATTTGGTGTCGTCTCGTCCGTGGTGTCTCTGTACAAAACCGCTATATACTAAACATCCTCTTCCTCAAAACTCACTTAACCAAAACGTAAACATTAAACCAAGCTCATTATTGACACCTTTCCACTCACTAATCATCAAGATAACATCATTGTAAGTATCCTAACTACATTTTATCTCTTAATTCTGAGTCTAGAATTCTTATTTATGCACAAAACTATCACAAATCATTACATGGGGTTTTATGTATGCTTTTATACCAAATATGAATTCAATTGGCAAAATGCATAACTAGTCATTGAAATTAGGTACTACATTATCATATTGCATAAACAAATCATGCTTCCCACTAATTAATAGATAATGAATATAAGGCCTTATTCAAATAACCAAACACCCCATGTCAAAAGTTTTGAAAAGCTTCTCACTTGTAGGAAAACAATTTTATTTTCATTGCTAATACAAATAGAAACGTTAAATTTTCATCGAGTTGCATGCTCTTGAATACTAAAGGTATTGCATAACTAATATGCATTCCCGGGTATATTCAAATGAAGCCACATTGAATTAGGAGCATTCGAGTTATCTCAAGGTATTTGCCAAACACCCCACTAAAACCATTTTTTGTGCATAAAATGAGTCGAGATAACAAGAACTCCAAATTGTTTCATATAGGCACACACTATAACCAAAACGTTAAAGTTTATTCTCATTTTAACATATCAATTCTTGTCCTTAGGAATAACCATGGTAGCCAGAAGATTCTATGATCACAAAGACACCCTTAACTACATTCCCAAACACCACAAAACCAAAGGACTTACCAGGATCAAGTAGAAATATTTAAGGGTCTAGAATCAAGGTATTTCCATGAGGTAGAACCATTCACTCATCCTTCCTTGAAAATACCAATCTTCGTGAAGAACTAGCCGCCATTCAATTCGATTGTCTCCTTGACATCGATGAACCAATTTGTCCTAGGTTTGTGTTAGAATTCTATGCTAGTGTGTCCAGCTTTAGTGATGAAGACGATGATGAATTTTGTCTTAGGTTTAGAATTAATCAAAACGACTACACCATCACATTAGCCGACTTTGCTCGAGTGCTAGGAATTCCCAACCGAGGGACTTATGTCTACTCGGATAAATGGTCACTCACCGTTCTTGATGCAATCAATGACCGATTCTTCCTACCAAACCCGTTTGGCCGATAAGGATGTTATCCGTGAACACTATGTAACCCAAAGGGTGATACAACCCGTGTTACCCGAAAGGGAAAAGAGGTAAACCGAGATCCATATAGAATGGAGCTAAATGAACTTAAACCGAATTTAAGAAATGGGAGGAGCTACTTAGAGCTAACGCTATTAGCACCATAGGAAATAGGGATCACATAAACGCTTGCCTTTGTCACATGCTCTATAACTTGTCCACCCGACAACCATTCAATTTAGCCTACTACGTCGCTAGGAGAATGATTGATATTCCAACTCAAGGATCGATTGCTCTTCCATACGGGATGCTTCTCACCCGTCTCTATAGAAACTTTGCACCAATTCCACCAACCCCAAAAAGGATGCACATTCACTATGAACTCATCCCTCACATCTTTGTACCTTTGAGTGATGAACGAGTTGCTAAGACAAAAGGCAAGAGAGCAAAACCTCCAACTCCATCATCATCATCATCATCAAATAGCTCCGAGAATGGTCTTCCAAGCTCGCCTCCCACCTCATGGGTACTATGCGTCTCTTCCCGAGATTGAAAATGAATCGGTGAATTCAAGCAAACTAAGGGAATGTTCAAGTGCCTTGGTAGGATGATGAACAAGATTTAAAAGAAGTTGGACAAATGAGGGTACTTTAAGGAGTGTTTGGAACAATACATTATCGTTAATGTTTGATACTATTTAGTTGTTTTTATTATGTAGAATGATAATATAACTTGAAACAATGATGTATGCTAACAATCTTATGTAGGGGGATATAGCACAAGCATGTTATCAATTTTACCCATTTTCACCATAATGTGAAAATCACTAGGCCTTGCTCAAAATACATGCTCCACTATGTTTATATATGTGTTATTTGCTTTTCCTAACTAGAAATGTTTAGTGTAACATCTCTTGAGAAAAATTTCGTGTTCGGAAAAGTTCCCACACCTAAAAACTCACTGCTACTTTTCTCAAGACTATTACGGATCGACGGAACCAAAGATTTGGTACCGTCTGTTATGTGAATTGCACCGCCCAGACAAAGGGACTGACGGACCCTTTTAGGGTTCCGCCGTGTACATTTTGGTGTCGTGGATCATCCGTAATTTTCTCAATTTCACTCTTTCGTGATTCCAAATTACTATCCATTACTTAGAAATCAATCTTAACTAGTTTATACTCTTACTAGAACTAGTATAATTCACTTAGGTATATAAGAAATCCATTTCCACCAAAATTAAAAATTTGAAAAATCCACCAAAGGAGCCCTTTTGCATAAAGGAAGGAACCAAATTTTTGGTACCTTCAAACCGTGGTGATCTGATTGTTAGAAATTCCACTCATTAGAACACATTTATTGCAAATCTTTTCTTCTTCACTCCATCTCTCTTGAATGGATTGACTTGGTTGATATGACTAGCATTCAACCCACTTCCAAATCATTAGGAACCTCATCTCTTCAATGGTTTAACATCAAATCAGACACATTTCTCCACTCATAATCTCATCTCCAATATGAGATGATACAAACCTTACCTTGGCTACACCTACTCAATCACACATTGTGATCACCACTCCACCACCTACAAAAACACCAACTTCACCTCCTCCGGCACCCATCCAAACATCCAAGACACCCTCACCACCTTCACCACCAAGGTCTCCTACTCTCATTCCTATGGAGTTATTTTCCACTCCACCAACTTCACCAAATCCTTTCTTGGAGGACTTAGATGACTTGCCTCCTAAGCCAAATCATCCACCACCATTGCCATCCTTTGGCACAATTGAGCAAATAGCTCATGAATCACCAAGGTCATCTTTTGACCCAAACGCCCCACTAGGGCTAAAACCTCTTCTCTTCCACCCCATTCACAAAGATATTCATGGTTCTTTGTATGAGGATCATCCACTCCCAACATCAATGTCCCCTCATCTTGAGGACACTGAGGAGTGCATGTGGGATGCCAATCCCACTAGAGAGGAGATTCAAGCGGAACTCCAC